>JADRCH010000030.1:2207083-2353557 GCA_019843965.1 Rhynchomys soricoides
TGGGGGAGAGGGATATAAAGTGAATAAGTACAAATTAAAATTAAAGTAAGAAGAAAAATGAAGTTGCTGAGATTTTAATTGACTTTAGTGAAGGCTCATTTTGGCCAGGGCTTAAAAATAGACCATCTTCCAAATTGAATTCTCATAAATAGAAGGGAAAGGAAATGAAGATTAGAGGGTTTCAGATTAGATATGATGCTCACTCCTATGTAGAGTAATCTTATAAAACCCAACCAACTCCATTTTCAAAGGAATTCCATTTTGTGTGAAACCAGGGGCTAAACTCCAATTCCAGAAAGAAAGTTCCCCAGAGCAAACATCCTATGACAACCTCCATCTCCTTAGCAACAGCCAGGATACAATAGCAGGATCAAAGTACATAGAGATAACCCAAGACATGCTGCAGAGACTAGATAACCTGACCATACTGTTTGTCAGGTGGTTCTGCCCTGGTGCTCAGTTCCTGCAGATTATGCCAGTAAGGCAGTTTTCAAAATATTAACTTGCTGACCCATATGGAAATTCCCCAAGCTTGTTATAACCATAATAAAAACCCTACACCCCTAGAGTCAGAGTTCTCACTCTGAGCCACTGCAAAGGTGAGAATCTGAGAGACCTTGCTCCTGATCTCTTAATAAAAGACAATGCTTGTGCGTTTGCATCAGAATTGACTCCTGAGGGGGTATCTTTGAGATCCCTGTGACATGGGCATAACATTGATTAGGGCAGTAATGTTGAGTTAGAGTTTCCATCAGTCTCATCCCAACAACTCCTAAATTCTTTTCATTCATTCCTATAGTTTTTTTTGCACTGCAGTGAAGCATGTTTCCTGTGAACCTTGAAGCTTATATATTACACATCTTATATATTACACATCTTATATATTACACATCTTATATATTACACATCTTATTTTTTATTTTAGGTGCAACAATCATTTGAAAAGGCAAGTATTAAATCCCAGATGCCCACCATTGATCGGGCAACCTTAACAAGATATTTCTACCTCTTTCCTGGCTACTGAGAACAGTAAGTAGATTTCCTATTTGAGACCTGAATACTTGGACAGCCAAGTTGGTTTCTTGATTGACCTAGTTCATTGACTACTGGCACAGTTTTGTTATACTTCCATACATTTAGATTCCCTTTATCACCTCAAACAATCAAGCAAATAATGAAGGTTATAGGAAAAACAAAGGTAAAAACCAAAAAAAGCAGCAATAAATGGTGGAAGACTTAATTTGACAATTATTGAAGTATGGTAGGTTATGCCCACATATTTATTATTGCTTATATTATTTCTCTCTTGTGGTGTATCTTTTTATCTCCTGCATAAACTACAGAGAATCTAAGTAGAGGTCAAGGGAAAATAGCAAGAACATCGTTGGCTATAAAGAACGAGTGAGGGAATGGATTCTCTGTGGAATAAACATACCATCTATGTATTGTTTGTCTCCTGTGCAGAAACAACAAGCAACTGAAGCTCATTTCTTCAGCTTCAAGAAGTGCCATTGGCCAAGGATCATGTTCTATATCTGCAATTCCAGAACCAGGGAAACTAAGGAAAAATAATTATGAATTCAAGACCAGCCTGAGTAATACAGTGGAATTCTGTGACATAAACTAGAGAATAAGCAAAAACGAAACAAACAAAAAAAAAAAACCTTACCAAAAGAGAACATGTATTTATTTGTAATTATAAATAAAAAGAAAGCAAATAATTGTGTTAAGTTGGGTTCTTTACGGAAGAACGTTATTAAAATTAAAATGGTAGTAAATTGAAGTGATAAGGAATAGCAAATTGTACTTTCAAACTTTATGGCTCATATGATATTCACATTACTAGAAAAGAAAAGCAGGGAATTTAGCTCTGGTGGTAGGACGAAAGTAAGCTGTGATTGTAATGGATAGCTTTTAATACCCAACTTAATAGAATCTTGAGTATCTTGGAAACAAGCCTCTGACCACACCAGTGAAGCATTATGTTGATTAGGTCAAGTGATGTAGGAAAGCCTAGTCTAATAGTGGGAAAGATCGTATTCTAAGTCTAAGCCCTGGAAAGCAAGCTGTATACCAGAACTGTCTTCTTCTTGGTTATGAGCACAAAGCCCTAAGATCCTGGAAAATATTAATGTCCATCATGATGGATTGTGCCCCCAAAACTCTGAAGCACAGTAAACCCATTCTTCCTTCAGTTGCTTTTGTTTAAGATTGCAAGCAGATAAGATAGTATATAAATTATTACGTGACATGCCTTGCACACATTAAGATATTATTAAAAATTATATCTGGAAGGCTGTTGAGATGACTCAGTGAGTTAACACTCTTGCTGACAAGGCTGAAGACTTCAGCCTGATCCTTGGTTCCCACATGGTAAAAGGAGAAAAGTGACTCATTCCATAAATTGTCTTCTGACCTCCATACAGGAGAGATATATGTAAGCACATACACAAATAAATGTTCTAAAACTCTTAATAACATGTATTGGCAAGAAAGTGTTTTAACCAGAATCCTGCTGCACTGTTGGCTGTGGTATGTAGTTTTATAGCCAGCATGACATACAATATGGTGTTTATGCATTTCAGGGACCAATTTGTATATTTAAACAAAATGTTTAAAAACAACTCATCAAAGAAATATTTTAATACTTTTATTCATGGCAGTATTATTCTCAATACTTAAAACATGGCAACAAACCAAAAGCAAATAGATAAGCAGAATGAAATGCCATTCTTATCAATCTGCAAATATGAATGTTATTTACATTTAAAACCAAAAGTATTCTGCATGCTGCAATGTGGGTGGCTACTGTAGACATGATACCATGCAATAAGAAAGAGAGTACGTAATTGCTCTATATACCTAGAATAGTCAGACTCAGACAGACACAGAGGAAAACAGAAATGGCAGACACTACAAAAGGAAGAAAGGAATACTGTTTAATTTTGGGTTGTTTTTTTCTTTTAACTTGCACTGTGAGGCTGGAATCTTGAAAGTGGTCCTTAACGAATAAAGTGATTGCTTTGCTTTGTGGTTCTGGTAGAAATAGGGATGAAGCATCATCTTGGCAGGCAACTTATCACAAGGAAGAAACACTAGAAGTGAAGTCTGAGTACAAAATGGATAAAGCACATTTGATTAAAAAAAAAGTATGCCTTGCTTTTATCAAACCAGAGACCAATGTCAGCACCTCCTAAAGGTGGCAGCCCAGTGACAGTATTTGTAACTGTGGACTTTGTTTTGTAATAATTTATCTTTAAAAGACCCAGCATTATGTAAAAATGTGATTCCAGCAAGTGAACACTGACATGCTCAGACCATAGCAGATGATATTTTTAATTGGTACAGTGCTTTAGTTTTTAAAATGAAAACAAACAAACAAACAAACAAAAAAACCCACAAAACCACAAAAACAAAATCTAGGAATCAATGCTGACAGGAGCAAAATAGTCTTATGAATAAATATAAACTGCATTGTAGCCCAAAAGGTGTTCAAGATGGTAAATTTGTATTATTTACATTTTGCAACCATAAAAACACAAATATTAAAATGAAGTATAATTACAGGGAAAACGAAGAATGGATCTCAATTAACTTAGAAGAAAGTGAAGGCACTTGTTAATACTATAAAATACAAAGGAAGATTAAGTGTGTGTCCAGGTCAGTATGATGGTACAACCTCAGCACTCATGAGGCATAGGCAAGAAAACCAGGACTTTAAAAGTAGCCTGGGGCTATGAAACTTTTCTCAGAAATTAATTAATTCATGATACTTGGTGAAAAAAAAAAGTCATTAAAAGCCATGCTATCAGCAGTAAGAAGGAGATGAGGCTAGTTACAGTTTGCTTTTATCTGAAATAGTCAATAACAGGAAATACATAAATTAAACATTCTGAAGTATTTGGAAGAGGGACAGACGTGCAGCAAAATGATATTTTCTCATCATAAAAAGAATGCTGCCCTCATGAATTCAGTGCTGCCTCATGAATGAATTCACTGTGGCTGTGTCTTTATTATATGAACTCACTGTGGTTTTATCTATCTCACAGAAACTGTCTCACAGGAACTCACTGTGGATCTGTCTGTCTCACAGGAGCTCACTGTGGCTCTGGCTTTCTTACATAGCAACCCCACTATTAGTCCCTCCAGCATTCCTCATTGGTAGAGGAGAGGCCCTATCTGGAGTACTATTGGAAGCTGAGGGTTGTTTGAATTGGCTTTGTCAATTTCAGCAGTGGTGTAACCACTGCTCAGCTCCTCATGCTACATTAAACAGCCTTCCCCCCATGATCATGAAAGAAACTAACAAAACAAACACAAAGGGACCTTCACAGAGGCAGGCTGTGACACTAGCGGACTTGTTGAGCAATGCTCCAGCATCAGAGAAAGAGGATAAAAGCAGTAAACAGGGGTCAAAAATAGCTTTATTTTCTTCTGTATGAAACAGTCAAGTAAAATCACTTAAGAAATTATTACCACCATTCAAAAATGTATAATTTAATGGCATTTTATATAGAATACAGGAGTGAGACAAGTTAGTGGCTCCGATTTTCAGTCTAAACTTTCCTACACAGTGTTATTTCATTGAATTGTGTAATTGTTAATATGGCAAACATTTTAAAGTTATAACCTACCACTTGATCGTTCTCAACTTATCAGATTATATATTTTGACTATAGGGTTTTCCCAGAGCAAGTTGATAGATTTCTATTACAGTTGTCTGACCCTGGCACTGTGGTAGCCTTCTGATTGGACTATGAGAGTCTTATGCTGTCAGTGAGGCAAGAATGATTCAGAGGGGGTTTCTTGAGAGGACAGACTACAGGCGAGTTTGGAGCAGGACACTGACCTGCAAGTGCTTCCCCTTTTACTGAGGTTTTGAAGAGTTAGTTAAGAAACAGAAAAGGAGAATTACAACTGAGTGACGGGCATTCTGCTTCCTGTTCCACCAAGAGAGGAGAACACTCTCTTCCTCTTGAGTCAACAAGATTTCTACATGGGCATTGAGAATTCCAAGCTGGAAAACTTCACAAGGCTTTGTGAAGGCAGGTCTGGAACTGTACCTTGTTCGTTGAAGGTGAGGTGTTAGTCACTCCAGTTAACTCCTGAGGGCAGTAAGGTGATGAAGGCTACTGCAAGAAGGAGAGTGGACAAAGTCAACAGCATTAGAATGGTATTAAATATTGTATGAGGAATAAGAACAATTCACAAAGAAAGCCACAAACATGCAGCATCCTGAACCATGAGAGTCAAGTATCAAAACAGTATTCTTTTCTATTTTATAAACATTTCCCTTATTTAACTTTTACTGCCATTATTTATCCATAAATTTTCAAAAGTTAGAGGGAAAGACTGTCCTGTACATTTAACATACCTCAGTGTGCACTGGTGTCTCCAGATAAACATGATCTAAAATTGAAAAATAAAACTGCTGACTCAGAGAAATGGAAACAAGATAACCTACCTGAGGTTTGAATCGATGATAGCAGCATCAAGGTATGGCATTTCAGTAAGCTTCTCTTTCAGCTGAAGCCCTGCGAATTGACACGTTCTGGGTTGACCTAGTGTCTCTGTTTCGTGGTCTCTTATTTATGTGAAGGCTTATAGAGGTGCTAAGAAAAAAAAACTCAGAGTGCATTTAGAAATTGTGCTAAAGATAGACTAGATTGAGAATGAATTGTGTGTGAATATACATTTTCGTCAGAAAACTTTGTGAAAGAGAAACTCCGCTTATCAAAGCAGAACCCTGGTTGACTTTCTGGGCAAAGAACGGGAGAATTTGGCAAGCAGGGGTTTTCAGAGAGACAGTACCATCGGTATGTTTCTGGGAAGGAAAGGCAGACCAGTTCTCAGATTGCTTTCAGTTTCGTTGCTTTTAATGTCCAGGAATCCTGCACAGCCATGGCCGGTAAGTGAGTCCTTTCTTTGTTTACGGTTCGTATGCGAGAGTTACATATGGATTTCTGAAAGAAGAGATTACAGTGTGGAAGAGTTTCATCAGAGCAGAGCTGTTTGTCTGTAAGTGGGGGGAGGGGCGCAAGGTAGGTAGCACTTGTTGAAGTAAAGTGCATGCAGACACTCAAAGGAATTTCACTCAGCATTTACAACTGTGGGAAAGGAAAGGAAATGGATGTCTCTAGACCCCTGCTTTTAGTATTTTCCTGGGTTTAATTTAAGGATTGCCTTTGGCTCACTGAATACAGGTTTCCCCCAGCTCTGTAGGCGTTCTATTGTGAGGATGAGACGCTTTACTACAGAACAAAACCTTGCATTTCCTCCATCTTTCTGCTCTGTATGTGAGCTCCTTTCAGCAGCAAGCAAGCCATCTAGTTTGATTCCTTTATTTCTACAAAGAGCCCTCTAGGAGTACTGGCAATATAAACAAAATGAGGGACAATATAGCTGTAATGTGTTCACATTATACTATGTGGTATACAGAAGAGAATGTTGTTTTAAGTTATTTACAAAAATGAGCAAAAGTGGAAGGATCATGACCGTTCTGCAGAAATGTCAGACATCACGTATCTATGACTGAATCGCCTAATGAATTTGTTTCTCTTCTCCCCACCTCAGTTTCCTCCTGCACAAATTTGGAATGTATTGGACAATATAAATGCCCCTGTGGCTTCATAGATAAATTGTTACTCAACTGTCACCTGATTAATTATGTTATGATCTCAAAAATGAAAGCAAGATTTATTTTTTTTAAAAGACAACCCCATGGATCCCATCCTAATGCAGAAAGTATAATTTCCAAGAAAGCCTTTCAGGGCGTCCTATTTATTTAGCTATGTGTGTGAGTATTGTCTGTATGTTAATTTGAATGCTAGTAGTATAAGAGACAGAAATCTAAATATCCTTCCAAGTTTAAATGCTATTATTTTTACAGCCAACAGAACATATGAAAGAGATCCAATCTACAAGATCAAAGGTTTGGCCAAGGACATGCTGGATGGGGTTTTTAATGACCTGGTGGAGAAGGATGTTTTAAATGGAAATGAGTTACTCAAAATAGGGAGAGGCGCACGCTTCATCCTGAACAACACTGAGAACCTGGTTGACAGTTTCTTTGAGAAAACAGAAATGGCAGGAAAAATATTTGCAGACCACATCGCCAATTCCCACCAACAGCTGAGTTTACATGAGTAGTTCATGCCATCAACTCCTTCTTTTCTACTGCCTACAAGGCTTCTGTGTTTACTTTTCCTGTTCTTAAGGAAGTCTAACCTCCCCATCTCCCTTAGGCTGTTGCTTGTCTATTTGTTTAACAGATGAAAAAGGCCCAATATTCTACTCCTGAATATTTTACTTTTCCCTTAACAGTTGTACCATTGATTACCCCATAAAATTTGCATATTAATTACATTATTGTGTTTCCCTGTCCTAAAACACAATCCTAAGAAGGCAAGCCTCATTAGCTGCTGTATTTGTGAATACATATTCATCATGTAAAAAATGACATGTGATGTGACAGATGGCAGCTGCGAGCATCCACATCTGTATTGGTCAAGCTCTGGCTGGGCCTCTCAGGGAACTGCTACATCAAATTCCGGTCAAGAAGAGCTTCTTGGCTTCAGCAATAGTATCAGTTTTTCATGTCTGCAGATGGGATGGATCTGCAGGTGGGATCCATCTCTCAAACGGATCTCTCAAACGGAGCTGTGCCTATCTACTGGATATGTCTTCTACAGGTTCTATCACTTCTTTTTTTTTTTTAAGTTTTATTTTTTTTCATACTTTCTTTACATTTGAAATGTTTCCCCCTTTCCAGATCTCCCCTTTGGAACTTCCCCATTCCCTCTCCCTCCCCCTGCCTCTATGGGGATAGGTTCTATCACTTCTGTGTTGAATATTGTCATTCTCTGTTGAGTCCTAGGAACCTTTGCTTCCCTGACATCTGGGACTGTCTAGTGGCTACTTCCAGTTCCACATCCCCCACCTCCATTCAATTTCCTGATCCTCTGTACTTCTCCACCATCTCCTACCACACCTGATCCTGATCCTGATGCCCCCACCTTTTATTATGATCTAAGCTTCTGTTCACATCATGGAGATTTTAGACTCATTCTCAGATACAGAATATGAATGAGAGAGAAGAGAAGACCACTCTATTCTCTTTGAAGTAGCTCAATTCTAGAGATGAAAATCTTTGCTTTAATTTCTACTGGAAAAAATAAAACGAAACAAAATAAACAAACAAAACATCCCAAATATGAAGTTTAATGAATTATTAATCTATCTCTAAAAACAGTATGTATTGAAAATTTTGTGTATGTAGCTGTCTCGTTCATGTCTCAGGTTTTCTATTTTGGTAGGACAGCATCAATCACTGAAGATCAGTGGGTGTTTATGTGCTCCAGTTAATACTTAGCACAAGGTGGCAAGTGGTCCTTGGTCTGCAGGTCCATGATCCTACCCCAGCAAGTGATCCAGAAAATGTCTATCTTAAATTCTTGACATTTTCATCTGTGTTACTTTTGTTGTACAAAAAAAAATTATAATACAGTCATGTATATTTTTGTTTTCAGAAAAATAAATGCTATTAAAAAGAAACTCTGTGTACAGACTGCTTACATCTTTATTTACATAAAATTAAAGATGAGAAAAGTTCTTGTTTCATTGAATCTGGGCCTCCAGATTTATTTGGAAAAGGCTAGCATGCTTATAAACAAAACTGAAGCTTGGGAAACATCCATGTTTCAAAGAGCAACATAGAGATTTATTTATGAGAGCTTTGAGAAGATTTTCATGTATATAGGGTCTAGAAATGTTATATACTCTCTGCCAAAATCTGCTTTTTAAATTGTTTCAGAATCTTCTGATGATGAGGATGATGAGCCTCAGAAAAAATGTATACCATCTTCTCCATCAGGTAACTACTCCTATGTGATAGATTGCCACAGAAACCATTTGATCTCTAATTTTATGTCCCAGAAAAGACTCAGGGAAGTCTAGCCTTCTACATTTTCATTCTCAGAAGTAACAGCAATATACAACTCCTGAGTGAGGTAGAGTCACTTGACACTGGAGACATAGCTATTGGTTGCTCATATCCAGTAGCCCTCAGCAATTGGACAACAGAATTTGGATTCAGTGATTAATAATAATAACACAATATAAAAAAATAAAAAGAACACATGCCACTAGAGTGGTAACCAATGGGGAAACAGCAGGATTTAAAAAGATATAGTAAGAATTGCAAGAGGAAAAGGCCAAATCCACAATTGTCCAGTTAAGCTGTCCTTCGGGGTATACCATGGACTGGCCAACCAGCTACATCACCCTAAGTTGAGATTTGGCAGAGCAGCCCCTGCCAGCCTCTTGAGGTCCTTTGTATAGGAGAGGTAAGGTGTTCCCAGGGTGAGAGAGTTGGCTGTTATACATTGTTAGAAAAATAAAATGCAAGGAAAGCAACAAAACCAAGGCCATAAATCATGTGAATAGGATCGCAAGTTTAGTGTAAATTGAAAAATATGTTTTTGCAATTTACATCATGCCTAAGAAACAAGAAAACTTGAGATTATTCATAACTATCTTAACTGTACACACAGCCTTTAACTTATAAAGCATATTTTTCCTGTTTTGGTCTGAATAGTGGTGGATGGCCATGGTCACAATGCAATGTATCAACATATGGAACTTATAAAAAAAATAAACAAAAAAATATCTTTGAAACAAAATACTGATTCTACTTTTCTTTGTCTACTCCAGACTCTGAAAATGAAATTAAAGACAGCAAAGATGAGGGACAAGCTTTATTAAAGCAGACATCATCTTTAACTCTGATGGGTAATTGCACCAAACCCTGTTTCATGGGTCTTGCTTATCACTAGGGGATGGGGCCATAGGTTCCCTGAATTACTGCAGAGACTATTTCATGGAATCTCAGAAACTCTGGGTTTTTTTCAACCTCCAGCACTAGAAAGTCCTTCAAATCCTGGTTCTCAACTTCTCTTTAGAATCCATGGGAAAAGTAGAAGATGAAGAAATGGAAGTAGATGCTGAACTGGCCTGTGCATCACATCTAATGCTGACAGGTAATGGCGATCCCAGTGTGTATGTTGATGCCATTTGAGAGAAAGTAAATTTTCAAAGCTTTCATGGGTTGTGGGACTAGGGTCACAGCCAAGAAGGCCATACAGCAAGGCAATAACAATCACTGACATGTTCTGTAATAGCCCATGTTCTTAAATGATGTTAATAACATCTTTAAGTTTATAAAATAGAAATGGTTTCAGAAACTACTAGCACAAACAAGAAGTAGTTAAACATATGTATATACTATGCCTTAAATTATATATATAATTATATAAAAATACCTAATATGGTATGAGTCACATCTGTTTTCACCAAAGAAACTGATGAACTTTTGGAGTTATTAAGGAATTACACTTGTCTAGAAAGGAGAGTGATAGTGTTTTTACAATGTTGTATTTTCAGATATTCTGATAAACTAAGGAATAAAACCTTTGTGACTTTTTATGTTTGTATGCCTTCACCATACATTAAATGAAATATTGAATTTCTCTTCTCAATATTTCAGTAAGAATGATAGATCAAGACCCCCTCATTACCACTGAGTTTATAACTTAGTGAGTGATATACAACAAACACATAAGAAATAGTATAAATTCATTTAACATATAAAAGAAATAGAATTAGGCTAGAGAAAGCAATTGCATATGTAAGGATAAGTTGAGGGTTGAGGATATCCAAGGAAGGATATATGCTCAGATGTTTAGACAAGCTCACCCCCAAAGAAGAGATATTCTAGAATATACCTCCAAGGTGCAATGGAAGTTTGTGCAAAACTGTTGAACAAAACTAGAGGCCAAGATAGACCCGATATTGGAATGACCTTGCCATGTCACAAGTCCATATGGAACGTTATAATCTGACTGTGAAGTAGGAAACTAAATGTGAAATAAGTAAACCTGTTAAGTTCAGAGTCAGAGATGTGATGCCTTACCTTCTCAGTGGAAAAGGGATTGAATGTGGTAGAGGTGTATATGCATATGTGCTCATTTGTGTGCATGAGTGTGAATGTGTACATACATGTATGCATCTGTGTATGGGTGTGTGTTTGTGTATGTATGAATGTGTGCATAGGTGTGTATGTGCATGTGGGCGTGTGTGTGTGTGTGTGTGTGTGTGTGTGTTAAAACTGCTTTCACTGAGAGTTGTCATTCCCTAAAAATTTGGTCAAATATAGACACACTGATCACCCTAGTCATCTATGAGAGTTAACCAACAATAGACTGTAAGGAATCCTTTGTGTGCAAGCTGTTTCTGCAATTTCAGCCTGCATACCATAAATCAGTAAAAAGAGACAACAGATTTGTTGATAAAGATAAACATTATTAAAGAGCAAGAAGAAGAGAGGGATACAGGAAGAGAGGGAAATGCAAAATGCTAAGTAAATGTCCCACCAAAATTCTTGTGGGGAAGTGAGAAGGTGTGGGATTCAAAGCATAAAGTGGGCAGTGTCCTTAGCAAGGATATCGACTTCCTTGTAGTATGAGAGAAAACACAGAAATAGATAGAGGCGCAGGTAAATAAATGACTGGGGCTTATAAAGAGCAGGAGGGACACTGCCCTTTGGAAAATCAAAGAAATAAGAGCAAATGTTTTCTTCTTTTTAAATTAATTAATTAATTTTAAACTCCAGATTTTATTCCCCTCCCAGTCCACCCTCCAACTGTTCCACATCCCATACCTCCTCCCTGCCCCCTGTCTCCACAAGCATGTTCCCACCCCCCCCACCAGACCCCTAAACTCCCTGGGGCCCCCAGTCTCTTGAGGGTTAGGTTCATCCTCTCTGATCTAAATCTAGATCCAGCAGTCCTCTGCTGTATATGTGCAGGTGGGGCCCCATATCAGCTAGCATATGCTGCCTGATCAGTGTTCCAGTATCTGAGAGATCTTCAGGGTCCAGGTTAATTGGGACTGCTGGTCCTCCCACTTGGCTGCCCTCCTCCCTAGCCTCTTCCAGCTTTCCCCTAATTTAACCACAGGGGTCAGCAGCTTCTGTCCATTGGTTGAGTGCAAATATCTGCATCTGACTTTTAAGGCAGTCATGCTAGGTTCCTTTTTTGTGAGTGTTCCATAGCCTCAGTAATAGTGGTCTTAGAGCCTCCCCTTAAGCTGGATTCCACTTTGGGCCTATCGCTGGACCTTCTTTTCCTCAGGCTCCTCTCCATTTCCATCCCTGCAGTTCTTTCAGACAGGAACAGTTATGGGTCAGAGTTTTGACTGTGGGATGGCATCCCTGTCCCTCACTTGATGCCTTGTCTTCCTGCTGGAGGGGCGCTCTACAAGTTCCTTCTCCCCAACGTAGAGCATTTCATTTAAGGTCTCTCTCTTTGAGTCCTAAGAGTCTCTTACCTTCCAGATCTCTGGTACATTCTGGAGTCCCCCTCTCCCCCCCACCCCCACCCCGCAACCTTCTACCTCCTGAGGTTGTATGTTTGCCTTCTTTCTGCTGGCCTTCAGGAATTGCAGTCCTTATCCTCTACCCAATACGCAATCATGTTCTCCTCTGCACACCTCCATCCCTTTTCCCTCCCAGATCCCTCCCTCCCAAGTGGGACTGGTGGTTGGTTTCTTCTCCCTCCCAAGTGGGACTGAGGCATCCTCATTTGGGCCCTTCAGCTTGTTGACCTTTTTTGAGTTCTGTGGGCTATATCTTGCGTATTTGTCACTTTTTTTTTTTTTTGGCTAATATCCACTTATTAGTGTGTCAAGAAGTTGAAGATATTCAGTCATTAGTAATGAAGTGCTATTTCTTTTTTCAGGCTTTAGAATAGATGCTGGAAATATAAAGATTAAAAACGTCTATAAGTTTTACTTTTACAAGCAGTAAACACAGAAGAATTTGTGAGATTTTTTGTGGGGATAGGTATTAAATGTTGTCTACATGGTCCAGATATGTAGGTGCATATTTTGCAATAGCTAGAACGGTAAAGGTAAAGAACCATTAAACTGATGTGGGCTTCCTGTCACTGCAATGGCCTGAAAGGTCAATACAAAAATTAAAAATATCAATTACTCATTTAATTCTACTAAATGAAGCTTAACTTCCTTACAAAGTTTAGATCCCTAAGTTTATGTGATCCTATTGTGTTGAACTTGAAAGACTCTGCAATGCGGCAAACACAAGAAAAGTACAAAACTGCCAGTGATAAACAGAAAACAAAAGGAGAAAAAAAATGGAGACTTTCACTTCAGTCATTTATGTATGATTTGGTTTTTTACCTTTTATTAGTTTTCTGAGGAGCACCAGTAAGCACTCTAGAATAATGAGCTTGGGGCCGGGACATGTGCATGACTTATGGAGCAGTGTCAGTTCTTTGGTTCTGTTTTCTCTTTCAGCACCTCAGAGAATCCAGAGCTCAGAAGTCCAGGATACACTGAAGCTTTGTTCACGTGATCAGTTTTGTAAGATGAAGACAGAAAGGGCAAAAGAGGTGATGAGCTTTGGAAGCTGGAGTTAGCCCATTTGGGTTACTCACACAGATTCCTTCAGATCCAACAAAGGAAAATGAACTTCATTTAATCAAGTGGTGCTCCTCCTAAATTTTTCCCATTTTTAAATCTTATCTCAAAGTATGTCCTCAAGACCATCTCACCACATAAACCAAGCCATGTCACTAGCCAAAATTAATACACTATCTAGGCCTCAATATATGCTTTCAGTCTCACATTTTATCATTTCCTCAGCAGAGTATAACTCCATCAGCAACATTCTATTGTTCAAAATAACTATTTTAATTCTCTTTGTATTGATTTTAGAGGTATGAAGAGATCCCTTTCTCAAATCCCCTGTGTATGTTAACTACAGATATATCCAGTAATGGAGAAGGAAGGCCGAACATGCTTGGCCCTCATCATCTGCAACAAAAAGTTTGACTACCTTTTTGATCGAGATGATGCTGAGACTGACATTTTGAACATGCAAGAGCTACTTCAAAATCTTGGATATTCAGTGGTGTTAAAGGAAAACCTTACAGCTCACGTAATGGCTTTACAGATTGGGGCAACCTTCTCTGTGTTTTTGTCAATCTCTCTTTGGATAGCAATAGGAACAAATTATATTTGCTCCAGAACAGTATTTTCTGAGTTTTGACCTTCTCCAAAGTATATTCTCATAGAAAATATTCACAGAATGCCTTGCAACATTATTTCAATAAAACAGGAGGTATTTCTTAAATGCTAATCTGGGTATTTCTATTAACTGGTTTACTAAGAGAGATATAAGCTCTGAGCCCTGAAACTTGCATGACCCAGAGAATAAACACATAATATGTTAACAATATCGGAACAAAATGCTTAACTAATGACAGTTATACAAAGGTTGTGATCTCAGTTCTGTCTAAAGCAACCTGGGCAGATTTGGATTAAAGTATATAAAACTTGATATTGTTTGAAGCAAAAAACAATCATATTTTTAATATAAACTTCTCTGTGTACCACTTCTTTAAATGAGAATTTTCCAAAATCTAATTGTAATAGAGTTGTTTTCAATTATATTCTATCTCTCAGAATCTTTAAAAGTCCAAGATTCTCCTTAAAACCATAGGGATGAAAACTATGTTTAAAAAACCAAAAAAGAAAACAAACAAACAAAAAAAACCTAATGTTTATATCATTTTCTGACCTGGTATGTATAAAAATATTACTTATCTTTCCTCTCTACTCTGTCTAAATTACTTGATTCCTAGAAGTTGTTTAGTTTTTGTGAACTTCCTCTGTTACTCAGGTACAAACTTTATTTGGAGAATGCATTGGGACTGACTCTAGAGTCTTTTTAGGAAATGGAGAGAGAGTTAATGCAGTTTGCTGGCCGTCCATAGCACATGTCCTCCGACAGCACATTCTTGGTGTTTATGTCCCATGGCATCCTGGAAGGAATCTGTGGGGTGAAGCACAGAAACAAAATGCCAGATATTCTTCATGGTGACACTATCTTCACAATTTTCAACAACTCTAATTGTCAGAGTCTGAGAAAAAAACGCAAGATTCTCATCATGCAGGCCTGCAGAGGCAGTGAGTCATAGCCAGGGTTCTAGCATGTGGTTCTAAAGTTTCTTTTGAATCTGGCATGCTCCAGTAAACAAGAGGGAGGGACATTTTAGTACTACTGATGTGTCCAGTCCAAAAGAGACTATCCTATGTCCTGTGTTTTAAAGAAATAATAAGTATCCCGGGATAATAAGAAATGCCTTAGTCGTTTGTGAATATGGCGGGTGTTATATTGTTCTTGTTCATTGGCACTTTCTATATTTTTGAGGCCAGGGAGATGACTTAGTTAATAAAAGTGCTCACTGTACAAGAACAAATCCCAAGAACCCATGTGAAAAGGCAGTCATAGCATGTCTTCAGATAACTCCAGGACCATAGATGGTAGAGATAGGCAGATAACTGATGCTTTGCTAGCAGGTAAGCTCTAAGTTCACTGAGAAATCCTGTCAAAAGAATAAGATGAAGAATGATAGAGCAAAACCATTGACAGATTTTTTTTCTTTAGCCTCTGAGTATGAGCAAGGACATTGATACCTTGCTCTCATATATGTATTTGTTTCACACACATGTAACATGTGCACCTGAATATTTGCCTTTTCAATAAAATCATAATGAAATGTACCAAATAATGTATAAAATGGCAGGTTTTATATTTTATGGACTATGCAAGGATGTGTGTGTGTGTTACATTTGATGACTAAGTGCAATCTCTCCTAGGACATTCTGGAACTATTTGGGTATCCACAAACAAAGAGATAGCCACTGCTGATACAGGTGAGGAATGTGTGTTGAGCTATGAATGGAATAATAGTATAACAAAGGCCCATGTGGAGATGGATTTCATTGCTTTCAAATCTTCTACCCCACGTAAGTGAGTTCGAATGTCCTGACTCTATTAGTAGTAGTTTTTATACAACATGCTAGCCTGAGATAATTTATTTCAGTAAACATTCTATGTCTAATTATTGGGATGTTTTAGGTGGTAGAGATACTTAAAATATTTGGGTTTTCATAATTAGATTTGCTTAGAAATTATTAATGTAGACAGATAGTTTGGGTGAATCCACAATTCAGATATTTTCAGTATAAAAAAAAGTGAATACGATTTCACTTTGGTTTTCTTTTTAAACATGTAAGTGACATATCAATACATAACCAATAATTTCCCAAAACTCTACCAGTAAAAAATCCTAGGCCTACAGCACCTACTGTGGAAACTTAGCCTATTATTTTAATCTAATTTTTAGAAATTAGTTAACACTGAAATGTCTGCCTTCATATTAGTGTAGCCAACAAATGGTTAACGATCTCTCTAAGACAGAGAAACTACAGTAAAGGTGACATACAGCCCAGAAACAAAACATTCCCAATAGATGAATGACAATTTTGGCAAGCATCCTTTTAAACAGTCATCTATAACAGGGCTCTACCAGGGACTTAAGAGAACAACACAGCTTGTGACAATTTAGTGCAAATCATGATTCCTTGCATTTACATACTGTGAGAGTAAGGTCTCATGTGTGTATGAATCATTTGGAGATTATGATATGCAGAGGTCTGATTCTGTGTGTCTATGGTGAGCTCTGACATGCATCATTTCTAATAAATCATGGCGATGTATCTGCTGCTAATGCATGGCCATATATGAGCTAAGAGAGATTAGAAAACTCTTCAGGTACAGACCAGAGAAGGAAAACTGAAGTAAGCATGGCCACCCACACCTAGCTAAGGCACACTTTTATTTATTTTAGGTGTTGTAATTTTAATGAGATTTTATTTGAAAGAAAATTCGATACATTTTACTGAAAAAAAATAAACTAAAACTTATATGTAATCTACTAAGAACACTAAAGTTTTTTACTGGTGAAAATATAGTATACAAAATTATTTCATTCCCAATGTTCATGTAAAATGTTGTGCTATAATTGAGCTAATGAAAAACACATACTCCACAATAAAAGCAGATGTGGACCCTTACTTCTCTGGGCCAATTCTCATGTTTTAGAGGCAGATATTAGCTAGAGGGAGAACAGAGTACATTGTAACTTTCACTAAGTACTATAGTAATAGTCACTTTCACTAAGTACTATAAAGAAATATGGGGCTTACAGCCTAAAATGCTTACCCACTTCTAGGAAAAAGGGTGTATTACATGTTATACAATCAGAGTCCATGGAAGATCAGGAAAATAGAAAAGCTTGGAAGAAAAGACAAAGTTTCATAAGGACAGAATCATGAGAGAGACCAAATAAGGGTAACTCTTATATGAACTTTCAAGGTAGCAACTTTGGAGAAATTTAAACAATGAAATGATGCAAATTTGACTGTTAAATGAAATGCAGTAAAGTAACCAGCAAAGCAGGTCAGACTGCTATTGCAAAACTGAGATACAGAGATGATAATGATAGCATGGAGCGAGGCAAGTCATTGGCTTCAATTACTAGTATGTGAAATTGATATGATTCAATGTTTTCGTTGATTTGACTGCCAGGAGATAAGGAATATGGAGGTGATTCATCACCACTTAAATATATACCACAATATATTTAAGTAGGATGTTTTATTTTTCTCAAAGATGGTACTATATTGCTTCATGTCATGTTAAAATTCTATTTAGCAGAAACCTATATGTAAGGAAGTACTACAAATATTCTCTGATATGTTATAAATTAAAATGTTAGCAAATATTTTTAAGTTTTTAAGTGACTGTTTTAAAGTGAAGATGGGGTAGATTCTGCCAGGGAGTTTGAGATGGCATTGGCATAGCTGAAAGCAAAATGATCGGTACAGAGTTGAGCAGTTGTCAATTTCCAGAAGATATGTGCCTTAAAGATTGAGTTTAGGGATTGTGGATTGCCAAAACAATATTTCCTGATGGGAAAGACAGATGAAAACAACAGAAAATTGAGAATGGTGTTAGAAAATTCTTGGAATGAGGTTGAAAGAAAACTCTTTAAAATGAATGCTAAAGATGAAAAGGCAGCCAGTGTGTTTGACTTACAGACCAAAGGAAAAAAGATCAATAATGAATGAATTTCAGAGTTATCAGTAAGGCTGTCAGAGCAACCAACAAGTTCTAATGTGAATAATAGGCCAGGTTGAGGTGAGGCTTGACAAATAAGATTGCTTTAGGGATTTGTAAATGTTGGGTGGCAGGGGGTGGGGGCAGGAGATAGGGGATAGGGAAAAGGGGAAAGGAGACAGGGGAAGGGGGAAGAGGGCATGAGACAGGGAACAGGGAACAGGGAAGAGGGGACAAAGGACAGGGGACAGAAGACAGGGGGAGGCCTGTTTTATGACATTGGTATAAGATCTATGAGGAGAAGCCAGATAACAGTAGAGTCTTGTGAAAAGGAGCTGCTAAAGAAGGACAGCTTTAAATGCACTAAAGGAAAAATTGGCAGCTCCATCCAGTTAAGTGTCAGGTAGAGAACTGTTTCTCTGTGCTTTAACAAGAGAAGCTTAGTTCAAAAGGCAGAGAAATGGTCTTAAATAAGGAGGGAAACATACAAAAAATTATAGTAGAGCAGCAAGGACTGGTGACCATGAAGTTTGTCCTAGAAGGGTTCTGTGATCTTTCACAGGACTTCCTTGCTGCAGGCTGTAACATTGGGCTCACCTACTAAAAAACCCTGTAGTTTTATGACAGAGGATCTTCCCAGGTTCTCCATGTGTCTTTTATGGAGCTCTCTGCTTTACTCTCCTTTGGCCTCCTGTCTTCTGTGAAGCATGCAAGCATACTTAGTTCCTAAACTGTCATGCCAGGGGTCTTCATTTTCATAATTCCCATGCCTTTATTTGCAGATAATATTTCTTGGAAAGTAGGCAAGAGTGGCTCTCTCTTCATTTCCAAACTCATTGACTGCTTCAAAAAGTATTGTTGGTGTTATCATTTGGAGGAAATTTTTCGAAAGGTAAGGATTTGGTTTTGCTCTTTTATGTCCTCTAAAACTGTCATATGCTAATAGCCATAAATGATTTTATTTCCAATTATACTTAACAGATGATTTATTTAAAGAAATTTTTTTATAGAATATCACACGTAAGAAATATGTGTTTTTCTAAAACCCTCTGATTTTCAGACCGTTGGACAGTCACTTTTCATAAATTCCTAAGTCCTTCTGCCTGCTCCAAGGAATAGCTAAACACTGTTACCCTACACAGCCACAGCCCTAAAATACACCATAACTTTTGCCGTTGTTGCTGATTTTGTTGTCGTGTAGAACAGCAAAAGAAGTTCCCTTCTTAGGAGATCTCTAAGGTCTTTATTTGCCATTGCAGGTTCAACACTCATTTGAGGTACCAGGTGAAGTGACACAGATGCCCACTATTGAGAGAGTATCCATGAGACGCTATTTCTACCTTTTCCCTGGGAATTAACACAGGCAACTCTCATGCAGGTAAAAAGGAAGTGGATTTGGGAACCCATTTACAGTATGTACATAAAATCGGAATAAATTAGAGAATGATCGTAACACATCAGGTTCTTCTTACTGGCAATATTCCTTAATGAAGTTGGGAAAAATCTTAGTTTTATTTGCTTTCTTGTACTATATAATTGCATAAGAATTATTAGTCATCTGGTAGCCAAGTGGTAACCCACTGAGAATTAGAATCTTCTTTCTGGAACTTACTCAGTGAAGGAAAAATATTTGCTATTGATGCAAGTACAACACTCTGTGATTGGAAATACCATACAGGAGTTATCTCTCATGTAAAAGGCATTTTGCTGAACCACATACTTCATGCTTGTGATAAACATGGTCTAAGCCACATGTAGAGACATTGCCCAAACTGTACTGATGAGCCTGGGTCTGCTAACCACCTTCCCCTGGGGATCCATGCAGACCACGTTTTTTTTTTTTTTTTTAGTTATATTTCTAACTTCAGAGTTCATTCTTGTTATATCTTAAACTCAGTACTATGAAAATCTATTCACTTGCTACCTTTTGAAAGAAAGTGAAAGAATTATAACAAAAGAGTTCTTATAAGACCTATTTTTCCACAGAGAGTTTTAAACCAAACTTTTTATCTATTTACTTTCCACAAATATCATGATCAAAAATACAGTCATAACTGGATTGATGATGAACAAACAAATCCTGAGAAACAATGAGTTTCTCATTTTATAAGATTAAATCATGCTCACTACAAAGCAAATCTAAAAGTCATATTTTTAAAAATAATAATCACTGACAAAATTTTTAAAAAATATTTTTTAAAGATATCCACTTGTACTAAATTCTTCCTGTTATTGTTTTGTTAGAGCCTTTGATATGCAGTGTGTCCTACAGTTTTGATTCTCATGTCTGTGAAGCGTGCACAGCCCATTTTTGCCTCTAACTTTACCATTAGAGTTGTTGATTAATTCCTACAACTTTTAATAGTGATATTTTTATGCTATTAGGTTATTAACATGAAGTTAATTTTCTCAGAATATAAGTCTACGATCAAATCAGTGTACATAAATACAAACATTTCTATGTGTAATAGCCCCCAAAGTATGTGAGAAAACTATATGCATATTACTAAAACAGGATAGTCACCAATACACAACAAATGATTGCTCTTAAGACATTCAATAGTATTGAAACTGTGAAATTCATTGTAGCACTATTAATTAATGACTTGGCTACTCTGACACCAGTTACCAGGTGTTGAATGTTTACACTAACACCGACCTCCATAGATTGGTGTGTGTACAGCAGGTCTGTCCCCTTTCGCCTAGCATTTTGACAATGATTTACTATGTAAGCTGTTACCATTGCTTGTCTCGATTTGCTTCTCAGTGGTGAATGTCATGCCATGTTCTGAAGGACTGAGAGTTTGAGTATCATATGTAGTCCATATTTCCCTTATTTATTCTGATTTTGCATACCTTTCTGGATAATTGTCATAACAATCTTACAGGTTTTCTTGAAGTTGGTATGAGATTTCCATGGGATTTATGCTTAGGACTGTGCTCTGCTAATTCATTGTTAGTTTCCCATATTCACCAGGAGTTTCATATTTCTATTTTTATAAACTTCTTGAAATTTTTAAGAAGAACATCCCTAGGCTTTCTTATTTTGAAATTAATTTTAAGTAAGATTTGATTTTTGTTTTATTTTTACACACAGTTCCCAGTCAAGTATTGTTGTGGATGACAAGAAAAGAAAATTCCAAGATCCTAGGATTTTTTAAATATGTAAAACTTTTCACTTACATATTTTATAGAATATCTTAAGGCCAGATAATTTCCATAAGTTATTTTTTTGGGAAAACCTGACATGTAAAATTTTGCATGAAAAGTATAGATTAGTTCCTTCCTTCCAAATCCCCACACCTTTCACTTTATTTTCTTAAATTTGCATTTGCACATCTCTATAAAAAGAATAAACAAGAAAGACACTAAAGAACACATGGACGATACCTTTTGGTGAACCACTATCACTTATAAATTAATAATCAGAATTTACTCACAACACAGATCTTATCTACAATGGAGCTGAGAAATGAAGTGTCTATTACATACTGTCGCATATCTAGCTAAAACTAATCATCTTATAGGGATAAGATAAAGGAGGCATATTTCCATTGTTTTTCTGACATACATGGTTTTCATGCCTACCATTCCTTTTAATCTGTTTGTTAGGATATACTTGACAAATTTATGCTATATTTACAAATTTTTCTCTTAGGTATTTTTGTAATTAAAAATATACTCACACATACACATTTAAGTCTTTGTCTATTAGTATTATTTACATAAACCCTCAAAACACAAAATAGAAGGTTAAAGCATTACAATTTTTGACACAAAATACTGTACAAAAATCTATGCAAAATTGAATTTTTCTGAAGCAGGGTGTGATGAAACTTCTATTTTTGTCTGCTTGACAATATTATATTATTCATTTTACTTCATTGAGCTAAAATTAAAATCATTGTTTATTATTTGTTTTATAAAATGTTTAAGAATCATTCTTGTCTGCTCAATAACTGTTAGCTCATGTTTCCTGGAGTTACAAGTTCTATATAAGCATGTCTTGAAGTTGTAAGAGTCACCCATTCTTAGTGTTCTTCTTTAAGTCATACAAGATCTGTGATCACTTTCCTAAAGTGTCCATTAAAAGTTCAAGCTCTTGATCCTTTCTCCCTGGTCCTACTGACTTTTCAGGCAATGATAAATCTGCACCTATCAAAAAACATCTCATGAGCAGTGCTAAGTAAGGGGCTTGTGGTCGCCATATCCTTGCTTCTTTGCATTTGTTCTGATGGATTCTAACATAGCTTGTTTTTGCCATTTATATGTCCACTCATCCCACAAGAATAAAAGCTCCATGAGGGATTGTCCTGTTCTCTGGTGTGCAATTCCAAGTGCTTGGTACAGTGCTTGACAAAGAGAATATTCTTGCTAAATCTTCATTAGAGAAGGGTATTGATGTAGAAAAAATTATATGGTGAATTTTATGTACAGATTTTAGTGGATTTTGTAAGGGCTCTTAACTTATTGAATTAAGAGTTGCTTTACTTGAAGATATTTTTAAAACCTATTTTATCAAATATATCCATTTGTCCCTTGATTATTCTTGGTAAATATTATGTGTCTAGAATTTTTTAGTTAATGTAGCAGTACAGAATAAACAAGATAAGCATGTGTTCTACTTACACAGAGATGTTCAACATAGATATCTAAATGTATGGAATTGTAAACTGAACTGAAGAATCTTGACTCACATCTTTCTCATTTCTAGGTCAACTATTCCATACTCGTGTTCATGTTTATAAGATAGATCCCTAAATGTGTAATTTCATTCTTTATTTTCTTGCACACTGCATGTCAAACTAATTACCAAACCTGCCCATTCTATTTCCAAAATATTCTCTGTCCTTGTTCCTTATACTGTTTATATCACATTTCATTAATTCCATGCCAGAGATAATGCATAGTCTTATCATTGGTAAGCCAAGCTCCAGATCTCCATTCATGTTTTTTGGTTGGTTATTTTATTTTGTTTTGTTTTGTTTTGTTTTAGACAGGGTCTCACTATGTAGTTCTGACTGGCCTGGAACTCACTTTGAAGACCAGGCTAGCCTTGAACTCAAAGAGATGTACCTGCCTATGCTTCATGAGTGCTAGGCTTAAAGACATATTACTGACTGCTTATGATACTCAGAAATTGCCTCTAGAATTATTTTCAGGAATGTGAACAGCTCATCATTTTGTTAAATCACTTTCTCAAACAAAAACACAATACATTTTCATAACCGACAAGCATTCTTCAGTATTTTCTTTCACATGATCTTTGAACCTCAGAGGTCCCTGAACTTATTTAATGTGTGTCTCAGTGTTCTGTAAGCTTTTGAGTATGCCAATCTAGCATTCTAAGAAGATAAATTTTCTACTCCTATTGTCCTTTTAGTTGACAAACACATGATTTGATCTCATAATAATAAGGGTTAATCCACAACAACGGGAACATGAACAAGCATGAGAAAAAATGCCCACTTATATCATATTTTTTATACTAGAAACCTCATCAAACTTTGTAGATACATTCTCTAGTTTTAATTCTTTAATTCCAGAAAAGTTTTCTAGATAACTTCCTTCCATCTACTGGAATACCTTCCAACATATCTATATATTTCTATGTGTTTATCAGTCAGGGTTCAAGCACATAGCAAATCATGTAGCTAATCAGACAGAACTTAACTTGGAGACTATTTAACCTGGCTGTGTGGTGGGAAAAATAACATAAAAAAGGGATTTTGACAAAGTACAAAAGTACGCACAGAAGGTATCTACCCAGCCTAAGTCTGGGGCATATAGAAATAAGCAGGCAGTGTCACCAAAATGCAAGTGTTTGTAGAGGATAAGGCCTGCAGAATTTGGTGTCAG
The DNA here is from genome assembly GCA_019843965.1 of Rhynchomys soricoides. NCBI lineage: Eukaryota > Metazoa > Chordata > Mammalia > Rodentia > Muridae > Rhynchomys > Rhynchomys soricoides. The sequence continues at coordinate 2,230,986 of JADRCH010000030.1, forward strand.
CGCCCTAAGAATATGTGTTGTTGTGAAGTAGATTCCTAAGAGGTAGCCTGTCTCATCCTTGGCATTATCAGTTGCCCATACTCATTCTAAAGTGTGATAAGGCTGGTTAAAGGTGTATAGAAATAATACAAGATCTGAAACTAGCCAGGACTTACAGAGTAAAGCAACATTAATAATCCACTACTCACAAAACAAACAAACAAACAAACAAACGTTAAAAACTACACTGAAAAATAAGTGCCTCTAGTATCCTTAAGCTTTCTAATTTCTACTTTGATCTTTCTTATAATTTCTATCTATGTTCTGGTTGATCAAGAAAATCCAAGAGTCTGCATAATTTTAGTACTAATTTTACAGACCCTAGATGGAAGGGTGGAACTTATGATGATGAATAACAATTAAATAACTATGACAGCGTACTGTGGTATCCTGTGTAGTTTGTCAAAACAATACTGCTCTTTCCTTAGTAAATTATCACTGACTTATACACATATGCAAAGACAAATTAAAGCAAAAGCCAACTTGTTCATATCTATCTTATTCTGGAATTGAACAAAGAGGCAAGACCACCTGGGCCTTAGTCAAATACTCAGAAGAGGCTAATTCTTCTGTATCCATCCAGAGATTGAACATTAAAGAATGAGAAAGATATAGATGAAAGTAGCCTTGACACAAAGAAAACTTAAACAATATGCAAAAGACCTCTCAGTTTTTTCCTGCTTCAGACTTTGGTTAGAGATGTACACTGAAAGAGAAGCTACCACTGAACTCATCCAAAAACTATGTATGAATTTTGCACAGAAGTAGAAATGGTGGAAAAGAAAACCTGTTGTACATTAAAGAGCTGTGTTTCTTGTGGATTTCCAAGTCAGCCTACAGTGTAAAGCGTAAAGCTGCACATGGCCTTTACCAACTCTCTATATCTAAGGAGAACACAGACACTACTCTACTTCTGTCTTTGAAACCTCAGGGAAAAGTGTCATGTATGACAAAAGCTAACCCAGGAGTACGTAAATTCCTTGTATATAGTAGATTATATATGTATATGTATATATGATTAAAATATTTATTGAGCTCTCTAATCTTTTATATTCTCTGTTTATATGAAATCTTAATCTCATTGTCTTTCAAATCATCTATGCATTGATATATTATAAAATCTCTATTTCTGATTAACTTGTTTCCTAAAAGTGACTTCAATACTCAACTAATTTCTGATGGGATATTTCTAGTATGCAAAAGCCTATCTTTAGTTTGAAGCAAATGCTTCCACTCCCCAGATTACCCCTTTTCAATTTTCTTCACTATCATAGAGACACCCAAATGGAAATGGAGACCAATAAGATGTCCGTCCTGTCTCCAGGCTTTTAAATACTACCCAAAAGAAATTAATAATCCTGATAACCTAGTTAGCCTCATTCACTATCTTCATTCCCTATGCCAGCCCAAGTACCACACCATTGTCTTATGTGCATGATTGAAAAATTTCTCTCAAGTTTCCTTTCTATCAGCAAAAAGTAGAGACTAGAAAATATCAATATATTGATTATGGCATTAATGACATTAGAAAGGCTAGCTGATAGCATTTTCTAATGGACATTTGTTTTACTGTTGAAAATACAAATTTCTGTTACCTAAAACAAGATGATAGTTTTCTAGAAAATATTTAAATGAGATAAAAATAAATGTATAGTTTGGATATGACAAACTAATAACTAATGTGTATAATATATAAAATTTAAGAAAGAAGGTAAAAGCTGAATAAATAGAACGTGTGATGGGAAAAGATATTATCCTAAAGGAAACAAACAGTAAACACACACAAACACACACACACACACACACACACACACACACATAGGTGTGTGTGTGTATTTGTGAAGAGATAGGGATGGAAGAAATAGAAGGAGTGGGAGTGGGAATGGGGAGACATGATAACACCTCTTGACTGACGTAAACTGGCTTGTTGACATCAAGCATGATTCATCTCTTGTAAAGCATACGCACAGCCTAAGGAATGAAAACAATGCCAAGGCTGGACAGTTGAATTAGCCACTAAGCACAGTGGCTGTGCTTACACTACACATCTCTGACACAACATGAATGTGGCCTGGACTCCGGATGTTTTCTATGAGTGTATTTTAGCCCTTAACCATGGCCATCATACTGAAGCACTGTTCATGAAAGCTGATATGTCAGAAAGGAACCAGCATTTGTCAGTGTTACAAACTCTTAAGATTGGGGAGTTTTCCTAAACATTACACTTCTCAAGAATATTATATTACCTCACTTAATTCTTTTTGCTTCTCTTCTTTCATTTTATTCAATTTAATAAGCTGTAGGATTTGGCCATTTAAGTGTACTGTGAATATATTTCTATTTTCTTTATCTATGAGTTAGTTTGCCAAGTAGTACTTTCATAACACAGAGGCAACGGCTCACATACCTTATTCTCAATTAACTCCAGTAGCCTTTAGTATTAAAAGAGAACCTGAAAAGATGGCCAGACATTCTCAATATGATGATAGCAGGGCTATTGTTTTTCAAGTTAAGACCAAATCAAATTAATAGAACAAATTTACATTCCTTAATGAGACTTGACTATGTGTTCCTTTAATGAAGTGCAATAAAATTGCAACTAATGAGTTTCCATTTAAATAATGAAATTCACCTTTACTCTTTCTGGATGATGAAAAGCAGCGTCTAACCAAATAATCTTTTCTTTTTAAATTTTTATTTATTTTTTTTCTTGATACTTTATTTACATTTCAAATGTTTCCCTCTTTCCATATCTCTCTTTTGGAACCTCCCTATTCCCCCCCACCCCACCCACCCACTCTCGGCTTCCTTCCTTGGCATTCTCCTATATTGGGGCATCTAACATACTCTGGCCCAAGGGCCTTTCCTCCCCCTGATGGATAACAAGACACTCCTCTGGCACATATGTGGCCAGCACCAAGGTTCCCTCCACGTGTATTCTTTGGTTGGTGATCAAGTCTCTGGGAGCATCAAGTGTGAGGTTCCAGATGGAGGATTTGGAGAAGGGATTGAAGGAGCTGAGAGAGTTTGCAGCCTTAGGGAGAGAGCAACAGTGGCAACTGGCCTGACCCCTCAATGCTCCCAAATAATCTTTTACCAGAGTTATCCAAGCCTGAAGCAAAGAGGAACATTGATCATCAATAAGTCAATGTGGGACTTCCTGGATTGAAAGAGGGAAGAGATCAGAAAATTGTAGGAACCCAAGTTTTTGAAAGAAAAATGGTACAAATGTTTCTGGCAAAGGTTGGGCTTTAAAAACCACAGACTATGAGAATAAAGTAACATTGGCTATATACCTGAAAAGGCACAGAACAAACATGTACACACAATATAAGAGAAAAGTATATCCTGTTCTCATCTAACTCTGTCCATGTCTTGTTGGTAATTTTATAGCTCTTTACTCTCAAGAGTGCTACATCTTGAACTCAAAATCTATATTCTTTAGAATAGTATGATGATTCTAAGACAACAATACTCCATTATTAATTTAACACCTAAAAATCAGAGGCATCCATGGCTGGGTTGGTAGTAGTATGTGGAGGAGAACCAACTACTACTGTTCCAATCAAAGGATATAGTACTAAGGTGATCCTAACTTCCTTATACCCACAAATGGTATGAGCAAGGGCAATGCTCAATCCTCATCAAAGAAGTACTTTTTTGCAGTAGACAGAAGGTTATATACACTTACAACTAATCAATGTGCAAATAATGATGAACTATGAAATGCTCACCCTAAATGGAGCTTCTGTAGCATAATTCCTCCATGTAATCAGCAGAGAAGAGCAGGTACAATGACTTTTAGAGTCATACATTGTGAGAACCTGGTGAAAATTAGTGTTTTAAAACACAGAAAAACAACAAAAAGAAGCAAATACACCCAAGAAGAGTAGACAACTGGCAATAATAGAAATCAGAGCTGAAGTAAACCAAGTAGAAACAAAGATAACAAAGAGTCAACAAGACCAGGAGCTGGTTCTTTGAAAAAATTAACAAGATAGATAAACCCTTAGTGAGACTAACCAGAGGGCACAGAAACAGTATCCAAATTAACAAAATCAGTGATAAAAAGGGAGACATAACAACAAAAACTGAGGAAATTCAAAAAATTATCAGATCCTACTACAAAAGCCTCTACTCAACAAAACTGGAAAATGTGGATGAAATGAACAACTTTCAAATCAGATGCCAGGTACCAAAATTAAATCAGGATCAGATAAACCAAATACAGAGTCTCATAATCCCTAAAGAAATAGCAGCAGTCATTAAAGTCTCCCAACCAAAAAAAATCCCAGGACCAGATGGATTTAGTGCAGAATTCTATCAGACCTCCAAAGAAGACCTAATACCAATACCTTTCATACTATTCCCTGAAATAGAAACGGAAGAAACACTACCCAATTCATTCTATGAAGCCACAATTACACTTATACCTAAACCACAGAGATACCCAACAAAGAAAGAGAACTCCAGACTAATTTCACTTATGAATATCAATGCAAAAATACTCAATAAAATTCTCGCAAACTGAATCCAAGAACACATCAAAAGAGTTATCCATCATGATCAAGTAAGCTTCATCCCAGGGATTCAAGGATGGTTCAATATACAGAAATCCATCAATGTAATCCACTATATAAACATACTCACAGAAAAAAATCACATGATCATCTCATTAGTTATTTAGAAACCATTTGACAAACCCCTCCATTAGAAAAAGTCTTGGAAAGGTCAGGAATTCAAGACTCATACCTAAACATAGTAGAGGCATTATTTTGCATACCAGTAGCCAACATCAAACTAAATGGAGAGAAATTGAAGCAATCCCAGTAAAATCAGGGACTGAAAATGCTGCCCTTTCTCTGTCTACCCATTAAATATAGTATTCTTAGTCCTAGCCAGAGCAACAAGACAACAAAAAGAGGTCAAAGGGATACAAATTGGAAAGGAAGAAATCACAGTATCACTATTTGCATGTGATAGGATAGTATACTTAAGTGACCCTAAAAATTCCACCAGAGAACTCCTAAACCTGAAAAACAAATTCAGCAAAGTGGATGCATACAACATTAACTCATACAAATAAGTAGCCTTCCTCCACTCAAAGGATAAACAAGCTGAGAAAGAAATAGGGGAAACAATACACTTCACAATAGACACAAATAATATAAAGTGCCTTGGTGTGACTCTAACCAAGTAAGTGAAAGATCTGCATGACAAGAACTTCAAGTCTCCTAAAGAAAGAAATCAAAGAAGATCTCAGAAGATGGAAAGACCTCCCATGGTCATGAATTGGCAGGATTAATATAGTAAAAATAACCATCTTACCAAAAGCAATCTACAGATTCAATGCAATCCCCATGAAAATCCCAACTCAGTTCTTCATAGAGCAATTTGCAAATTCATTTGGAATAACAAAAAGCCCAGAATAGTGAAATATATTCTAAACAATAATAGAATTTCCGGGGGAAATCTTGATCCCTGGCGTCAAGCTGAATTACAGAGCAATAGTGATAAAAATTGTACCCTATTGGTACAAAGAGAGACAGAAAGATCAATGGAATAGAGCTGACGACCCAGATATGAACCCAAACAGCTATGGTCACTTGATCTTTGACAAAGGAGCTAAAATCATCCAGTTGAAGAGACAGCATTTTCAAGAAATGGTGCTGGTTCAAGTGACAGCATGTAGAAGAATGCATATTGATCCAGTCTTATCTTCTTGTACACAGCTCAAGCCCAAGTGGTTCAAGAACCTCCACATGAACCCAGATACACTGAATCTAGTAGAAAAGAAAGTGGGAAAGAGCCTCAAACACATGTGCACAGGGGAAAATTTCCTGAACAGAACACCAATGCCTTATGCTCTAAGATCAACAATAAACAAATGGGTACCTCATAAAATTGCAAAGCTTCTGTAAAGCAAAGGACACTGTCAATAGAACAAAATGGCAGCCAACAGATTGGAAAAAGATCTTTACCAACCCTACATCTGATAGAGGGCTAATATCCAATATATACAAAGGACTCAAGAAGTTAGAGTCCAAATAACCCTATTTAAAAATGGAATACAGAGCTAAACAAAGAATTCTCAACTGAGAAATACCAAATGGCTGAGAATCATCTAAAGAAATGTTCAACATCCTTAGTCATAAGGGAAATGGTAATCAAAACAACCCTGAGATTCCACCTCACAACAATCAGAATGACTAAGATGAAAAACTCAGTTGACAACAGATGCTGGTGAGGACGTGGAGAAGAGTAACACTCCTCCATTGCTGGTGGGATTGCAAGCTGGTATGACCACTCTGGAAATCAATTTGGCAGATCGTCAGAAGATCGGACATAGTACTACCGGAGGACCCAGCTATACCATTCCATGGCATATACTCAAAAGGTGTTCCAACATATAACAAGGACACACATCCCAGTTTGCTCCTCACAGCCTTATTTATAATATCCAGAAGCTGGAAGCCTATGTACTTTGCACTCATTTACTGAACAATATTTACTGATCATAATTGTTGTCTACTATACACAAATAACTCAGCAGACAAGAGCTGGGTATCATAATTCAATTCAATTCTTTGTTACTCCTTACAGACTAAGGGCTCATACCTGTAACATTGCCACTGTATTTAGACAGCAACCATAGGTAATAGTACACATCCCCATAGCATCTGTCAGTAGAGGTATGTCAAGCACAACTCCACACTGTAGCCCAGTAGCACCTTTAATTGTTCAGTTACATCAATTCAGGTAAATTTGGATTCTTGTCTTCATTGTTGGAATGAATTTTAGGATGATCCACTATGAAACAGCTGGAGTTTATTAGAAGACCTTTTAATACAGATTTTATGCAGGAGGATTAGGAGAAACACTGGTATTCACAAAGAAAATTGTTGAGTGCTTCTGAGAAAGTGATTCTTCAACTCTTTACTTCTGTCACCCCAAGAGTTTGATGATGCTTGGTGAAAGAAGTTAAGGTGTCCACACTGCTGACAACACTAACAGTATCTTTGTGAGATTCCCAGAAAATATCAGACTAAGAAGTGAGATCCTGTGTAAGACATGAGAGATTCAGGCATCAAGCCAGTTTTATATTATTTCAACATTCTTAGAGGAAATATTTGCAACTTTGATAGCATATGTTACTAATTATGCTAGAATCCTTGCTTTTTAGCTGGAAGAAGGTTTACCCAAATCTCTTTCCCCTTCCTATGCCTTCCAAGTTTTTTGTGTATCATTCTTTCCTACTTCCTTGTGTTCAGTTAATTTGATAGAGCCCTCACAGACCTAATGGAAACACAGAATAGCACAGGAGCATAAATAATGAATACAAATGAACATCCAGAGAGGGAGCTAGGCAAGACAATGTTTGAAAGGTTATTGGACACTGGAACTTCTACTCTATGTATGGACTTACATTGTATTACACTTAGCACTTGAAAATTATGACTAACTCCATAAGTTCTTCAAAGAGTGTAATTAAGAGATTGTATTAGGGCTTTGTGCAGGATGACAGGACAAAAAAAAAAATGGGGCAAAGGCAAGCAAAAGGGGAATAGTCTCCCTGGTACTCTATCACTCAGAACTTTTAGGGCTTTTAGTAATTTAGTACAAGTAAAGCAGAGAAAAGATAAACACATATACTACTTACTATTCCATAGACTTTCTTCACTATTTGAAGAACCTGAGAATAAGAATCCATGATACCAAGTTCCCTGAAGTTTCCTCACTGGATATTAGACAATGTCTTCGTAGAACAGAAAGAAACAGAGAAACAGAACACACTAAAATGATTGAATAGCTTAATCTCTTTTTTCATGTCTATTCGTTACACCTATCTGTAATTAGTTTATCTAACAGTAGGCTGGATGACCTGAAACTAAAGTAGGAAGCCCATAATAGGGCCTTCTGTTATTTAAAATTCAATTTATACATTGTATTCTCTGAATAATCGTTAGCCAGACATTTCTAACCCCAGACACTTCACATATATAATGTTTTATGTTGTAAATGCTCTCTCCTTCATTGCCCTTTGGGGCTAAGACAACTCCTTCCTTCTTAGTACTACTGTCATTATGGAATATTTACATGCTCTCAGTTTAAACTGGATGGCTTGTTATTTTCTAGAAAAAAAAGGGCAATGGATTTTTTTCATTTTCAGAGCATATATCATGATTTATAATGTTAAATTTATCTGCATGGTTTGCTGTCTGCTCCCACCAAACACCATGAGTTTAATTACAGATCATGACTCTCTTTCCCTTTAGTCACAGCACCTCTCAAAACTCCTACAACAGAAGTGGTACACAGAAAGTATTTAAGAAATGGAAAAAATTACAAATTGAAAGATGTGTTCTGTAAAATATTCAAAATTTTCAGGTAAGAATTTGGATATCTTCGTATTACTCAACTCAACCTGTTTTATCCTGTCACCAAAATGTTAGATACATGGGTTCCAAAATGCTTTCAGGCTGATAAAATATTAATCAGGACATCTAGAAGAATGAAAAGAACAGTGATCTGAAGACTTGTCTACTTCTCTTCAAGTCTAGTTAAACACCAGAATATTTTCTTGACATTGCACCACTAAAATGAATTTTTAAGCGTAAAATCTAAAGCTTAAGTCATCATTTGAATTTGAATTCCTAGTGATTCTTTGACTCAGTACTGCAGTAATAGGGATGAAAATTGATGTCTGGTAGAAGGTTTTCCCCGCTCTTGACTTAACCAATGACATGATAGAAGTCACTCTTACCTTGAAAGAATTGAAGATACATTATTATGGACATGAGAAGTATGAAACCTCGTGAAAGACACAGAAATATTTAAATTTTCATTTCTATTAGAATTGAATGGGTCCTTAGTCAGTTTACTAATTTATTTTTAAAACTGATTTATAAGTTAACAAAATACTCATGATCCCATACTATAGCCCGCCACCAGTATGACAAAGGGGAAGAAGGCAAATAAGGGGAGTGGGGAGTAGAAGAGAAAGAAGGAATTGAGGAAACAAAGCAGAAATAGTTTTTGTATCATTTAACTAGAATTAATTTCTGGTCAAACTCAAAACTAAAAATCATCCTATGGTAATAAGGTGGTGGGTCAGCAGTTATCAGTTGCAGCATGTCCTTCTCTCCTAGACGACCAGAGTATGATTTTCAGACTTTGGGATATTTCGTCTTCTTTTGATCTTCTCGGGCACTAGCACAGGGGGCATGCTTATACACACACACACACACACACACACACAAACACAAACATACACACACACACACACACAAACACAAACACCCACACACACACACAAACACAAACACACACACAGCATTTGTAAAACATTCTAGTACATTTAGGGACCTCCAGTTGATATTTGCCTACTTTCAGAATGAAGCTATATCTAAATGATGAATTTACATTGGACATTGTCACTACTATTAAAATGTAACTATGATCTCTTTTCTACTGATTTCTTAGCAAAATATAAGCCCATTCCCTACTTAAATGACTATAGAAGTAAAAATATCTGCTTTACTAGTGATGAAACCAGTTTCCAAATTATATTTCTAAATACCATTTACTGAAAGTAAGATATCTGCCCCAAATGGCAAGCCCTTTTAGCTACAATCAATAAATCTACATTAGGAAAATTATTTCACTAGAGATAAGACAGCGAACATATTCTTAAGACTATGCCACTCTGCAAGGAAGTGAGGAAAGTCCAAGCCAATTAATTGCAATATGTTACAGACTTCTAAACTAGATGGATTTCATTGCTTCCCGTGGTTAGGGATGAACAGAAGGATAGAAGAAAGGGCAGGAGGGCCCAGTTTGGTGTTCTTCCTTCTGGCTAGTGGAGGAGAGCTTCCTTCTACAGGCTAAATCAGACCATCAAAAACAACTGAATCTTAGTTCTAGTCAACAATGTCTGTCCCTTTGCCTAGATCTCTCTGGCTCCTTAGCTTACGGTTAAAATAACTTTGACTACAGGATTCAATAATCATGGATATTTTAGGGGACTAAATCTATGCCTCACTCCCTGCTGCCAGTACAAAGTAAATGTGGTAAAAATAAAGTTTGGAATATAAATGTTAATAGATTTTGATAATGAAAAATGATGTATTGAATTCTTCACAGAGAGTGAAGTTACTTAATTTGTCGCATTTAAGTGTTTGATAATATTAAATAGTATTAAATATTAAATACTATTATATAAAAATATAAAGAAGCTACAATACAATACAAGGGTTTTATTTTAGATATAAGAAAAATGTAAAAATGGAGTAAGATCCACTAATCTCCCTAGATACAAAAAAATGGAAATTGACAGACTACAGGGATGGCTTAGTACTAAAAGTGTACTCCTCTGGTAGAGGGCCTGGGTTCAATCCCAATACCCATGTCAGGTGGTTCACAACTACTTGCATTTTTAGCTTCAGGGGTCTGATGCTTTCTTCTGGCCCCCAAAGGCACCTTCACAAAAGTACACATACACAACTATAGGCATACACACATAGACATGAAACCACTTATTCTTTTGACACAAAGATGACTAAATTATAGTATTTTTTTCTTAGTCTAAGATAATAATTTTTTTCCAATCCAGGAAAAAACTTTCAAACTTTTATTTTTCGAAGTCCAAGAAAATTCTTTAAAATAAGTTCCTTATACTTTTTTATTGGTTATTTTATTCACATTTAAAATGTTATCTTCCTTTCTGGTTTCCACTCCACAAACCCCCTATCCTATACCCCTCTCTCCTGCCTCTATGATTGTGCTCCCCCACCCACCCACCCACTCTCTTCTTCCCTCCTTGACATTCCCTATACTGGGGGATCTAACACCCTCATGCCTAGGGGCCTGTGCTCCCCCTGATGGCTAACAAGACCCTCCTCTGCAGCATATGTGGCCAGTACCATGGGTCCCTCCATGCGTATTCTTTGCTTGGTGATCCAGTCTCCGGGAGTATCCAGGGGTCAGGCAGTTGCCACTGTGCTCCCACCCTCGGGCTGAAAACTCCCTCTGCTCCTTCAGTCCCTTCCCCAAGTCCTCCATCTGGGACCTCACACTCAGTCCTACTGTTGCTGTGAAGTGACTCTTGGGTAGTTCAAAATTTGGGGCTAATAACCACTTATCAGTGAGTACATACCGTGTTCATTTTTTGTGACTATGTTACCTCGCTCAGGATGATATTTTCAAGTTCCATCCATTTGCCAGTGAATTTCATGAAGTCATTGTTTTTAATAACGAAGTACTATTTAACTGTGTAAATGTACCACATTTTCTGTACCGATTCTTCTGCTGAGGGACATCTTGGTTGTTTCAAGTTTCTGGCTATTATAAATATGGCAGCTATGAACATAATGGAACATGTGTCTTTATTACATGTTGGAGCATCTTCTGGGTATATGCCCAGGAGTGGTATAGCTGGGTCCTCAGGTAGTATTATGTTCATTTACATGAGGGTCCATAAAACAGATTTCCAGAGAGGTTGTATCACCTTGCTTTCCCACCAGCAATGGAGGAGTGTTCCTCTTTTTCCACATCCTCGCCAACATCTGCTGTCACCTGAGTTTTTGATTTTAGCTATTCTGCATGGTGTGAAGTGGAATCTCAGAGTTGTTTTGATTTACATTTCCCTGATGAGTAAGGATTTTGAACATTTCTTTAGGTGCTTCACAGCCTTTCGAGTTTCCTCAGTTGAGAATTCTCTGTTTAGCTCTGTTCTCCCTTTTTTGATAGGGTTATTTGGATCTCTGGAGTCTAGCTTCTTTAGTTCTTTGTATACCTTAGATATTAGCCCTCTATCGGACTTACAATTGGTAAAGATCTTTTCCAAATCTGTAGGTTGTCATTTTGTCTTATTTACAGTGTCCTTTGCCTTACAGAAGCTTTGTAATTTTATGAAATCTCATTTGTTGATTCTTCATCTTAGAGCACAAGTCATTGGTGTTCTGTTCAGGAACTTTTCTGCTGTGCCCATGTGTTCAAGAATTTTATCCACTTTCTCTTCTATTAGATTCAGTGTATCTGGTTTTATGTGGAGGTCCTTGATCCACTTGGACATGAGCTTTGTACAGGGAGATAGGAATGGATCAATTTGCACTCTTCTAGATGTAGAATGCCAGTTGAACCAGCACCATTTGTTGAAGATGCAGTCTTTTTTTCACACTATGTTTTTAGCTCCTTTGTCAAAGATCAAGTGACCATAAGTGTGTGGGTTCATTTCTGGGTCTTCAGTTCTGTTCCATTGATCTACCTACCTGTCACTGTATGATTACCATGCAATTTTTATCACTACTGCTCTGTAGTACAGCTTGAGGTCAGGGAGGATGATTCCCCCAGAAGTCCTGTTATGGTTGAGAATAGTTTTTCCTTTCTTGGGTTTTTTGTTATTTTATATGAATTTGAGAATTGCTCTTTCTAAGTCTATGAAGAATTGAGTTGGGATTTTGATGGGGATTGCATTGAATCTGCAGATTGCTTTTCGGTAGGATGGCCATTTTAACAATATCAATCCTGCCAATCCATGAGCATGGGAGATCTTTCCATCTTATGAGGTCTTCTTGGATTTCTTTTTCCAGAGATTTGAAATTCTTCTCATACAGATCTTTCACTTGTTTGGTTAGTCACACCAAGATATTTCTGTCATATTGTTTATGACAATTGTAAAGGGTGTCTTTTCCATAATTTCTTTCTCAGCCTGTTTATCCTTTGAGTATAGGAAGGCTACTGATTTGCTTGAGTTAATTTTGTATCTGGCCACTTTACTGAAGGTGTTTATCAGCTATAGCAGATCTCTGGTGGAATTTTTTAGGTCACTTAAGTATACCATCATATCATCTGAAAATAGTGATATTTTGATTTCTTCCTTTGCAATTTGTATCTCTTTGACCTCTTCTTGTTGTCTAATTGCTCTAGCTAGAAATTCAAGTACTATATTGAATAGTGAGAGAGAGGCCAGCCTTGCCTAGTCTCTGAATTTAGTGGAATTGCCTCGAGTTTCTCTCCATTTAGATTGATGTTGGCCACTGGTTCACTGTACATTGCTTTTACTATGTTTAGGTATGATCCTTGAAATCCTGATCTTTAAAAGACTTTTATCATGAAGGGATGTTGAACTTTCTCAAATGCTTTTTCAGCATCTAACGAAATTACCATGTGATTTTTTTCTTTGAGTTTGTTTATGTAGTGGATTACATTGATAGATTTCTGGGTATTGAACCATCCCTGCCTCCCTGGGATGAAGCCTACTTGATCATGGTGAATGATCATTTTGAAGTGTTCTTGGATTCAGTTTGCAGGAATTTTATTGAGTATATTTGTATCCATATTGATAAAGGAAATTAGTCTGTAGTTTTCTTTTATTATTGAGTCTTTGTGGGGTTTCAGTATCAGTGTAACTGTGGGCTCATAGAATGAATTGGGTAGTGTTCTTTACATTTCTATTTTGTGGAATAGATTGAAGAGTATTGGTATTCTTTGAAGGTCTGATAGAATTCTGCACTGAACCCTTCTAGTCCTGGGCTCTTTTTGTTTGGGAGAGTGTTAATGACTGCTTCTATTTTTTTAGGGGTTGTGGGGCTGTTTAGATGGTTTATCTGATACTTATTTAACTTTGGTATTTGTTATCTGTCTAGAAACTTGTCCATTTCCTCCAGATTTTCAAATTTTGTTGCGTATAGGCTTTTGTAGTAGGATCTGATGATTTTTTTAAATTTCCTCAGAATCTGTTGTTATATCTCCCTTTTCATCACTAATTTTATTAATTTGCATACTGTCTATGTGCCCTTTGGTTAGTTTGGCTAAGGGTTTATCTATTTTGTTGATTTTCTCAAAGAACCAGCTCCTGGTTTTGTTGATACTTTGTATAGTTCATTTAGTTTCTATGTGGTTGATTTCAGCTGTTGATTTGATTATTTCTTGCCTTCTACTCCTCTTGAGTGTATCAGCTTCTTTTTGTTCTAGAACTTTCAGGTGTGCAGTTAAGCTACTAGTATATGCTCTCTCCAGTTTCTTTTTGGAGGCACTCAGAGCTATGAGTTTTCCTCTTAACATTGCTTTCATTGTGTCCCATAGGTTTGGGTATGTTGTAATTTTATTTTCATTAAATTCTAGGAAGTCTTTAATTTCTTTCTTTATTTCTTCCTTGACGAAGTTGTCATTGAGTAGAGCATTGTTCAGCTTCCATGTGTATGTGGGCTTTCTCTTGTTGCTGGTGCTATTGAAGACCAGCATAATTTAGTAGTGATCCGATAGGAGGCAGGGGATTATTTCAATCTTCTTATATCTGTTGAGGTTTGTTTTGTGACCAATTATATAATCAATTTTGGATAAGGTACCATGAGGTGCCGAGAAGAAGGTATATTCTTTTGATGTAGAATAAAATGTTTTATAAATATTTGTTAAATCCATCTGGTTCATAACATCTGTTAGTTTCACTGTGTCTCTGTTTAGTTCATGTTTCCATGTTCTGTCCATTGTTGATAGTGGGGTGTTGAAGTTTCCCACTATTATTGTGTGAGGTGCAATGTGTGCTTTGAGCTTTAGTAAAGTTTCTTTCATGAATGTGGGAGCCCTTGTATTCAGGGCATAGATGTTCAGAATTGAGAGTTCTTCTTGGTAGATTTTTTTCTTTGATGAGTATGAAGTGTCCTTCCTTATATTTTTAATGCTTTTTGGTTGAAAGTCGATTTTATCCATTATCAGAATGCTACTCCAGTCTGTTTCTTGGGGCCATTTGCCTGGAAAATTGTTTTCCAGCCCTTTACTCTGAGGTAGTGTTTGTCTTTAACACAGGGGTGCATTTCCTGGATGCAGCAAAATGCTGGGTCCTGTTTGTGGATCCAGTCTGTAAGTCTGTGTCCTTTTATTGGAGAATTGAGAACATTGATGTTAAGAGATATTAAGGAATAGTGATAGTTGCTTCTTGTTATTTTCGATGTTGTTTTTATGTTTGTGTGGCTATCTTCTTTTGAGTTTGTTGAATGATTACTTTCTTGCTTTTTCTTGTGGGTAGTTTCCCTCCTTAAGTTGGTGTTTTCCATTTTTATTCTTTGTAGGGCTGGGTTTTTTGAACCATGCTGTGCAAATTTGGATTTGTCATAGACTATCTCGGCTTCACCATATATGATTATTGAGAGTTTTGCTGGGTATAGCAGCCTGGGCTGGCATATTTGTTCTCTTAGGATCTGTATGAGATCTGCCCTGGATCTTCTAGCTTTCATAGTCTCTGGTGAGAAGTCTGGTGTAATTCTGATAGGTCTGCCTTTATATGTTACTTTCCCTTTTCCCCTTACTGCTTTTAATAGTCTTTCTTTATTTTGTGTATTTGGTGTCTTGACTCTAATGTGATGGAGAAATTTCTTTTATGGTCCAGTCTATTTGGAATTCTATAGGCTTCTTGTATATTTATGTTCATCTCTTTCTTTAGGTTAGGAAAATTTTCTTCTATAATTTTGTTGAAGATATTTACTGGCTCTTTAAGTTGGGAATCTTCACTCTCTTCTATACCTATTATCCTCAGGTTTTGTCTTCTCATTGTATCCTGCATATCCTGGACTTTTTGGGTTAGGAGCTTTTTGTATTTTGTGTTTACTTTGACTGTTGGATCCATGTTTTCTATGGTATATTTCGCACTTGAGATTCTTTCTTCCATCTCTTGTATTCTGTTGGTGATGCTTGCATCTATGAATCCTGATTTCTTTTCTAGGTTCTCTAATTCCAAGGTTATCTCCATTTGTGATTTCTTTATTGGTTCAATTTTTGTTTTTAATTCCTGAATGGTTTTGTTCATTTGCTTGATTGTGTTTTCCTGTAATTCTTTAAGGGATATTTGTGTTCCCTCTTTAAGGGCTTCCAGTTGTTTGCCTCTGTTCTCTTGTATTTCTTTAAGGGAGTTATTTATTTCCTTCTTAAAATCTTCTATCATCCTCTTGAGATGTGATTTTAAGTGTGAGTCTTCCTTTTCTGTTGTGTTGGTTATCCAGGGCTTCCTGTGGTGGGAGAGCTGGGGTCTGATGCTGCCAAGTAGTCTTGGTTTCTGTTCCTTGTGTTCTTGCCCTTGTCTTTCACCATCTGTTTATCTCTTTTGTTAGTTGGTCTTATTCTCTCTGACTGTGTCTTGTCTTTCTTATAATCCTAGGTGTCAATGCTCCTTGGAGACCCAGTTCTCTCTGAGAGGAATTTAGGTTTGGAAAGTTGTGATGTAGGGTCAGCTTTGGGGTGCAGACAGAAACATAAGGATCTAATCCTTAGCTCACCCTTGTTTCCTGTGTTATGATGGCTCTGCAAGGGTCCCTCTTGGTCCAGTGAGTTTGAAAAGAAGTGGTGGTCTTGCCTGTGTTTAAAGGTATGTCGGCACTCCTAGTATACCAGCTCTTTCCTGGCACTATTTGAGTATGGATCCCTGTGTCACAGGATCTGTTCTCCAGCCACCGAACGAAACCAGATCCCCCTTCCTCAGTCCCTGTGACCTGGGTATTCCAGTTGGGTCCCTCTGATCAGTCAATCTTACCCCCATTCCTGGGAGGCTATATTTCTCCTGGCGCTGTTTGGTTATGGAGCCCTGGTGGCCCAGGCAGAGGTCTCCCGCCACAGATGGAAAACCAGCAAGTGATTCTTGGCATTAGCAATAGTGGCCTTGATTTGGTGTCTGTAAATGGGATGGATCCCTAGGCGGGTCTGTCTCTTGATGGCCTTTCTTAATTTTTAAGTGGTTATAATCGAAATTGCACCCTTACCAGGCCATTTTTCTGTTTGTATTTGTATATTGTCAGAGGGTAGAGATCAACATAAAAAAAAGTAAACTGTGTCAGATGAAATCAGCAAATAACACTACAAAGCAATGAATAGACTTAACTAACACAAAGGTAAGCTGGTATGGCATAATCTTGTGCCCGAAAGTGAGGAGGAATCTAGGAAGCAGAGCCCATGCAGAGATAACTTCATAATTTCTTAAGTTTCTGATTTTCTGCCTGGAAACACATTCCAATAGAAACCAATCAATGAGTTTGGATTAGTGGAACTCTATTTGAGCAAAGAATTTAAAAGTCACATGTGTTTGACTGAGGAACCAAGTAATGAGAAGAGTAAGGAGAAGTTATGAGGGAGGAGTTTTGCAAATTGATAGGAGCAAAGATGTTCCTGTTAGTCCCCATGTCACTACTGGCCAAAAGATAGAGAAAAGGATAGCAGCCCCACCTTCCACTCAGGACCTAGAGCCATGTTTATGAGTAAGCTTATGTTTTGTTTTACATAATAAACAGGTCTCTTTTTACCCATGTTACATTTAAAATTCAATAGCTTTTCATCTAATCACAGTTTGAACAACCATTACCTAATCCAGTGATTCAGGATATTTGTATCCTAAAACGAATCACTTGCCTATCAAAAAATCATATAAGGTAGGTTCTTCTTCCCCTAACCCTTGATGTTATGAGTAAGCTATGTCAGAAATGTTTGTTGTTTGTTTGTTTGATTGATTGTTTGCTTTTTTGGGTTTTGTTTGTTTGTTTTTTTCCCAGACAGGATTTCTCTGTGTATTCCTGACTGTCCTGGAACTCACTCTGTAGACCAGGCTGGCCTCGAACTCAGAAATCCGCCTGCCTCTGCCTCCCAAGTGCTGGGTTTAAAGGAGTGTACCACCACTATCTGGCACTATGTCAGAAATGTAAATGGACATTTTCATGTCTTTCTACAATGCCAGAATTTATTAAATAACAATATATTCAGAAACTGCCACCCACATTGCTTTGGTTCACTAAGTAATACTGATTTTAGCAGGAAGCTGTAATCATCAAACACAGTTCCTTTGTTTTTATATTATTTATTAGTCCTCAAGTTATACTTAGCTCTAAATGATATAAAATGGCACATCTTGGGTTAACTGAATATAGGATTCAAAAACAATTTTACTGAATGCAGGCAGAGGACACTGATAGATTTGTTGAAGTGTTGAATGAACAGACAATAATAAGACAAAAATACTTGTACCTCAGACATGTTTTTAACTTATTCTTCCTTGAATCCTTTAAAATGAGAGACTAGAAATATTTTTCACTTTCTTTAAAATGGTTTAATTCATTATTTTTATTAGTCATAGTTAATTTAATGTGCATTTCTCACTGATATGAGTCATGAAGTATCAGTTCCAACAATCAAAATAGATGAGTGTGTATGGCCTTGACTTCTGAAGCACAAAGCACGGGTTTTCTTATCTTGTGGGACAGCAATAGAAAAGTAAGGCATGCAGTATTGAAGGTAAAAAGAAGGAAAATACAGCAATTAGTTTTCCAACTATTAGGATGTATTTATTTTGTTTCCTTTCCAGATGGTGCTGGTATTCTATATTTGTGTATGAACTATACACCATTGTTTCGTTAAAGAGATGATTATATTAAGTAAATGCTGATTCCATAATTATTACTAATTAGAGAATTTCAAACACTTCTAATGTGTTTAGATCCTTAACTATTCTGTATTCCTTTCTCATTTAAACCACAAATTTATCTAATGAAACAACTGTATATGATTAAATTTAAACTGATGATTCCTAAGTTTACACAGCTACTTGAAATTCAAGCATGGGAGAGCTTCTGTCTTAATGATTCTCACATTCTAGTTATCAGGAATCACATAGCAATATCACATTTGTTCTCTTAAGAGTCATGTGAAGGTTACCCATAGTATTTAGTTTTGCTCTAATACAGATATGGAAGCAAACAAACAAAATATAGTTCTTATTTAAGTATGAATTTAAAATACACACTTAAAAACTAAATCCCAGTACATGCTTTATGAAGAGATATGCACTTGGGACAAGATTTTCTGTTTTACTTTATAAATCCAATTTTATTTGTACTGTTATCTAATGATAAAGTGGGTATGAAATGTAATGGTAATGTGAGATTATGACTAACTTCTTGGAGAAACACATGAGAAGAAATGATACTGAGGAGAATTTACTTATTATTTTTTTAAACACAAAACAAATTGTAAAGGTTGTTTTCTAGTCATTGTTTACTGTCAAGACAACCTAGACTCATCTGAGAATATAAGCTCTATTGTAAAATGGCCAAAGTCAGAAAGATCTGTGTGCATGTTTGTGAAAGAATGTCTGGATGAGTAGCTGCTTTAGGAAGATCTACAGTGAGCAATGCCATCCCTAGGAATATAGCCCTGTGCAAAAAAGGAAAAGCCTGACAGTGGGCAAGAAAAATCATTCCTCCACAGTTTCTGCTTCAGGTTCCTGTCAGAAGTTCCTATCCTGACTTCCCTCAATAATGGGCTATGAGCTAGAAGTATCCGCCAATCAAATCCCTCTTCTTCAAAGTTGCTTTTGGTTGGAGTTTATCACAGCAGCCAGAACTAGAAAGAGAAATGAGCAATATCCATCACTGCCATGAAAATGTTCTAGTGATATGGAGATATTTTTATGAAATTGTTCAAATGGAGCTGAAAAATATAAAGAAGATTGTGATTTCTATTAGAAGTTTCTGAAATTTACTATTATCTTGAATTAGCCATTCCTACTTATATAAAACACAGCCAGATAATATAACTATTTCAAATTCAATGTCATTTCATTATTTTGTATTTTAAATCATTAATCATTTCCTGGTTTGTCTTTTTGCAAATGTGCATGGAGTGATAACTTCACTAGTATTATATCACTTCCATTTAACCATAGAATGGTACTACACTTTGAGAGAAATCTTACTTGAAGTTTAATTGTACATATGCATCTGTACAGTTTAATGTCAGTATAATAAAGAGGAGATCAATGAAAAGTTGCCTTCTTATTGTGATTTATTTTTTGGTGCAATCATAAATATATAGTAGCTATGTCTACCTATACATGACCTGCACAAACAAAAGAGAAGAAAGCATGAAGAGTACTGGGAAGTACAGTGAGTCAGTTAAATATGAGAGAGAATAGTGACTATGACCATGCTGCATTCACACATGTAAAAATGTCACAAAGAATATATATATATTCTGTATATATACAGAATTTCAAAGATTTATGCTATCATTACTTTTCAAATGATTGTATGATTTTTTCTGGGAAAACCTAGACATCTTGAATTTTTAAGATTAAAAAAGGAATGTACAGTGTATGGTTTTGTAAAGTCCCTCTACCTTAACTTCATTGTGTTTATGGGAAATGTTTACCTTGAAAAATGTTCATAAACTCATGCAACCACTTTGCTTATTGACTAAAATTTAGCAATAGCTTGGAATTAGTTTTATTTCTTTTTAAATAAGCATACATGCTAAGCAAAGGTCTCTAAGGGAACTATTACCCTATTTCCACTAAATCTATTTAAAACTATGTCTTTACTTTTCCTCCCAGGTAATATCATTATTATCCCATTTTGATCTGCACTGTATATCCAGCTATCAATCAAAGGAGAATTGCTTCTCTCCTAATGTATTTAGGACAGTCCTAGGGGACCTTTCAATTATATACCTTTGCACTTCCATGAATGCCTTTCTCTGCCAGTAAATTGTATGTCAGAGAGAGAGAGAGAGAGAGAGAGAGAGAGAGATCATGCCATTTCTTATTCACCTTTAGCTTTCCAGATGATTCATGCATCTTTTGAAGCGATGACTTGAATCAAACTTAATTTTTTGAGGAACTAACATTTTTCTGTTTATTAACTGAATTCTTCCACAGAGGACTGAATACATTTTAAGGGAAAAAAAATAAGGTATATAGAGACATTGTGGATTATATAATGTTACACATATATAAGTGGCAACAAATTAAAGAAATATACAAGTGGATTCAAAATACCTGTGTTGTGATATGTATTTTTGCCAAAAGAATTTTTTTTATTAAGTAAGGTATTAAAAGCTTTAAATGTTAGCTGTAACAGTCAACTATGATGTAAAAACAGATAACTTAAAAACTTGAGTTGTAGATGTGATTGTTGTAGCTGTCTCCATAATATACTTATGCCCCCGGTATAATCCTCAATCCTCCTCAAGGTAAGTTCTTTTCTTAATGATGTTTTGTGGTTAGGTTGAGATTCCATTAATTTAAATGAGTTTATGTGGGGGAACATGTAGAAATGTGTTCAGTCATTGTCAGTGTATTTGTAGGTAAGGCTAGTATTCATCATTCACAGTTTCATGTTATCCTTTGACAGTACAAATTTATCATTTTCACACATGCAAAAAGTAGTTTGTTTTGTTTTTTAAATTAGGAAACAGAAATATAAAGCAGTTAAGTAAACCAAATATATCTGAAGTTTCCTTATATAAGATTCTAAAGGAGTCCCACCCTCTACACCAGTTCTGCCTGGAGAGAGCAGGTCTCCCAGGAGTGTTAACACACCAAATATCACAGGTGAGCCACCACTGCTGCCCCAAAACCAGGCCCAAGTGGGAACTGCACAGAGCACACAGGAAGCACAGAGCAGCAAAGTACAGGATCCTTCCAGTTTCTATCTCTGCCCAACAACTATCTGGATCCCAGTCCAGCCCCAAACACCATTCCTGCCCACAGAGAGTAGGTATCCCAGAAGTACTAACACACCAAAGATGACAAGAGTGCTTATAAACCTAAAACCACAGACTCACGGGCTTATAGGAGGAAAAAGCTCCAGTCAGAGATAGCAAAAACAGATATCTCCAGAGATAACCAGATGGAAAGAGGCAAGTGCAAGAATATAAGCAACAGAAAAAAAGGCTACCTGGCATCATCAAAACCTACTTCTCCCACCACAACAAGCCCTGGATACCACCAACACACTTGAAAAGCAAGACTCTGACTTAAAATCACATCTCGTGATGAAGATAGAGAACTTTAAGAAGGACATTAAAGACTCCCTTAAAGAAAAACAGGAGAAAACAAGTAGAAGCCTTTAAAGAGGAAACACATATGTCCCTCAAAGTAATACAGAGAAACACAATCAAACAGGAGAAGGAATTGAATAAAACCAACCAGGATCTAAAAATGGAAATAGAAGCAATAAAGTAATCACAGAGGGAGACAACCCTGGAGATATAAAACCTAAGAAAAAGATCAGGAGTCATAGATGCAAGCATCAGCAACAGAATATAAGAAATAGAAGAAAGAATCTCAGTTGCAGAAGATACCATATAAAACATTGACACAGCAGTCAAAGAAAATGCAAAATGCAAAAAGCTCCTAACCCAAAACATTCAGGCAATCAAGGACAAAAGGAAAAGACCAAACCTAAAAATAATAGGTTTAGAAGCAAGCAAAGATTCCTAACTCAAAGGGCCAGTAAATATCTTCAACAAAATTATAGAAGAAAACTTCCTTAACCTAAAGAAAGAAATGGCCATAAACATTCAAACAGTATACAGAACTCCAAATAGATTGGACCACAAAAGAAATTCTGCTCATCATATAATAGTCAAAACACCTACTGCCCAAAACAAAGAAAGAATATTAAAAGCAGTAATGGAAAAAGGTCAGGTAACATATAAAGACAGAACTATTAGAATTGCACCAGACCTCTCAACAGAGGCTCTAAAAGGCATAAGATCGTGGGCAGATGTCATACAGACCCTAAAGGACAAAATTGCCACCTCAGGGTACAAACTCAGCAAAATTCTCAATTAACATAGATGGAGAAACTAAGATATTCCATGACAAAACCAAATTTACACAATATATTTCCATAAAGCAAGCCATACAAATGCTAATAGATGGAAAACTCCAACACAAGGAGAAAAACTGATCCCTAGAAAAAGCAAGAAAGTAATTTTTCAAAAAACCCAAAAGAAGATATCCAAACAAACTTAATTCCACTTCTAACAACAAAAATAAGAGAAAACAAAAATCACTGGTCCTTACTATCTCTCTTTTTTTTTTCTTTTTGAAAAATTTTTTATTATTTATTCATTTATTTATTCATTATTTTTGGACTTTTACTTTATTTACATTTCAAATGTTTTCCCTTTTGAAAACCCCCTATCTTATCCCCCCTCCTCCACCTCTATGAGGGTACTCCCCCACCCACCTACTCCTGTCTTCCCTTCCTAGCATTCCAGTTGACACAGTTGCTCCCTCCACCGGGCTGCAAACCCACTCAGCTCCTTGAGTCCTTTCTCCAACTCCTCCATCCAGGACCTCACACTAAGTCTAATGATAGACTATGAGCAGCAACCTCTGCGTTTGTCAGGCTCTGGCAGAGCTGCTCAGGAGAGAACTTATCATGCCTTCATCAGGAAACACTTCCCATATCCACAATAATGTCTGGGTTTGGGGGCTGTATATGAATGTATCCCCACGTGGGGCAGTCACTGGATGGCCTTTCCTTGAGTCTCCACACATTGTCTCAATATTTCCTCCTGTGAGTATTTTATTCATCCTTCTAAGAAATACTGAAGGATCAACATTTTGGTCTTCATTCTTAGGCTTCATATGGTCTGTGAATTGAATCTTGAGTATTTTGAACTTTGGGGCTAATATCTACTTAGCAGTTTGTATACACCATGGTTGTTCTTACATGATTGAGTTACCTCACTCAGGATGATATTTTCAAGTTCCATCCATTTGCCTGTGAATTTCATGAAATTATTTTTTATACTAGGTAGTATTCCACTGTGTAAGTGTATCAAATTTTCTATATCATTCCTCTGTTGGGGGACATCTGGGTTGTTTCCAGATTCTGGTTATTATAAATATGGCTGCTATGAACATAGTGGAGCATGTGTCATTATTACATGTTGGAGTATCTTCTGGGTATATGTCCAGGGGTTGTATAGCTGGGTCGTCAGGTAGTATTATGTCCAATTTTCTGAGGATCCAACAAACTGTTTTCCAGAGTGGTTGTACCAGTTTGCAATCCCACCAGCAATGGAAGAGTGTTCCTCTTTCTCCACATCCTTACTAGCATCTTCTCTCACCTGAGTTTTTGATCTTAGCCATTCTGATTGGTGTGAAGTAGAATCTCAGGGTTGTTGTGATTTACATTTCACTGATGACTAAGGATGTTGAACATTTCTTTAGATGCTTCTCAGCCCTTCGAGTTTCCTCAGTTGAGAATTCTCTTTAGCTTTTTTCCACATTTGTAATAGGGTTATTTTGTTCTGTGGAGTCTAACTTCTTGAGTTCTTTGTCTATATTAGATATTAACCTTTTATCGGATTTAGGATAGGTAAGGGTCTTTAACCAATCAGTTGCTGACCATTTTGTCCTATTGACCGTGTCATTGCATTACAGAAGATTTGTAGTTTTGTGAGGTGACATTTGTTGATTCTTGATCTTAGAGCATAAGCCACTGGTGTTCTGTTCAGAAACCTTTCCCCTGTGCCTATTTATTTGAGACTTTTCCCCACTCTCGCTTCCATTAGATTCAGTGTATCTGGTTTTATGTGGAGGTCCTTGGTCCACTTGGACTTGAGCTTTGTACAGCAATATAGGAATGGATCAATTTGAATTCTTCTACATGTTGACCACCAGTTGAACCAGCATCATTTGTTGAAAATGCTGTCATTTTTCCACTGGATGGTTTTAGCTCCTTTGTCAAAGATCAAGTGACTGAAGGTGTGTGTGTTCATTTCTGGGTCTTTGATTCGATTCCATTGATCTACCAGCCAGTCAATGTACCAATATCATGCAGTTTTCATCACTACTGCTCTGCAGTAAAGCTTGAGGTCAGGGATGCTGATTTCCCCAGAAGTTCTTTTATTGTTGAGAATATTTGTTTGCTATCCTGGGGTTTTGTTATTCCAAATGAATTTGAGAATTGCTCTAAGAATATGAAAAATTGAATTGGAATTTTGATGGGGATTGCATTGAATCTGTAGATTGCTTTCAGCTAGAAGGCCATTTTTACTATATTAATCCTGCTAATCCATGAGCATGGGAGATTTTTTCAATGTCTGAAGTGTTCTTTGATTTCTTTCTTCAGATTCTTGAAGTTCTTGTCCAAAGGATCAACAAAACCAGGAGCTGGTTCTTTGAGACAATCAACAAGATAGATAAACACTTAGCCAGACTTGCCAAAGGGCACAGAGACAGTATCCAAATTAACAAAATCAGAAATGAAAATGGAGATATAACAACAGAAAATGAGGAAATTTTAAAAAAATCACATTCTACTACAAAAGCCAATACTCCACAAAATTCGAAAATCTGGATGAAATTTATAAATTTCTAGACACATACCAAATACCAAAATTAAGTCAAGGTCGGATAAACCATCTAAACACTCTCATAATCCCTAAAGTAATAGAAGCAGTCATTAAAAGTCTCCTAACCAAAAAAAAAAAAAAAAAAAAAAATAGCCAGGACCAGATGGGTTTAGTGCAAATTCTAACAGAACTTCAAAGAAGTCTTCAAGAAGACTGAATACCAATACTCTTCAAACTATTCCACAAAATAGTAACCGAGGGAATACTACCCAATTCATTCTATGAAGCCGCAGTCACACTGATACCAAAACGTCAAAAAGACCCAAGAAAGAAAGAAAACTTCAGACCAATTTTGCTTATGAATATTGGTGCAAAATTCTTGCAAACTGGATCCAAGAACACATCAAAATGATCATTCACCATGATTAAGAAGGCTTCATCCTAGGGATGCAAAGAAGGTTCAATACCTGGAAATCCATTAATGTAATCCACTACATAAACAAACTCAAAGAAAAAATAAACATGGTCATTTCATTAGATGCAGAAAAAGAATTTGTCAAATTCAACATCCCTTCATGATAAAAGTTTTGGAAAGATCAGGAATTCAAGGCACATACCTAAAAATAGTAAAGGAATTATTCAGCAAACCAGTAGCCAACATCAAACTAAGTTGAGAAAATCTTGAAGCAATCCCACTAAAATCAGGGTCTAGACAAGGCTGCCCTCTCTCTCCCTTTCTATTCAATATAGTACTTGAAGTTCTAGCTAGAGCAATTAGACAACAAAAGGAGGTGAAAGGGATACAAATTGGAAAGGAAGAAATCAAAATATCACTATTTGCAGATGATATGATGGTATACTTAAGTGACCTGGAAAACTCCACCTGAAAACTACCATAGCTGATAAACAATTTCAGCAAAGTAGCCAGATATAAAATTAACTCAAACAAATCAGAAGCCATCCTATACTCGAAGGATAAACAGGCTGAGAATGAAATTAGGGAAATGACACCCTTCACAATTGTCAAAAACAATATAAAGTATCTTGGTGTTTCTCTGACCAAACACATGAAAGGTTCTTAATATCTCTTAACATTAATGGACTCAATTCCCCATAAAGTCATAGACTAACAGACTGGATACGTAAACAGGACCCAGCATTTTTGACTTATGAATATCAAAGCAAAAATAATCAATAAACTTTTTGCAAAACAAATCCAAGAACACATCAAAACAATCATCCATCATGATCAAGTAGGCTTCATTCTAAGGATGAAGGGATGGTTCAATATACAGAAATCCATAAACATAATCAACTATATAAACAAACTAAAATAATAACACAAATGATCATCTCATTTGACACAATTCAACACCCCTTCATGGTAAAAGTCTTGGAAAGATCAGGAATTCAAGGTCCATACCTATACATAGTAAAAGCATTATTCAGCAAACCAATAGTGAACATCAAACTGCATGAAGAGAAACTTGAAGCAATCCCACTAATATCAGGGACTCAGGAAAGCTGCCCGTTCTCTGCTACCTATTCAATATAGCATTCACTGTCCTAGCCAGGGCAGTCAGACAACAAAAGGAGATCAAAGGGATACAAATCGGAAAGGAAGAAATCAAAACAGAACTATTTGCAGATGATAGGATAGTATACTTAATTAACCCCAAAAATTCTACCAGAGAACTTCCAAACCTGATAAACAAATTTAGCAAATTGGCTGGGTGTAACATTACCTCAAACAAATCAGTAGCCTTCCTCTACTCAAAGGATAAACAGGCTGAAAAAGAAATTAGGGAAACAACACCCTTCACAATCATCACAAATAATATAAAATACCTTGGTGAGACAGTAACTGAGCAAGTGAAAGATCTGTATGACAAGAACTTCAAGTCTCTGAAGAAAGAAATCAAAGAAGATATCAGAAGGTGGAAAGAACTCCCATGGTCATGGATCAGAAAGATAAACATAGTAAAAATGGCCATCTTACTAAAAGCCATCTACAGATTCAAAGCAATCCCTATCAAAAGTCCAACTCAATTCTTCACAGATATAGAAAGAGCAATCCTCAAATTCATTTGGAACAACAAAAAAAAAAAATCAAGAAATCAAAACTATACTCAACAATAAGAGAACTTCTGTGGAAATCATCATCCCTGACCTCAAGCTCTACTACAGAGCAATAGTGATAAAACCACATAATATTGATACAGAGACAAGCATGTAGATCAATGGACTAGAAATGACCACAGAAATGAACCCACATACCTACAATTACTTGATCTTTTACAGAGAATCCAGAAAACTCCAGTGGAAAAAAAGAAAGGATATTCAACAAGTGATGTTGGCTTAAGTGGAGGTTGACATGCAGAAGAATGCAAATTAACCATCCATATTTCTTTGCACAATGATCAAGTCCAAGTGGATCAAGGACCTCCACATAAAACCAGGCATACTGAATCTAATAGAAGAGAAAGTGTGAAAGAGTCTCGTACACATGGGCAAAGGGAAAATTTTCCTAAACATAACAACAGTAGCTATGTTCTAAGATCAACAATTGACAAATGGGACCTTATAAAATTGCAAAGCATCTATAAGGCAAAATAAACTACTAATGGGAAAAAACCAGCAACCCACAGTTTGGAAAAATATCTTTACCAATCCTACATCTGATAGAGGGCTAATATCCAAAATATACAAAGAACTCAAGAAATTAGGTTCCAGAGAATCAAATAACCCTATTTAAAAATGGGGCACAGAGCTAAACAGAGAATTCTCAAATGGAAACACTTAAAGAAATGTTCAACATCCTTAGTCATAAGGGAAATACAAATCAAAATGACACTGAGATTCCACCACACACAAGTCAGATTGACTAAGATCAAAAACTCAGGTGATAGCAGATGCTGACAAGGATGTAGAAAAAGAGGAACACTCCTCCATTGCTGGTGGGATTGCAAGCTGGTACATATACTCTGGAAATCAGTCTGGTGGTTGCACAGAAAATTGGACATAGTATTACCTGAAGAGCCAGGTATACCACTCCTTGGCGTATACCTAAAAGAAGCTCCAACATATAACAAGGACACATGCCCAACTATGTTCTTAGCAGACTTATTTATAAAAACCAGAACCTGGGAGCAACCCAGAGGTCCCTCACCAGAGGAATGAATACAGAAAATGTGGTACATTTACACAATGGAATACTACTCAGCCACTAAAATCAAAGACTTCATGACATTCACAGGCAAATGGATGGAACTAGAAAATATTGTCCTAATTGAGGTAACACAGCCACAAAACAACACATGTAGTATATACTCACTGATAAGTGGGTATTAGGAAAAAAGCTCAGAATAGCCATTTTACAACTCACAGACCACATGAAGCTGAAGAAAAAGGAAGACCAAAGTGTGTATGCCTCAGCCTACTTAAAAGGGTTGACAAAATAATCATGGGAGGTGGAGGGTAGGCAGGGTTTGGGAGGAAGTTTAGAAGGTGAGAGGAAAACAGGGGCACAGGATCAGGTGTGGGAGAAGATGAGGGATATGTACATTGGGTCAGGAAATTGAACAGATGTGTGTAGCAGTGGTAATTCAGAAACTGGGGGTAGCCATTGGAAAATAACAGATACCAGGAAAGCAAGAAGTTCTCAGGACCCAACGTGGATAGCAGAAATACAAACAAAGTGGAGGGAGAACCTGTAGAAACCATATCAAAAGGTTAGGCATGGCCCCAATTGAGGGATTGGGGCCCCCCCACCCATCTCAACAATTTTAACCCAGAATTGCTCCTGTCTAAAGGAAATACAGTGACAAAGAGTGGAGCAGAGACTGAAGGAAAGACTGCCCCACTTTGGGATCCATCCTATATGTAGCCACCAATCCCAGGCACTATTGCTGATGACAAGATATGCTTGGTGACAAGAGCCTGATAAGGATGTCTCTTTAGGCTCCACTAGAGTCTTACTGATATAGATGTGGATGCTTGCAGCCAACCATCAGACTGAACATGGAGACCACAATGGAAGAGTTAGTGGAAGGATTGAAGGAGCTGGAGGGGTTTGCAACCCCATAGGAAGAGCAACAATATCAACCAACCAGCTCTCAGGACTAAACCACCAACCAAAGAATACACATGGAGGGACCCATGGCTCCAGTTACATATGTAGCAGAGGGTGGCCTTCTATGACATCAAAGGGAGGGAAGGCCTTTGCTCCTGTGAAGGGGATCCCTGTGGTTGAATTAGGGAAAATCTGGAAGAAGCTGAGGAGGATGGATACTCCATAGGAAGAACAGCAGTCTCAACTAACCTTGACCTCTGAGATATCTCAGACACTGAGCAACTAATGGAACAGTATAAACTAGCTGATATGAGGCTCCTGACACATACATAGTAGAGCACTGTCTGTTCTGGCCTCAGTGAGAGAAGATGCACCTAACCCTTGAGAAACTTGGGTTCCACTAGGTCTAGTGGGATGGGGGTAAGGGGTCCTCACATCTTGGAGACAGGGGAGGAGGAATGGGATGAGGAGCTATTGGAGGGCAGACCAGAAGGGGGATAACAACTGTACTGTAAAACATGTTTAGAAAACCAGAAAATATAAAATAAAAAGTGAGGTAATGCATTAGCTCCATTTTGCTTGTCCATATGTAGACATGTCAAAACAATGATGGATTTATAATGAATGTATATGATTTTTACTTGGCAATTCAAGCAAACAAATGTACCTTGATGGTGTATATGATAAAATTAAGGTGCTATTCCAGATACCTGATTTATAATAATGAAGTTTAGGTATAAATCTTTGTGTTATAGAAAGTAGTCCAAGGCCATACAAATTCAAAATGATCACTTATAATTCTTTTATTCCATCTTTCTTGTTAATTGCTATTTTTTTCAAGTAGTAGCATATAA
Source organism: Rhynchomys soricoides (assembly GCA_019843965.1). Taxonomy (NCBI): domain Eukaryota; kingdom Metazoa; phylum Chordata; class Mammalia; order Rodentia; family Muridae; genus Rhynchomys; species Rhynchomys soricoides. Next base: position 2,261,076 of record JADRCH010000030.1, read on the forward strand.
TACCACAAATTGATATTCTTAAAGTGTATTTGAACAAAAAGAATTAATATCATAAAATAAACCCCTTTACATATACAAATAAAATCCAAGGAAAATTTCATTTAAGATCCTGTGAATTACACTTATGGGTATATATGTGTTCTGTTTCATCATTTCAACTGTTAGTAAAATTGAAGACATACAATTATCAGATTTTATAGAAAACTACAGGTCACATCCAGTAATATTTATATACCCATATGAAGCATGACCTTGGTATTGTCACTATTAGTGATTTTCTTGCATACATTTTTGACAGTGTCAAAATATAAGTCAATATTTAAAACTATCACTTCTGCTTTTCCAGTTTCAATGCTTGCAAATCCAAAATCTCTCATTTATTTCTACAGCTATCACAATGTATATACTCTCTTGGAAGAGGCAGAACATCCTAGAACAGCTTGACTTAGGAAAGTGCTAAATAGCAGGCAATCCTGTTGTCTTCTGTTATGAAACTTAACAGTATTCTGCTTATTTTCCTCAGGCCAAGAATGCCACTTGTACTATCTGGGCCACCACATTTCCTCTGGCTAAATCCTGCCTTATGTAGACTAGAGGCTTCTGGTGTGCTCAGTCATTCTAACCACATTAAACTGAATTGTGTCATCTATTTGGAGCTAAAATATATTATGTGTCTGGCTATTATTTTTCTTTGTCATTCCACAACAAAAGTGAACCTCCATCTATAAAGATATACTGACTTGATAAGTTCATTGTAAGATTGAGCAAAGTTTATGGCCAAGTAATAAATTAATAGATAATGAGAATCTGAGTTCCAAATGAGTCATATCTATGCTAATTGTATAGTTTTTTTTTTTTGAGTCAAAAGAACTTCGTATTGAAGTGATTTCTATTGCCAAAATGGTATCTCTTGACTTGATTATTATGAGATGCCTGGACTGAGTTTAACATAACATCATGCACCATGTTGAACTGACACAACAAGGCTCTTTATATGGATACTCTCAAAACAGGTAAATGGGGGCAAGTGCAGGAAGCAATCGTGAATGAGTAGAGTGGTAGATGTCAACCTATGGCATGTGATCCCTTTAGGGGGTGTCAAATGACCCTTTCTCAATGGTCACTTTAGACAATCAAAAAAACACAGATATTTACATTCAGTTCATAAGAGTAGTAAAAGTAGAGTTATGAAGTATCAAGAAAAATAATTTTATGACTAGAAGTCACCACAACATGGAGAATTGTATTAAAGGGTCACAATATTAAAATGGTTGAGATCCACAGGTATAGAGGATCCATTTTTGGCTCTCATTCACAAAGTGAAAAGGAAAGGGGCATTAAACAAGGTTGTGATGATGACAAAGATCTTCAAAGGCTAACACAGATATTGACGTTGATAGCCATAATGGCCCATTCGACTTTGTGAGTGCCTTTCTATGATTATGCTGAGTTAACAAAATTAAACTAATGGATTCCAATTAATTAATAGCTATCTGGAACCTTCAGTTAACCTCTTCAATGATGGTGGGCAAGCTCATTTGCTAGAAAAACAAAGAGAAGTGGAAGACATGAAAATTCCTCTATCATCTCACCTGACACGGTTTATCAGACTTATCTACAAATGAAGATAAAAGAGAAGAATTTAATTGGTTCTAGGCCAATCTTTCTAAACATAATTGCCTAAGCAGTATCTATGAATTTTAATGAAATCAGAAATATACCTAATATCAAGATTTATTTATACTTGATACCCACTTGAAAAGGAAGTAATTTTTTCTGTGATTAAAAGCAACTTCTATCTGCTATTGCTTAAGGAGTATTGATACAAGGCTATACTAGTCTAAAGCTTAATGGGAATTAATTTCATCTTCTAATTAGCTACTAAAGCAGACATTAATATTTTTCTTATTTATATATTATGGCCCAGATTCCTTACCTCTCATTGTACAATAGAGTCAGGTAGCTCAAGGAGCTCTATTGTTTGAGTATTGATTTTCAGTTTCCAACAAATGATTTGATATCCTTTAAACATCTGTGATTGGGTGAAACAACTGTGCAGAAAGACTGATTTGGAGAATATGCCAATTTTCACATTGTTACTGCCTAGAGAAGAAAACAGAAGACACACTTGGCTTAAAATATTCTTCCAGAAACACTAACAGTTTCTCACCCATACTGAAGAGGCTTTTGCTTATTTTTTATGAAATATAATGCTTTGCCTCTACTAACAGTAAAAGATAGGTCAATGGTATGCAAAACACAGCCTCAAGCATAAGAATTTCGCTGTCTTAAGTTCACAAACTCTGTGTCTTCCTATTGCCAGTCAAACTTCCAATTCTGTTTCTCCCACTCTCAAAGGGAATTCAACTGTCCATGTGCATGGCAAAACACCAGGTCAAGTTTTAATGGTGGGTGAGATGGTAGAGTCAGGCTGAGCACAGCAACTTGCCAGAGGTACTGAGTTGCTACTGTGCTATCCCTCTTGAGAGTCACTTCACTTCCTCCTCTAATCCATGTCTTCCTTTCAGGGCTTATAAACTATATCTTTAGACTGAATAACAAAATTTGATTCTAATAATATACTTATTATAACTCACATGTGATGTGAATGTGAATGGCTGGAAAATAGACAGGGTTCAGTAAACACAGGCCCTGTGGATGATATTACACAGACATTGTTTCCAGTATATACTGTCATTAATGTATTAATGTGCACCTGTTACATAAAGCACAATTTTTTTTTAAAAAAATAGAAGAATATTTAGTGTTCATCCTGAGATGGATGGTATCATAAGAAGATTTTGAATTAATCTTGATTTTTTATAATGAACTACTGAGAAGGCTGAATTTCTTAAGTTTAAAAGTAAGAAAATTCAGAAACAGTACATTTGGGTAACTTGCCCAAGATGAACTATCACAAATTTCTAACCACTGAGAAAAATAATGATATAGGCAGTAAAAGGAAGAGTCATGTTTCATGTTCATTTAAAGTTAAGGATTAAGACCAGTGTATTATCAAACCTTATTTTAGAAATGATAGGAAGAGTCAGCATGGGGTAGCCACACAACATAACCATATGTTAGGCTATTTGGTCCTGGTAATCAGGGCAGTAATGAATTATAGGTTAGCACTGAAGACTATTTGCTAGAGAAAGTAAAATTAATTTTCAGCTCATTTTCAGGGTAATCTGTGGTATTTGAGTTCCAGGGATTTCTTCTGTGCATGAGAATAGCATATTACCTCTTTTGGATAACTATGTATGATTCTCTAAGTTATTTTTTGGATTCATTTTTAGTATTTATGATATGTGAGATAAATTCCATCATAAATCATTCCCACCTTAGTGCCAGTCTGAACACCTACCAAATGCAAGCTTCTAACCTGGCCCCATTCTATGGATTCTAAAGGCAGTACAAAGTACATGCCAAACAATTGTATGTCAAAGCATTACATGCACAATTTTTTAGTAGTAAATGGGTGGAATGATGTTTATCTGTGAAGTAGTAAAGAGATTTATTATTAAATTGCTACGGGATATTAGCTTACTAAACAGGCTCTAAAATATTTCAATGAGTTCTAGTTCAAGCCCTTTCTATTTTTTCACTATACATACCACAATGAAAACCCTCATGTCTCCCTGAAAGCTTCTGTGTACACACATTCAAATATCAGTTTGTGTCCACCATGACTCACAATTTCACACATTTCCCAGCACCTACTGCAAATGGAATCATGGACTGCAACTGCAGCCATAGATCAAGGATGCTCTTAGTTAGCAGTGTCATAGGGAATCCAGGTGTGTACAGTTTGAGGAAGAATTCAGAATTATGCTGAGAACAGCATTCTTCCTCATGACCCGGTTCTGAAAGAGAGTGATTCTGTGGCTTAGAAAGGCATGAAAAATATATGAGTGTTCCTTTCTACAAAATAAGCCAAATATTAAATGCAGCCTCTTGTGATCAATAAATCAATCCTATACTCTTATTCAATTGCAGCTTGTCTATCAGAATACATAGAATTGTCCTTTAGCCACTTCTTCAGAAGTCTTCTCACAATGACTGAACTGAGAATGTTGAAATCCCCGTGCATATACAAACACTATGTAAATGTAAAATGTTTCCACTAAAACTCAAATCTCTCATGGTGAAACTACTAAAACTTAGTAAATCATATGACTAAAAAGATGACTCATTGGTTAAGAGCACATGTTCTGTTGTAATTTCTTTTGAGATTTAGTTTTATTTCATGAATGTTTTGCTTTTATGTATGTCTATTTACTGTGTGTGCACATGTAAGGTGTCTATAGAGATCAGAAAGGATGTTGGTTACCTTAGGAACTAGAGTTAGAGACTGTTGTTAGCTGTTATGTGAGTGCTGGAAAATGAACTTGGCTTTTCTGGAAGACATGTATACTTATCTGCTGAAACATATCTTTTGCTAAGATTTGCTTTGCTACTTTTGCAGAGGGCCTGAGTGTGGTCACCAACCTCATGTCAGATAGATCACAACTACCCATAACTCAAATTCCAGGCAAATAGAATTATCTCTTCTGGCCTCTATGAGCAATTGTGTGTGTGTGTGTGTGTGTGTGCACATGCATGCATACACACACACACACACACAAATTAATAGCATGCATCTTAATAAACAAATAAATCCAAAAGTTTAAATTAAAATCAATATATGTCATTGCAAATTAAGCCATCCCTTCCATGTCTACATTACACTTATTTTAAAAAGGGTCAGACAGCAGAAACTGATTAGAGATAAGCATACAGAGACTAGAAACTACACTACTACAAGGTCTAGAATTTTCTGGAAATAGAGAGTGCTTTAAACTCAAACTGAATTAAGTACAAGCATTATGTTCCAAACAGAACCATGGGAAAACCAATGTAACAAACAAATGTAGGAATTTTTTTCATGTTTTTAATGTATAACAATACTTATGAATTCCTTGAAGAATCAAGCATATTTTTCTCCTTTCATTTATATCTGCCTTCAGTTTTTAAATAGGAAGTTAGAAACCTGAGGATATTACTGAGAATTTATAAAACCATGTTATTAAAACATAAACAATGCTCCTTGTGCCATTTAGAAATTTTTATGAATGTCTAAAGAAATTGTCTAGTTAGTAAGTATTTCAAGTGAAATGTTGCTAGGAGCTACAGTACCAGATATTTTCCAAATATTGTATATTGCCAGTGTGCCATCCTGAAGCATGTACCATGCTGATTTCATGAACCAGGCAGATAATAACTCTATATATTATCTTGTGTTGAATTGCTATTATAATGTCTTATTTTATTTCCAAAGCATTTTATTGCCTGGCTATCATATTTGCTAGTATACATCACTCTCAGTTGACACACTGCCCATGAAATACACAGCAACAGCTCTAGGTGAGACTGATTGGCAAGGTCATGCTCACTTCTTTTTTGCCTACTCCCAGAAATGAAAATTTTAACCTTAGACTCTGCTTGTCACTTTTGTTTCCTTCAAACAAGTAATCTCTCAAGGTTTATTTTTAAGCTTTAATTTTGACTGAATAACTTTCCTGACTTCCCAACTAATTAAAAATATTTTATAATTGAGGAATACGAAATATATTTACCTTGTGTTAAGGCAATCATGTTGGCCAAACTTTATGGGTTTCATTTCTGACATCCCTAGGATAAAAGAAATAATCTTAAATATAATTACATAAATGCAATTACATTCTAAAACTTACCTGTGAATATCCCTACATGGAAGTATTTTAATAAATTAACAATGCATAAATGTTAATGTGATAGTAAACAAATTCCACTATGAATTTTGTTACTATTTAAATTTTATCTTACAAAGATTATAATTAAAAACTCCAGTTATGCTTCAGATTTCTGTCTACACCCAGAGTTGATTCTATACCAAAGTGGTCCATACCCAAAAACTGCTTGGAGAGAGCTGGTCTCCCAGGAGTGTGGACACACCTGTAAGCACAGGTAGGAGTACCACTTCTGTTCAGAGGGACCCACCCAGAGCCCTATGGGCACAGGAACAGAGGAGCAGCCTGGGACAGGATCCTTCCTGTTTTCCTTTGAGCCCAGAGCTGATCCTGTACCATAGCACTCCATACTGAAAAACCTCAGGGAGAGAGATGGTCTCCCAGAAGTGCCAACACACCTATGAGCATAGGTAAGTCCACCACTTGTGCTCAAATTGCTGATCCAAGAAGGACCTGCCCAGAGTCATCAGGACACAGGAACCAAGAGGTAGCCAGGAACAGGATCTTTCCAGTTTCTGTCTGCACCTCAGAGATAACTCTGTGCTCCAGCTCTCCATACTCAAATTGCTCCCAGAGAGAACAGGTCTCCCAGGAAGACTAACAAACAGGCTTGCACAAGGGACAAGCTACATTCAGAGACAGTGAGACCAGCTAACACCAGAGATAACCAAATAGAGAGAGGAAAGGACATAAGCAACAGAAACCAAGGCTACTTGGCATCATCAAAACTCAGTTCTTCCACCACAGCAAGCCCTGGGTACACCAACAAAACAGAAAAGCAAGACTCTGATTTAAAATCACATCTAATGATAGAGGACTTTAAGAAGGACATAAATAACTCCCCTAAAGAAATACAGGAGAACACAGGTAAACAGGTAGAAGCCCTTAAGGAGGAAAACCAAAAATCCCTTAAAGAATTCCAAGAAAACATAACCAAACAAGTGAAGGAATTGAACAAAAACATCCAGGTTCTAAAAATAGAAATAGAAACAATAAAAAAAAAAATCACAAAGGGAGACAACCCTGGAGATAAAAATCCTAGGAAAGAGGTCAGGAGTCATAGATGCAGCATCACCAACAGAATAGAAGAAATACAAGAGATAATCTCAGGTGCAGAACATATCACAGAAAACATTGGCACAAGAGCAAAAAGCAAAAAGCTCCTAACCCCAAGTATCCAGGAATCCAGGATGCAATGAGACCAAACGTAAGGATAATAGGTAGAGAAGAGAGTGAAAATTCCCAACTTAAAGGATCAGTAAATATCTTCAACAAAATTACAGAAAAAAAACCTTCCATAACCTAAAGAAAGAGATGACCATGAACATACAAGAAGCCTACAGAACTCCAAATAGGTTGGACCAGAAAAGAAATTTCTCCCATCACATAATAGTCAAAACACCAAATACCCCAAAGAAAGAAAGAATATTAAAAGCAGTAAGGGAAAAAAGATAAGTAATATATAAAGGAAGACCTATCAGAATTACACGAGACTTTTCATCGAAGACTATGAAAACCAGAAGATCCTGGGCATATGTCATACAGACCCTAAGAAAACATAAATGTCAGTCCAAGCTACTATAACCAGCAAAACTCTCAATTACCAGAAATGGAGAAACCAAGATATCCCATGACAAAACTAAATTTATATAGTATCTTTCCACAAATCAAGCCCTACAAAAGATGATAGATCGAAAACACTAAGACATGGAGGGATAATACAACAAAGAAAAAGCAAGAAAGTTATCTTCTTTCAACAAACCCAAAGGAAGATAACCACACAAATATAAAAATAACATCAAATATAAAAAGAAGCAACAATCACTATTCCTTAATATCTCTTAACACCAATTTCCCAATAAAAAGACATAGAAGTGAAAAGTCAGCTTGAGAACTTTGAGATATTTTACTAGGGACTCCTCCTCCCTCTGAGCACTTGGGCACCCCTCCCATGGAAGAAACAGGTTAGAGATCATGCAGGCTAGAAGAGAGGGGCTGATTAATCCCCAACTACATCTAGACCAATCAGTTTAAAAGTCACACTGTTTTACCAATCACATTGTGTCTAATGGCTGCTGCACCAAAAACATTATAAAAGGTCCCTGAATCGGCTGTGCAGGGTGGAACTCTGCTGCCTTGGTGTGTAGGACCACCCCAGCATGCTGGATCAATAAAATTCTTCTTGCATATTTCAGGTATCCCTGATTCTATGTGTTCATGTATTTACTCAGGGGGTCTCAGGTACGTTAAGGCTCACTAGAGTCTTACAGAAGAACAGACTGGATATGTAAACAGGACCCCACATTTTGCTGAATAGAGGAAATACACCTCAGTGTCAAAGAGAGTCACTACCTCAGAGTAATGGGATAACAATAGAAAATGGTGCTAAGAAATAAGCTGGAATAGCCATTTTAATATGGAATAAAATCAACTTTCAACCAAAAGTTATTAAAAAGGATAAGGAAGGACACTTCAGAGTCATCAAACTAAATATCTACCAAGAAGAACTCTCAGTTCTGAACGTCTATGCTCCAAATGCAAGGGTACCCATATTCATAAAAGAAACTTTACTTAAGCTCAAAACACTCATTTCACCACACACAATTACAGTGGGAGACTTCAACACTCCACTCTCATCAATGGACAGATCTTGGAAACACAAACTAAACACAGAAACTACATACATTGAAACTAACAGAAGTTATGGACCAAGTGGATTTAATAGATATCTGTAGAATATTTCATCCTAGACCAACAGACTATACCTTCTTCTCAGCATCTCATGGTACCTTCTCAAAAATCATCCATATACTTGGACACAAAACAAACCTCATCAGATACAAGAACATTGAATTATGTATTCTATCAGACCAACACAGTAAGGCTGGTCTTCAATACCAACAAAAACAACAGAAAGCCCACATACACATGGAAGCTGAGCAATGCTCTACTCAGTGATAATTTGGTCAAAGAAGAAATAAAGAAATTAAAGACTTTTTAGAATTTAATGAAAATGAAGGCACAACAGACCAAAACTTAAGGGACACAATGAAAGCAGTGCTAAGAGGAAAACTCATAGCTCTGAGTGCCTCCAATAAGAAACTAGAGAAAGCATACATTAGCAGGTCAATCGCATACCTGAAAGCGCTAGAACAAAAAGAAGCAAACACACCCAAGAAGAGTAGACGGCAGGAAATAACAGAACTCAGGGCTGAAATCAACCAAGTAGAAACAAAAAGAACTATACAAAGAAAGTCATTATTTTAAATGTATATTTCTATGTTTCATTTTTAGAAAAAAGCATGAAATTCACCAGGCTTAAAATAGTAACTAGCTTAAAATAATAACTGTGGCTTTATTTATTTCAATATTTTCCTTGTTTACTTTTCACCATTAAAAATTACCTAAGGTATATTTTTTTATTTTACTTTAAAATTAATGTAACTTTACTATTTAATTTATGCATAATGGGCATAGCATCATAATTTTAATCTGGGCAGTTTTCAAATGTGAGATTTGAAAAATTCTATTGTGTCTATCCATGTTGAATATTCTTAAAAAGTTTCTGGACTTTTAATTATATGCTATTATGGGCATGCAATATTAATTACCTTCTATATTTGAAATTTGTCTTTGTAATTCTATTAGATCCTTGATGTAGTATTTTGAAGCACTGTATTTATGTAAAAGAGTGGTAATTTAATTAAAAAAGAATTCAAATAAAAAAATAAAGTACATAATTGATATTAAAAAATTATATTTTATTTTACTTGAGGCATACTCTACATACAGTGAAATTCATCAGGTTTTTTTGTTTTGTTTTGTTTTGTTTTTCGAGACATGGTTTCTCTGTCTAGCCTTGGCTGTCTTGAAACTCACTCCAAATCAGGCTGGCCTTGAACTCAGAAATCAGCCTGTCTCTGCCTTCCAAGTGCTGGGATTAAAGGCATGTGCCACCACTGCCCGGCCGAAATTCATCAGTCTTAAGCAAATGATATGATTAGCTTTGAGACAAATGTATACAGTTATACCCATGATTATTTATAATGAAATTATAAAATAATTCCAGCACTTAAAATTGTCATTATTTTTTGATACATCTTTGACCCAAAAAATAAAAAATAAATAAATCTCCAGTTATTCTAAAAATTAACCCTTACAAATATCGTATAAGTATAAAATGAAGTGTAGACAAAGTTTATGGAACTGATTATTCCTCAAAGCTTCACGAAATAGTAAAGTCTTTAAGGTTTTACATTCTCATTTTAAACAAGTAAAAAAGCACTCTTTAAAGACCTCCTTAAAGTACACATTACTTAACCCTATATTTCCAACTTCAATCTAACCTGGAGCTCTATTTACTGCAATTAATTCTTAATCTTAGACTCTGCTTGCCACTTTTGCTTCCTTCATAGGAGTAATGTCTCAGGATAAGCATAAGGAATCATATGCTTATCCATTAAAACAAAGCAAATTTAGATTATCAAATTTTCTAGTAAATTTTAATAACCTGAGTGAATCTGAGTTTCACCAAGATTTCCCAAATTGGTTAGAATATAAGCTTAGCTTCTCTAACAGGCTCTATCATGAACCACATTATGCAATGTAGCACCAATAAGAGCTAGATACCGTTTAAATGGCAGGATTAGTAACTAGTAGGTCCTGGCACAGATTCCAGAATAATTTTGGCAAAAAGTATTCTTTTTTTACTACTTAGTTATTACCTAAGTAGTAAAAAATATCTGCCCAGGAGGTAGACTTATCCTTACTAGAGAGAACATATCAATGTTTTAACACATATTAATGCTACAATATGTAACAATGCTCTTTTTCTGTAAAAAGTTTTCTGTCTTTAAAATGGTAGAGTTAAAATAAGACTCTTTCCTCTAATCATAATTTTGTACTGCACCTGGCAGAAAGAGAAGAGTGGACAACCAAAGTGATTGGATTTTATAGTGAAAAGTAGACTAGCCTCCTTGTGCTGGAAAGTTCAGGGTTGATATGCTGGCCAGGAGAGCCCTAAAACAAGCCTTGTTTGAGGTACTTCAGGGAGAACATGACAGCCAGTGTCAGCTTTGATATGTTAAATAAGCACCTCCGCTGTTTGTCTGGGTTTGAAAGCTAACATCCCAGGATGTTGTTGATACTAAGTTATATGCAGTGAATATTCTCTATGATTGATTCCGGATGACTCTGGAGCATAGCTATTTGGGGGTCAGAAGAAGCAGAAAGCTGGAATGTTGGTCCAGGAAATGAAGGCTTTTTCAATCCTGGTCCAGACTCTGAAGGACCATCTGGGATTTAGGAAAATGCCCAGGTTCAGGCTGGAATACCTGGAAAGCAGAGTCCAAGGGAACTCAAGGAGTGGGCACTGGAGAAGTCTATAGCTAATTTGAAATGTGTTAGATCAGACAGAATAGGGAGAGAATGTACAGTAAAGAAGTTTAAGAGAAAATGTTTGTCTATGGTGTACATTTGAAGCATTTAGGCTGGCATGGCCGTAACAGTTGGGGGAATGAAGCCCTAAGATGAGGGAAAGGGAGAGATCCCACCCTCAGGAATAGGCCATAGGCACAAAACCTATTCATTGACAGTACTTATCTGGACTCCACTTGACCTATGAGGTGGATCCCTGAAGATTACATGGTTATTTTTGGTTTTGGTCTTCTTGGTTTTATTTTTCATTCATAAAATGAAAGAAAAGCTTTAGATATATTAGCATCACCACAGTTTGTAATTTGTACTGAAATCTACACTGTAAAAAGAACAGTAGACTTACACCTTTGAGTCATAGGAGAAAGCTTCGAAACCCCAAAATGACTTTGAGATAAGAGCATGAAGACTCTTTTCTTTATGCAGAAGACTGAGCATATAGAGATGGGACAGATGGTTTTAGCACAGTGCAGAGTGTTTGGAAGTGTATTTTTAGAAGATAACCAAAAGAAATTTAAAATCTTGAGCTTGTGACTGGAATAATATTTGGCAGTATTTTGCCAGAGCTAGATAAATAGCTTATCAGAACATATTTTTATGCAGCTTAAATATTTTTTAACATGAAATTACTTACCATAAGACATAAGTGGTTGATAATTGAAAGCAGTCACTATAAAGCAAGTTCCTTTAAATAAAGAAACAGGACAAGGTTACTTTGAAACCATTCTGTGAGGTTATCTCTTCAGAGTCTGGTAGCAAAGTAAACCCTCTTTTTCAGGTGGAGGCCTAAGGCCTGACTTTTATATATGGAAAGAACAGAGAAGACCTTTGAAGCCTTAATGAGCTGCTGTTAAAGCTACAAGTAGTCAGTCAATACATGAGAGATCTGAGAATAAATTATTGCTGGAAATATAATCTAAATGGTCTATGTATCAATTAAAATGACATAGACCCATTACTTATACAGGTTACTGTAGGATTCTGGGTTCTCCACAGTTTTGTTGGGGCCAGTGGTTAGACTTTGACTGTCAAAGAAAGTAGCATAGGCCTTTGGTTGTCAACCAGGTCTGAGATTTTTTCCTGTAGAGGAATTTGGGGAATCTGATCTTTTTTTTGACCATTCAAAGTAGAATAATTAACACAAAAATGTTCACAGTTTGAGAAAAGTCCTGGTCACTGGTGAAGCATGAAGCACTTTAGCCTGGTGGCTAGTGTTATCATAATCCAAGTGGAGTCTTGTGTCCCATCTGTCTTCTGTCTTCTTTGGAGACAATAAGGTTTCCTGCTAAGAGTTCTGTTTATTATGGGACGCCCAGATACTTAAAATGTCATATTCAGCAGATCTCTGAAGACTTTGAGGATCATCTATTAAGTATACCAGAGTTAGTTACTTGCTTTAGACTTCACCTTGAAAACACTTATAAGAGGCTAAATAAATCTTGTAACTAAATGAACAGTTTACAAGAAAGTAGCTTATATGAAATTAGGATTTTAGAGATTTATTCCTATTATGTTTGAGCCTTAAAATTTGAGTTGAAGATTTAATTAAATTATCTTTAGCATTAAAATAGAATCAGTGTCCTTTATGACTTAGATTGTCTATATAACTAAAGTGTAACAAGGTAACAAAGACAAAAATACTAAACAAATATTACTGTGAACCTGCATAGACTTTAGGAATTTTATTTATTAAATATTTCAAACATATATTCCTGCCAGGCAGGCAGTGGTGGCACACGACTTCAATCCCAGCACTTGGGAGGCAGAGGCAAGCAGATTTCTGAGTTCAAGTCCAGCCTGGTCTACAGAGTGAGTTCCAGGACAGAGAAACCCTGTCTCGAAAAACCAAATATATATATACACAGTTGTTTAGAAGCCTGATGTTGAAAGTTAGGAAAGACATAGTTAACTATGCACTTGTAAATCAACTTTTGTTAATCAGAACAGACCTTTACAACCTTGAACTTTTGGCATCAAACAAAAATCCATACTAATCCACAATATTTGAGAAATCTGTTGTTGGCTTAGTCTAAAAAGAAATACAATGATAAACTAAGGTCTCAGTAAGACTGACAATGTTGCTTTATCCCATGTGGTCATCTTAAGACAGTGAAGTCACATGTCATACATCCTTCAACTTTGAAAAAATGGCAACCAGACATGTGGTTGCTTATAATCTTGATGAGGTCATCAACCAAGATGGAGGAGAGTCACATAGTTCCTATTATAAAACATCAATTTTCTTAAAAAGAACTGAATCTAAGTTATATTTACAGCATATTCTAAATAAGAGTTGAATTATATACACAGCATGTTGTAACAAATTAAAATTATGTATGTATAGCTTTTAATTATAATCCTTATGCTATAAGTTTTAAGCCAAATTTTGTTACAGATTTTGTAGTTTTAAAACCATACCCAACGAATTTACAAATCCCCAGGTAGAGTTTACAGCATAGTCTGAGAAGATTTTTTTTTTTCTTTTTGAGAGTAGAGTGCAAAGAAATCATAGACTCAGAAATTTTATGAGTGGGGAGTTATAAAATCTTAGTGATAAGAGACTTTGAGATCATTTGTGGCAAAAGTTGTTACAATTTGTAAGAACTTGGTAATCAAGTGGGCCAATTTTGGCCATTGATCAGTACTGAAGCCGAACTGTGGCAATAAAATCTGAGTCCATGGAGGAAGAGAGAGAGCACAGAGTGATCCAAATTACATCATAGTGCATGGGTTTTTGGGGTGTTCCTAAAAGCTACAAGAGGGAACTGAGAATCAGACAAGCTATAGGATGGTAGACAGGAGCTGCAAAGTTCTGATATCAGAAAGTCAAAGGAAAAGTACGGATTTTACCCATATGAGTAGACCAAACTAAAACCAAGTAAATATAACACAATTTCTAACTAGAAATTTACACCTTAAATGGCATGGTATGGATAGTTGAATGAATTAAATGAAGTTGGAAAGTTATGCCATGGTTTCAGCCTCTGTGTTTGGACTTTGAGAGATGTGTAAAGACATTAAAACAGAGGAGTTGCTCATATGTACTCAAGTATCTAATTCTGTCCAAAATCCCAGTTTGATTAATTTCTTGCCTTTTGCATCTTTTGTGCACACCTTTACTGGCATTGCCATCCTTTGTTTTTGCTTTTGAAACAGGTTCTCTCACTGAACTTGGGGTTCATGTTGTCAACTCCATTTGTTAAATAATGAAGCTATCTCTGAGACCCTTAGCCTGGTTAAAAATGTACACTATCACACTTGCCTTTTCAATGGAGTTCCAAGGATCCAAACTCCAGTGCTCATGCTTGTGTAGTAAGCATTTTGCTCTTCTTTTGCTTTTAGAGGGAGAAGAATGTGTTCATGGTTGTATCTGTCTTTAGGACAAATGTGATGTCTCGACCAAACTATTGAAGTTATTGGATGCAACTATTTGTTTCTTAGCTATTTTGAGGTATAACTACTTTGAGAATAAATAATTCTTAAAGTTGAGGATTACAAGTATATCCAAATAAGACACACTTCTAGATAGGCTCTATTTATTAAACGTTCTATACAGACCCTCTCGACCTTAGATGAAGAAGACCAAAAGGTCCATACCTTCATGAAGTGAAAGTCTAGTGGATAAACTGGTTGGCATTGCCTCATTTTCCTGATGTGTGGAATAGAGAGTGCTGTGAATATAAGTTTTCCGGTCATTCTATTACTTCAGGGAATAGTAGACTTGAAATAGTAAAAAGGTGGGAATGAGGCATACGTGAAAAGAACTGAGAGGAATTTTTGTAAGATGAAGGCAAATACTCTATAAAAGTTGGGGGTAAAAATAATACAGATTTCAAGCCTTAAAAATATTATGCTGATAAACAAAGAAGCTTTTGTACATCCTGAGATGTACAGTCCATTTTACAATACTGCACAAAGAGTCATATGATGTTGTAGTAATAGCAGCGAGTTTTGGCTACACTGCTTTGGCTCCTATCAGGTCACAGGCACACAACTGCCCAAGAATGAAAGACACACACACACACACACACACACACACACACACACACACACACACTCAAATGACAGTTAATGTTACAATGCCTTGGCTAGCTCCAAGGGTGGGTAGTTGTAATCCTTCCTGCAGCTAGCACACATTTCCCTCCTATAATCCTGGCTTAATGCTCTCTAATTCTGTATTTTATCTTTGCTGCCCTGGCTCCTTCTGGGCGGTTCCCTAGTTGTTGCTGCTCAAGACGTTTCTGGGCAGCCCTTTCAGGTACCTTATTCCTTCTCACCTACATTTCAGATGATTTTCCTTCTGTAGCTCTAAATCTGTTCTATCTCCCTGCAAATCCTAGTGATTCTCCCTCTTCTTTTCTCCCAATTCCTAGCCCTTACATTCTAGAAGTTCAGTCCTCCCTCTTTGCTCAGCCATTGGCTCTTGGCTCTTTATTGATCAATCAAAAACCAATTGGGGACAAGAGCTTTAGTGTTTGGACATGAAGATTTCTGATTAATTCAAAACATTAGAACCAATCTCCAATGTAGTAATAATTGGTAAATGATCTGTAGAACAGACAGAAGGTGAGAGTCATATATAAAGCCAAAACTGCATATATTACCAACTGATGTCAAGATTTCCAAATATCAGGTTATATACCTTTGGGATATAGAGTGAGCGATTAACATAAAAATGAGCAATCATTTTCCATTTATCCTTCCGCTTCCAGAAACTTGCTTCTTCACACTCACTGACAATTTCCTTTCTGAGCTCAATTCACAATGTGAATAAAAACTCCTGCATGGGCATACAACTGTAAATGCACTCATAAAGTCATATACAGACACAGGATGACAGCAGGACAGGACGTGTGTAGAGGAATGATTCCAGTAGGAGAGAACATGGATGAGAGGAGGACCTAGAGTACAGAAAGGACTAAAATTCATCATATAAATGTAAGAAACTGTAAAATAATAAAAGCTACTTTAAAGAATATTTAGTAATGCCACCCAAACAGAAAAATTAGAGCAAAAATGGAGAAAAAAAAATGTTTCTTATTGGCCTTTGAAGAGCAAGAGTTTTCTAGAATTAAGAAAATTATTTAGTGGGAATGTCTTCTTTCAGTCAAATAAAAGATCTACTTTCATCCCTGTCTTCCTAATATGGAGTTAAATACCAATTAATAGTCACAGGAGATTTTCATATCAATAATTATTTACAAATATTTTGAATTTGCTTGAGAATATGTTTTTTGAAATTGTCTCTTTCATCTCATAATTCTTTGTGCTTAGAAAATGCATATAGCAGTACTAGTAGATCTGAAGTAGTTTAGATTGTACAGGACACAAATGCAGCACTGAGTGTGTATTTTAAGAAAACCAAAGCAAGAACCTCTCAACTCTCTTAAATACTTTGTTTAGTGTGTTTTTACCACATAGGCCAAGTATTTGTAAAGCCTACATTGTGAGAAATGACTTTGGAATTCTTTCCACAGATCACCATTGTCATGATGCTTTGCCTTTGTTACGACTGCTTAGAGTCTGTTTTGTACTAGCTTCAATGTTACTATTACAATGTACGAGCTTATCTTACAAATCATGAAATATTAGAAAAGTTGAAGTATAAAGAATGAAATATAGTGACAACCTACAAAAAGTGTCATTAAAGAACAACTTGCAATACAGAATACATTTAAATATGAGAACAGAAAACATGAGACAGTGGTAATATCCACACTTCTGCCTCAAAGGAGGGAGCCTTACAAAAAAAGAAGACAAGACATTAGGTGGTCTTGTTAGGATACATTATAATGTATGGATTTCAAATATTTTTCCAATAGGAAAACCTACTACAAGGAATACCTTTTTTTGAACTCAGATTAAGTAAATTGATGCCATTACATGAAATGTATGTTAATATGCGAGAGAAAGTATGAGATTTTAGGAATCACAATAGAAGTGGGATTGGGGTGGAGAATGAGGTAGTAAATATATGTTCCTAATAGTTAGAGCCCAGAGGGCAAAAAGTTTGCAATGAAAGAAAACTGACATGGGATGTACTAAAGCCCTGTTCTAATATGTTTCTAGAGAATGCTTAAATATAAGATGAATGAACATTGGCTGAAGAGGAGAGAAATTTCTAGTGGAGAAAACATGATGTAACCTTGAAGTAGGAGAGACAGAGGTCTTGTGAGGGACTGAGGGGAGTTCATGGTGATGAGCAGAGACAGTGATAAAGAGGAGTTCAGATTACAGATTACATGAAATTTTACAGGCTATGCAGCAGAGGACGTACAATTCAAAAGGGCTTATAAAGCAAGTTGAAAAACTTTTTCAATACAAAGATTAAAAAAAATATATTGTGTAGTTTTTAACGATAATATCAAGTGAAATTGCAGAACTCATTTCAAAGGAAAAAGCCCCATTGGATAAGTCCTGTTATACAGAAAATAATATGAACAGATTAAGAAAGGCAGAGAGAGGGCACCTGACCATCAGGCCAAGAAATTCAGAATTTGAGGAAAGTTACTATACTGAATTTTATTTTATTGTCTCATTTATTCTAGATTTCAAAATATAGACTATAGCTGCCAAGAAAAGTCAATGTGTATAAACATATACAAAACCAAAGCAAGATATCACTACAGATTCTGACTATATCCATAGCGCTGGAAGGCCACGCTGAAACAACTTTATGCACATAAATTTGATGACTTTGAGATAATAATCTATTTCCTCAAGAACTACAAACAACAAGAACTCATTTAACACAAAGTAGAATGTTTAAATAACATTGAAACTAATGGAGAATTTGAATTCATGATTTAAGAATCCTCAGAAAATAGTTCTTTAGCTGCACTAAGAAGCTAAATATAGCAGTGCCGACACTAGACATCTGATATTGTTTTATACAATCATGAAAAATGCAGTCACTGGGGGGAAATGAGTATGCAGCACACAGGATCATTAATTTCCTTCTTAGCATGCATAAAAAATCCACAATACTTACAAAATAAAACATCCAATTGAATGTCAAGGGTATTACTCTAGATGACAATTCTAAATGTGTAACATTAATTTTATTTTCTGTCCTTATATGGTATATTTTTAGCTTTGAATACAAATAAAAAAATTTATTTGTTTGCAAATCTCTGGTTTGACCTTGTTTCTTAGTTTGCACACAAGCATCTCTTTCCTACCAGATTCGGAAAAATATGCACTGCTGATACACACTCATGCTGAATTTCTTGGCTTTAGCTGAGTAAGAAGTGAGGTAGAAAATCCAGTTGCCATTATCCTGCCACTATAAACAATGGTATGCTCTAGAATGGGGTCCTAGAGGTGAAGGAGGAAACATCCCTATCACTAATCAAGAAGCTATCTCAAGTTGCTAGCCACTTGCAAAAGGAAATTTAGTCTTCTCTGATGGAGTCTCACTGGATAAACAAACTGCTCTTGCTGTTAGACTTTATGCCTAACATTAGATGACCAATAGCAAAGTAACTCAACAGCATCCAGTATTGTTGGTGGTTGTTGTCTTATAGTGTTGTATCAGGGCTTTGTTCAAACTACAATTGGCTAACTTTTACATTTTTAATATATGTCCATATATATAGTGTATATGTAGATTATATCATCAGCTGTTAACTTGATTTATCTATAAGAGGGATATATATATATATATATATATATATATATATATATATATATATATTCTGCATGTCCTTCTCATATATATTGTCCAATTAATACTTTTATGGGATTTGTGTGGGAATGAGTGCTCTTGAGTGCTGTCTCTACTTCTATTTCTTTTTCTTTTTTTCTATTTCTTCTATTTCTTCCATTTCTTTTGCTCTTTTTTCCCTTGGGCTTGTTTCCTTCTTGTTGTTGTTGTTTTTTATGTTTTCTATTCTGGCATGTTAAATTTTCATTTTATTATTTTATTTTGTTTTATTTTATTTTATTATAGTCCCTTAGAAGCCTCTTTGTTTTCTAATGAGACAGAGAGGATGGATGGGAGGGGAGATGGGGGTGAATTAGGAGGAATGGGAGGAGGAAAAGCAGGATGTGTTACATGAGAACAAAGTCTATTTTCAATTAAAGGGGAAAAAAGACCATGCATTGAAGCAGCAAATTTAGCTGGTCCATGAACTTGAACTATTTACTTAACTCCTCTCTGTGTTTCCTTAAATAAACATTACTATTTATGCTTACCTGAAAAAAGAAGCTTGATAACTTCAATAACCTTATGATCTATTAATTTATTCCAGAAAAAAATAAGTGAAACATAGCTAAACAAAAATGTAGAGTTATAAATGTCCCATTAGTTTTGTTTCTTTATATGCTATTCTCCTTGGCATAATATAAAGATATAAGATTGGCTTAGAAAGCATGCTTAGTTGGGTTCCATGTAACATTATCATCTGTGAAGGAACTTGCTTTCCTAGTTTGGTTTCTGGGATATAAAATTCTAACAAAAAGCAATTAGGGAATGTGATGGTTTGTATATGCTTGGCCCGGGGAATAGCACTATTTGGAGGTGTGGCTTTGTTGGAGTAGGTGTGTCACTGGGGGCGTGGACTTTAATACCCTGGTCCTAACTGCATGGAAGGGAGTCTTCTACTACCATCCTTCAGATGAGGATGTAGAACTCTCAGCTCAGCTTATACCATGCCTGCCTGGATGCTGTCATGCTCCTACTTTGATGATACTGCTCTGAATCTCTGAACCTGCAAGTCAAGTCCATTTAAATATATTGTCCTTTTAAAAGTTACCTTGGTCAGGGTACTTATTCACAGCAGTAAAATCCTAACTAAGACAGGGAAGAATGTGTTTATTTGGCTTACAGATCAAGAAATTATTAAGAGAAACCAAGAAAAAAGCCTAGAAACAGGAACTGAAACAGAGACCATGAAAAGATGTTGCTTACTGACTTATTCAGCTTCTTTCCTTTTATTATTCAAGAAAAATTCCCACAGGATTCTCATGACACATAGAAGGCAGGTCCTGTATCCATTACTTTGCAATTGAGAAAATGTCCCATAGACATTTTCATGGGCAATTCCTTAATTGAGGATCCCTGTTCCTAGATGTGTCAAGTTAACAACTGTTGCTAATGATGATACTCATATATGACTGATTATACCACTCTAGAAAGCAGTTGAGAAGTATCTAAGTCTAGTCCAGACTAACAGCATAATACAATTCATTACTCAGACCCTTAAAATGATGCTTGTATGAACCAGACTACTTCCTTGCCAGTCTATAAAAGTTCAGAATATGCAATTATATTCAATATATAATACATGATAAGGAGTGCAGATAACTATTAACAGTTTTTCTATTTACCATATATATATTTTAATATTTTAGTGTTTATTCCAAGCCATTATAAAACTATTTGACTATGAGCCAGAATGACATGCCATGCTGGAGGATGGGGGTTGGCCTCTTACATCTACTATTCTGTATTGATTGCATCACAAGGTACCATGCACCAACTTATGTGTATCATGTAGGCATACATAAGTACCTTCCATTATGGTTGTAATATGACATTATCAAATAATGAACTTCTCAGAACACATCATTGTCATTAAGCAGTCATGATTGCATATGAAAGCTTTCCCAGAGCTGTTGGTGTATTTATGCTATTTTTTTCTTTGTACGCCCAAGGAAAGATCTGGTTAGGATGGGAAATACTTTGTGTCTCGCAAGTCTTATCACCTATTTACCATCCATGATGCTCAACAAGGAACATATACACAAAATTTCCATGAAAGTAAGATTTTTGGGAGTTCAGGAAAACTCTAGACAACAAGGATTCAAGGGCATCAATACTGAGGAGTTTTAGGAGCCATTCCTAACTCCAACATAGTTTTCTGGTGAAGTCTTTTTAACACTAACTTTACCTTGATTTATAATTCTAAAAATGTTCCCAAATGCTATGAGACAGTGTCATCTCTTAGGACATAAGAAAAATTTGAGTAATGAATGACTTGAATAATGCAGTTTGGGTTATGCAGATAAAATAGTAATGATAAAAGAATGGATAAGACATGTTAACACAGAGCAGAAAACAGAAAAATATACCTGGAGAAGATTAATCCACTCTTCCCACACTGCTTTATGTACATAATGATAATTGCTGGATTGGTCATTGGGCAGAATATGCTTCAAGAGAAACTCATGATAAAAATAAGGAAATTTCAAATTTTCAGTGTACATAAAAGTGGTTTCTATGGAATAATCATAAACCTAGAGAAAAATGACTTATATTCTGCCTTCATATGCTAGTGGTTACATTTCAATAAGAAAGAAATGAGAAATTATTGTGTGTATGTGTGTATGTGTGTGTGTCTCTCTCTCTTTCTGTGTACATGTGCATAAACAGTCTTTGCCAGTTGAAGTAGTAATTCTGCTTAGAGAGATAAAAGACTCAGCTTTTAGAAACTCAATGATTGTGTTACAAAGCAAGTTGAGTTTATAATGTCCAGAGGCATCCACAACCATTAAATTCCTTAAGAATTAGATGCTTTGATTTAGTAAATCTGAAGACAAGATATGCATATGTACATAGATGTAGATGATGCATGTGTGTGTGTGTGTATTCCAAAACATATGTTTATGATATCAAAATATCATTTCTTAAATTCTGTGATCTATAATATACAAAACAAGAATAATTTAAGCAATAAACAAGTTTTATAGAATATGGATATAAAAATTCTTCATGTAAGATGTATAATGTATTTTTTACATTTCAAACTATTCAATCCCTATGGGTGCCTAAGATTTGGGAATCAATAATTTTAATTTTGAATACCTTAGAAGTGATGTTGATGTATTCTTTACATGTAATGTTGAGTTAGAGGAGCTTAAATGCTCTCCAGTCTTGACATTTAATTTATTCAGTGCTGTATGCTCTTAGAATTCAGGGAATGAGTCTTCTACATTTCTGCATACAGAGGTTTTCTTTGATAATTGGCATTAAATGAATATTTTATGAGCTGAAGAACAAATGAGTGATTGAATAAAAGATATCTTATTTTTCTTCCTGAGCTCTCTCTGTAATGCTAGAAATTTGTTAAAAATGAACATACAACTTGATGAAAAACTTATTAAAGATAAGATAGACTGCACTAGCAAGTGGAAGAATATGACTCTAGCAAACTCAATTATTTAGCATTGTGGGGCAGCCAAGGAGATTAGGAAGAACCATTTAACCAGCTTTGGGATAAGTTTCGGAGACTGAAGCATTCTGAAAAATATTCAATATATGGAATTTGAAATCATAAAGAAAAAAAGCAATACATAAATATGAAGAGAGTTTGAGAAATGAGAATGAGGCTGACAATGAAGCTGATGTAGCTATGATGCAGCTGGAAGATAGACATATAAACATGTGGATTTTGCCCTCCCATGAAAAGTTGCTTTGTTCCAGGGACTAAGAATTTATTAAACATATTTCAGTGTTTCCCTTCAAGCAAAACTATGTGGACATTTCATTGTTTCCTTTTCTGACATTTTCTGAGTTTGAAAATTATTTGACTGTTGTGGCTTTTGACATTTAAAGTCATTTAAAGTATTTCAGCAATTAAATGTTTAATTAATTTAATGGAACTGAATCACCTCATAAGCTATTGTTTGTTTCATTTTTGTTTGACTGGGGAAGAAGTCATTAGTGCATATAACACTCACTAACACACACACACATACACATACACAGTCAAGGAGGGGGTGTCAGTACACTTTTTAAAAAAAATCTCTTACATTTTTTCATTAACTATCATTCCTAGATGGAAGCATATATATCAGAAACACATTCCTAAATGAAATATACAAAGAGCTTCATCAGAAAGTAGTTTCTCATAGTAGTAATAAATGGGCATAATAACATAGTAAGCTTAAAAGAACATTCATAAATCAGAAGGTTAAAAGTAGAAATATGTAATTCCAAGGGAGTCTATGGCCTCCAGGAGTATCCACTCCCAGCTTGACTAAAAAGGCTAATATGATGAACTGACCAAAAATTGTCAGGTTAACTATAGTGGAATTCAGAATATTATTTACTGTATGTCAGTAATTTGGCGTTGCTTAAAATATTTTGCAACTAAAGAATTATATAAATAATATGTTAATCATCATAAATCAATGAACTTATCAACTGATTCCAGAATACTTGACGATGAGTACTCTTATTTGTAGAGATTTTTCTAGTTTTTAACAGTACCTGTCAAAGCTTCCTAAATATGACCGACAGTGGACAAAAAGAGTATGTTATGTGTTCTCTTGCTGATAATAACTTTCTGAAACTGATTTAAATTTGCATCTTTGCATTTTCTATTTTAATATTTGCCTTTTCTCTGAGAAAAAAGTTTCATTGAAGAAAGCATTTTTCTAATCACAATACCAGGTTACAGTCTGTCATTGTGGAAAAGTCAAAGCAACAGGAACTTAAGCAGGTGTTCCCATCCACAGCTCAGAGCATGAATGCTTGCATGCTCACTAGTACTTAGCTCACTTTACCCATTTCATTAAAAATAGAACACAGACCATAACATGAATGTTTATTTCTACCTCAGTAAACCAAATTTGAAAACTACCTCTCAGACCTATCCCCGGAGTATCCTAATTCATGCAATTTCTAATGGAGAAAATCTTCCTAAGTCATCATAACATGTGAAACTGGCAATCAGAAGCCAATCATCAAACATTTAAAAAGCAATATCTCTATACTTAAGAGGATCCCTCTAGGCAATGAAGAGTGGACATATACAGTGAGGGGAAGGACATTTCGCAGTATTCATGAGCCTGTGGCAGTTTCTGGGAAGTCCATAAACCTGTTACACTGAGGAGATTGTAAGTTCCTTGAGATTCCTACCATATAGAAATCTTCATGATCAAGTAAGAGAGCAGCAACAGGTGGCTGAATTTGCCAGTTGGATTAATGGAGAACTTAAAGAAAATAGATTATCCAAGACAAATTAGTCATCTGTGACATTTACTGTAGATTAAAATTCCAAGAATTTAAGATGCTGGAGGAAAATGGCAAATATGGTTGAAGTTAAATATTCTAGGAGCTAGTGATTATTTAGAAATGAGGTTTATGGGAGGTGAAATACAAATAACACATAGAAATTACAATGAACAAATTTCTATATATGATTCAAAACAAAAATAATGACTATGACACTGAATATGAGTCCATGCTCTATATGTTTCCTGGTAGAATGTGATTAAAGATCACTGAGATTAACAAAGACTGTATAAGTCACACATTGGCATAGAGCTCCATTGGGCATAGAAATATCTCACTTTTCAAGATAATTTTAAGAGAATACTACCGGGTTGAAAGAGAATAGTATAATTTAAAATGAAGATGAGAACTTGAGGGCTTATGAAAAGTACTAAGCTATGATATAACCTCAGTTGTATATATACAGATAATTGCCTCCTAATTGTTTCTCTGTAGTCATAGAGAAACACTGTCACCATCGTGTGATAAAACCAGAGAATAAAACTAAATACCCAAATGAGGCCAACTCACTTAAGGCATCGTGACCACCGTGTGACAGGTCATGTGTTATTAGGTTGTAAAATGTGAGGTGTTCTTTGTATTGCTGGCATGTACAATTACATTTTATGCCTTGTTGGAGTCAATACATTTTTCAATAGGTACATGTCTTTGTCAGGGTTTCTATTCCTACACAAACATCATGACCAAGACTCAAGTTGGGGAGGAAAGGGTTTATTGAGCTTACACTTCCATGCTGCTGTTCATCACCGGAGGAAGCCAGGACTTGAACTCAAGCAGGTCAGGAAGCAGGAGCTGATGCAGAGGCCATGGAGGGATGTTTCTTACTGACTTGCTCAGTCTGCTTTTTTATGGAACCCAAGACTACCAGCTCACAGATGGTACCACCCACAAGGGACCCTCCCTCCTTGATCACTAATTGAGAAAATGCCTTACAGCTGGATCTCATGGAGGCATTTTCTGAACTGAAGCTCCTTTCTCTGTGATAACTCCAGCTTATGTCAAGTTGACACACAAAACTAGCCAGTACAATTGACCCCTTGTCAACTTGACACACAAACACATCACCAATAAGCCTTGACCCTTACTTCCTTATTCATCCCCAACATCTAAATAATTTTAAAAGTCCCACAGTCTTTGCAAATTCTTATATATTAACGTTTCAGTTCTTTTTAAGCATCCAATCTCTTAAAATTCAAAGTATTTTAAAAATTCAAAGTCTCTTAACTGTAGGCTCCACTGAAATGCCTTCTTTCTTCAAGAGGAAAAAAATATCAGGCCACAGTCACAATCAAAAGCAAACTCAAACTCCAATTGTCTAATGTCTGGGATCCACTCATGATCTTCTGGATTCCTCCAAGGGCTTGAGTTACTTCTCCAAGCTCTGCCATTTGTAGCACCCACTGCTCTCCACATGCCTGTACTCCACAGTTGCTGCTGCTGTCATCTCATGGTACTAGCATCTCCAAAACACTGCTTCCTTCCGCTGCAACTAGGCTTTACCAACAGCCTGTCATAGGCTCTCTTCATGGTGCCAAGCCTCACCTCCTGTGCATGACCCCTTCAATCCTGGGCCATCAATTGCAACTGAGGCTTCATCTTCACCAATGGTCTTCTGAGGCTTCTCACAGTGCTCAGGCCTCAGCTGTTTTTTGTGACTCCTTCATGTCTTCAAAACCAATACCATTAGGTGACTCTTACACATTACCAAGTCCAGCCACACCACAAGGGACAACTCTGGCTATTTCTGGAACACAGCCTTTTTGTGCTCTCAGAAAATGTTTCTCAGAAGATTTCAGCTCAATGATGCTAGTCTCTTCTTAATCATTGCTAATATCTTAGCTAGCCAGCATCAATGGTCCCAGCAATACAACAGTTTTGCTTTTGTAGTACTGGTATCTTGTTAATCACAGCTGATTTCTTCAGCCCCAGCTAACCAAAACCACAGAATCTAAAATCAAACTAGCAATGGCCCTGATAAGAGTCTTTAATCTTACCTCTGAAATTTCACAAGCCAGGCCTCTATCTTCTGCATTGTTCTCAACATTATCTTCCAAGCTCCTACAAAACACCCCACAGAGCTCTTAACATTCCAATGGCTCTTCTAGATCAACATTCTAAAATCTTTCCACAGTGTTCCCCAAAACATGGTCAGGTTTTCACAGGAATACCCCACTCCCAGTACCAATTTGTCTTAGTCAGAGTTTGTATTCCTGCACAAACATTGTGACCAAGATGCAAGTTGTGGAGGAAAGGGTTTGTTGGTCTTACACCTCCATGCTGCTGTTCAAAACAAAAGGAAGTCAGGACTGGAACTCAAGCAGGTCAAGGAGCAGGAGCTGATGCAGAGTCCATGGAAGAATGCTGCTTACTGGCTTGCTTCCTTCTCCTGGCTTACTCAGCCTGCTCTCTTATAGATCCCAAGACTACCAGTCAACAGATGGAACCACCCACAATGGGCCCTCCCCCCTTCATCACTAATTGAGAAAATGCCTTACAGCTGGATCTCATGGAGGCATTTTCTGAACTGAAGCTCCTTTCTCTGTGATAACTCCAGCTGTGTCAAGTGACACAAACTAGCCAGTACAGTACATCAAGACAGTGCTTTAATTTTTACCCCTTGATATTAGCTGAAATAATTTTACCAAATATAATAAACATAATACAGCATATAATATATAATAAACATGCAATGTGATTAGTAGCTATTACTGGCTTAGAAATTATTTTCTCTTAGATGTATCATGAAGTGTTTATTTTAGCATTTCTTCCATTAAGCTTCTGTTATGTTTCTCAAATGCTGTCTATGGCAATAAGTAGGCCATGATTCAATTCATAGAAAAGCTAAATTGTTACAACAGTTTATTTAACAGATCATTGTTTAGGTTCTGTAGTATATTAGCTAGTGTCAGACTCTTGAAAGTGTAAATGTGAGTGAAATGTTTGGCCCTGGAGAGGAATTTTGATGATCTCTCACATTATCCACTTTATCCTCATTGCAAATACAAATAAGAACAAAATCCCTCTGACTAATTCTTTTCATGCAAAAATAAACTATTTTAAAATATCAAGACTCAAGGCAGTACATTATCAACCAGAGTTTATGAGACTAGACACAATTTTCTCAAAGAATAAGAACTGTTTTCCAATGAACAAAGAAAATATATAAAAATTGTAAAGTTGTTTTTTGTCACTTAATTAGGTTAGGTATTTGTGATATCATTGTATGGAGAAAATAAATAATTGTTGATTGAAGATTTGAGCAGTATTAGAGGAACTAAATATTTATTGTTTCACTTCATGTTTAGAATATTTATTTATTATCCCATTTCATAGATATGTAGGACACATCCCTTCTTTTTCTTGACATAAATCTTTCAATGCACTGTGTATAAAATCAGAATATGATTCCCATAGAGAACAAAGTTTTCATGGTTAAGACTTCAAGATTTTAGCAAATCTATTTTGAAAATGGCATTCTTCTTGCTCATATTCATTCCTAAATGATGGCAAAGTGATCTCTGAGAATAATAGAAGTTCTAGTAAATGGGAACCTTTTAAATTAGGGAACATGGCATTAGCAAATGTGATCCTGTTAGGACTGTAATAAGTCTGTGAGCTTGTCCTCAGCATAAGCATGAAATCATTTATTTAAATAGATTTTCATTCTCATTGAAGAATTCTTTCTTCTTTTCAAAGGAAAAATGACTCATTTATATGTTATGCGTACTGTATATACAGAGATGTCAATTGGTCTCATTAGTAATGGCTGTTGTAAGGAACTATCTGGGAAAGGTAATCTAATCGTATAGCACAGCTCACCCCATAGACCACTTATTTCTATAATTTTTTGTTGTTGTTGGTTTTCGAGACAGGGTTTCTTTGTGTAGCCCTGGCTGTCCTGGAACTCACTCTGTAGACCAGGCTGGCTTCGAACTCAGAAATCCACCAGCCTCTGCCTCCCAAGTGCTGGGATTAAAGGCATGCACCACCACTGCCCAGCTTCTTCTTCTTCTTTTTTTTTATTTCTATAATTGTATGAACTTGCTCCAACAATATATATGCTGGAACTGTCACTTTTCTTAAGAGCTAGTCAGTCAAGAGCTAGGAAATTTATACCTGTATGGCAGTACCAATCAAAGCAAAAATTCTGGAGTAAGGGTAGGGTGATTTAAACTTCTTAGTAAGACTGAGTGATGTGCAGACATACTACTGAGAAGTACATTTGCAAATTAAATTACAAATTCTTAACTTGAAAGTTAAACTTGCCGAACACAAGCAAAACAGTTATAGAATCGCACCTATAAATATATATCTACATGGACATGGGCTTCAATGGTTATTTATCATACCTAACAGAATTTTTTTTCAAACAATATATAGCAAAAATGGGCAACCATGAGGTAATATTAAAAGACAAAATATAGTTTAATATTAGTAAAAGATAATATTTAATTTTACATGAAAAGAAAGTAAGTTGTAGAAACTATTAAATTATACATATAACAAATGACGACGAATTATTAATTTGGTAAACTAATATATTTATATAGAAGTAATACAGAATGTATTTTAATTTTGTTTACTTAAAACAATGTTAGATTTTAATGAATTAATAAAATATAGCCACATTTGTATTTTAGATATTAATAATTACTTTGACTAGAATCAGTTCTAATGTTAACATTTAAAAGAAAATGTATGCAAATAAATCTGATAATCTTTGCCAAAATTTATGAGCATAATCTGTAAAATAAGAACACAAAGGAAATGCTTACAGATTTAAAGAACTAAGTAAAGCCTGTACAATGTGTTTATACTTACTGTGTTTGCATTTCTCAGACTGTGAATTCGAAGTTGTAACATCAATATTAGAGGTTATTCAAGAAGATAAGTGTGGGATATGTAACATAGAGCATGTGGTGCTTTGTAGCTATACAAATCCTTAAAGGCAACAAATTAGTTTTCCATTCTCTCCTGCTAGTTTATATTCTTAAAGCTTAATAAACAAAATACTACTTCACAGACTTCTAATGCAGTGTTGAGAACACAAATGAGTCAAATGTTCAACAATATTTAGAGAGTTCATAAACAACAATAAAAACTGCAAACGCTGGTCACAGTATCTCACCATTTGAACTATAACAAAATATGATTCAAGATTAATAATTATTTGGAACAGAATCTTGAAAAAAAAGAGATATTTAAGAAGTAATCCTTAAAGTTCACTCAGAGAACTATCTCCATTAAAGGAGTGTGGTTATTTATGAACGTCAACATCAAGAGAGAAAGATGGTAACCTGGAAAAGTGAGTGAGTGACTTGTGTCTGCTATGGCTTTGTTTCTGTCCCACCAAATATCTTAACTGAAAGTTAAATGGGAAAATACAATGAAAAATTGGATGTATTCCCTAGTCATTTATCTGCAAACTATGGTCTATTGAGATGAAGCTGGAATGATGAGACTGTTCTCTGCTCCTATTGCAATTCATCAGCCTCATTGTAAAAAGTGGGCCTGCCTAGGAAAGCAAAACAAACCCAGGAGGTCAGCAAGCTCGAGTCACAGAGTACCCTGCGATGGTCCTTGAAGGATTGATACACTCTAAGAAAGATATAGTCTTCTCTGCTGTATGATTCTAGTAAATAAAGCTGAGATTCTGAAACCTGTGTTTTCATATAGTCATCCAGACACTAAAAATTATAACTACATGTAAACAGTAAAGAATACACCAGCAGCAGACTCTTGAGTAAAATTATAGACTGATCCTGTTACCATTGCTTGTAGTCCCAACCACACTGGTTCTCTGCTCCTATATATTTTTTTAAAGTGTTCTGACAAAAAAAACCACAAAAACTGGTTATTGTCTACCATTGTAAGAGGTGGGGAAACACTTGTTCCAGCCAAAATGGAGCAAAGGTTCTATATTTTCCACAAAGAAAAATCATAAATTTGGATAGTATGAATTTACTGTGTCAAACACTGAATAGCCAGCAACAGAGGACAATGATTACTGAGGAGAAGAATGAACTATAAGTGTCCTGTGGCTTCTCCAGCTGTCAGGGGACAGATCTTAGACCATAGGCCTTGGACATATACAGAGAGCTAATCAGTCTATGAATGAGGGTAGGTGATCAGAGCTTAGGGAGGACAAATCCTTGGATATACAGACAGGTGCAACTTGACAGGATCCCTTTAGAATCTTACCTGGATATGAATATGAGCTAGACCAGAGAGGCCCATTAGAAAGAAATAAAGAGAGTAATCCATTAAGGTCACTGGGAATCAGGAAGAATTAGATGTGGTGGTAAGAGTCAATTAGCATAGTGAACCAGTCTAGAAATTGACACCTTTGACATAGTCTTTATTTACAAAGATGAGGTTTGATGCACTTTTCTGATGGTTGGTGTGTTGACGAGTCACATAATTCTACACTGCAAATCCCACACACTGGGACATTACTGTTTTCTCTAGCGCAATAAACTATAAAAACCATTCACTGCTAGTTGGACAGTCTTGTACAATTCTCATATCAATACTGTGATAAGCATTTTGGCAATCAAGTGACTCTTGAAGCCAGCAATAAGCAAGTACTGATAACTCTATCTCACTCCAATATCTAATCAGATCTGTTAATATGTAAATCATTATGAACAAGACTAACAGTTAAGGAAGAGTTAAGTCTATTGTAATCCACAATGGAAGCTACAAGTGTATGATAAATTTGTAACTTTTGCCAACAGCTTTCCCCTTTGTCTCAAGATGATAGAAGTAATGCAACCTGGCGTATTATGATTACCTTATTCTGGGAAACTGATCATGAAGAATATTAGTCTCTCTCTGGCTAATCATTGCTACTGTACTGTTATTCCATTCTGCCCATTTGATTCTGGCACTGTATCTTTTTGTAAATAAAGTCCTGTCATATTTTCATCTTTATGGATCACAGGTAATCTTGTAGTGACACGATTTATGTTAAAGTCCAGTCAACAAAGGATCAGTTGTCAAACACTTAATAGATACTTGATAAAGTTTATTATCCTTGGGCACGTTCTAAACTTCCAATGTAACATATTCTCTCTGCCTCTCATTTTCAATTTTAGAAAGAAAATCTGTGCAGTAAAAGTAGCAGCTTCCAAGGCTTATACACTTTTGCTTAAGGAATTCAAAAGTTGGTTTTGGAAAAGACACTGTGACGAAAGCAACTTTTATTTAAAATCAAAAACAAAAACAAAATACATTAATTTCACTTAAACGTGACTACAGTTTGAGGTTTAGTCCACTATTGCCTAAGTGAGAAGTAGATAGGCATGGTGCTAGAACAGTATCCGAAAATGTTATATTCTGATCTGTAGACATCAAGAAGAATGTGAGACAATTTTCTGCCTTGGGTACCTGATTTTGAAAACCCAAAGCCCACTCCCAGTGATACATCTTCTCTAAGTCCATGCCTATTCCAGGAAAAGCACACCCCCTAGTCAATCATTAAGTAGAGGACTAAATATGCAAATGTAGGAACATATGGAGCAATTCTTATTGAAACACACATGCACAAAGTAAAAACTAAGTCCATAAAGTGTTTGAATTCCTTCTATGGCCTGATAGACTGCTTTTTTCTACATTTTCCATTTTATTTTAATTGAAAATAATTTTTAAACAATATATTCTGATCATGGTTTCCCTACATCAAATCCACCCAGATCCTTCCCCAACTCCTTATGGTTCTAACACCATGTCTTCTTTCTTTTTCTTTTTCTTTTTCTTTCTTTTTCTTTTTCTTTCTTTTTGCATATTTACTTTATATAAAATTCAAATGTTTTTTCAATTTGGAATCCCCTATTCCATTCTCCCTACCCTGCCTCTATGAGGGAGCTTCCCTACCCACACACTGAATCCGTTCTTCCCTCCCTAGCATTACCCTACACTGGGGCATCTAACACACTCAGGCCCAAGGACCTCTCCTCTCACTGATGGCCAACAAGGCCATCCTCTGCCACATATGTGGACAGCAACATGGGTCCCTCCATCTGTACTCTTTGGTTGGTGGTCCAGTCTCTGGGAGCACCAGGTGCCTGACCAGTTGACACTGATGCTTCCTCCATAGGGCAGCAAAACCCCTCAGCTCCTTTAGTCCCTTCTCCAACTCTTATATACAGGAACCAACACTCACTCCAAAGGTTGGTTGTGAGCATCTACGTCTATATTTGTCAGGCTCTGCCTGAGCCTCTCTGGAGACAGTTCATCATGTTTCCATCAGCAAGCATTTCCTAGCATCCACAAGTACTTCAGGGTTTTGTGGCTGTATATGGGATGTATCCCCAGGTGAGGCAGTCTCTGGATGGCCTTTCTTTGAGTCTCTGCTCTACACTTTGTCTCAATATTTCCTACTGTGAGTATTTTGTTTTCCCTTCTAAGAAACACTGAAGCATCCACATTTTGGTCTTCCTTCTTCTTAGGCTTCATATGGTCTGTGAATTGAATCTTGAGTATTCCGAACGTTTGGGCTAATACCCACTTATCAGTGAGTACATACTGTGTTTCTTCTTTTGTGACTAAGTTACCTCACTCAGGATGATATTTTCAAGTTCCTTCTATTTGCCTTCGAATTTCATGAAGTCAATGTTTTTAATAGCTGACTAGTAGTTGAGCAGCTATTGTGTAAGTGTACCACATTTTCTGTATCCATTCTTCCATTGAGAGAGTTCTGAGTTGTTTCCAGCTTCTAGCTATTATAAATATGGCTGCTATGAACATAGTGGAACATGTGTCCTTATTACAAGTTGGAGTACTTTCTGGGTATATGCCCAGAAGTAGTATAGCTGGGTCCTCAGGTACTGCTACGTCCAAATTAGTGAGGATCCACAAAACTGATTTCCAGAGTGGTTGTAGCAGCTTGCAATCCTACCAGCAATGGAAGAGTGATCTTCTTTCTCCACATCCTCACAAGCATCTGCTGTCATCTGAGTTTTTGATCTTAGTCATTCTGACTGGTGTAAGATGTCATCTCAGGGTTGTTTTGATTGAATTTCTCTGATGATTAAGAATGTTGAACATTTCTTTAGGTGCTTCTCTGCCCTTTGAGTATCCTCAGTTGAGAATTCTCTGTTTATCTCTGTTTCCAAGTTTTTAACAAGATTATTTGGTTCTCTGAAGTCTAACATCTTGATTTCTTTGTATATATTAGATATTAGCCCTCTATCAGACATAGGATTGGTAAAGTCCTTTTCCCAATCTATTTGTAGCTGTTTTGACCTATTTGACAGTATCATTTGCCTTAGAGAAGCTTTGTTATTTTATGAGGTCCCATTTGTCGAATTTTGATCTTAGAGCACAAGCCATTGGTGTTCTGTTCAGAAACTTTTCCCCTGTGCCCACATGTTCAAAATTTTCCCCACTTCCTCTATTATTAGATTCAGTGTATCTGGTTTTAAGTGGAGGTCTTTGATCCACTTGTACTTGAGCTTTGTACAAGAAGATAGGAATGGATCAATTTGCATTCTTCTACAGGTTGACAGCCAGATGAACCAGCACCATTTGTTGAAAATGCTGTCTTCCCCCCCACCCCCCACCACCTTCACATGGATGATTTTAGCTCCTTTGTCAAAAATCAAGTGACTGTAGGTGTGTGGGTTCATTACTGGTTCTTCTGTTGTATTCTATTGATCTACCTGCCTATTACTGTACTAATACCATGCAGGTTTTTTTTTTTTTTTATCACTATTGCTCTGTAGTACAGCTTGAGGTCAGCGATGCTGATTCCCCCAGAAGTTCTTTTATTGTTGAAAATAGTTTTTGCTCTCCTGGGATTTTTGGTATTCAAAATTAATTTGAGAATTGCTCTTTCTATGTCTATGAAGAATTGAGTTAGAATTTTTATGGGAATTGCATAGACACTGTAGATTGCATTGAACAAGATAGCCCTTTTTACTATATAAATCCTGCCAATCCATAACCATCGGAGACCTTTTCATCTTCTGTGGTCTTTGATTTCTTTCTTCAGAGACATAAAGTTCTTGTCATACAGATCGTTCACTTGTTTATTTAGAGTCACACCAAGATACTTTATATTGTTTGTGACAATTGTGAAGAGAGTCATTTCCCTAATTTATTTTTCAGTTTGTTTAACCTTTGTGCATAGGATGGCTACTCATTTGTTGGAGTTAATTTTATATCTGACATCTTTGTTGAAGTTGTTCATTAGTAAAAGGAATTCTCTGGTGGAGTTTTTCAGATCACATAAGTATATGATCATATCATCTGCAAATAGTGATATCTTGATTTCTTCCATTCTAATTTGTATTCCTTTGACCTCCTTTTGTTGTCTTATTGTTCTAGTTAGAACTTCAAGTACTATATTGAATAGATAGGGAGAAAGATGTCAGCCTTTTCTTGTCCTTGATTTTAGTGGGATTGCTTCAAGTTTCTCTCCATTTATTTTGATGTTGGCTACTGGTTTGCTGCATATTGCTTTCACTTTGTTTAGGTAGGGGTCTTGAATTCCTGATCTTTCCAAGACTTTTATCATGAAGGGATGTTGAATTCTGTCAAATGCTGTTTTAGCATGAAATGATCATGTGGTTTTTATTCTTTGAGTTTATTTATGATGAGTTTCAGGGTATTGAACCATCCTTGCATTCCTGGGATGAAGCCTACTTGATCATGGTGAATGATCATTTGAATATGTTCTTGTATTTGGATTGAGAGAACTTTATTGAGAATCTTTGCATTTATATTCTTAAGGGAAATTGGTCTGTAGTTTTCTGTCTTTGTTGGGTCTTTGTGAGGTGTAGGTGTCAGTATAACTGTAGTATCATAGAATGAACTGGGTGTGCTCCTTCTGTTTCTATTTTGTGGAATAGTTTGAAGAGTATTGGTATTAGGTCTTCTTTGAAGGTCTGATAAAATTCTGCACTAAACCTATCTGATCCTTGGCGTTTTTTGGTTGAGAGACTTGTAATCACTGCTTCTATTTCTTTAGAGGTTATAGGAGTGTTTAGATGGTTTATCTTTTCCTGAATTATTTGGTATCTGTCTAGAAAATTGTCCATTTAATCCAGATTTTCCAATTTTGTTGACTATAGGTTTTTGTAGTAGCATCCAATGATTTTTTGAATTACCTCAGTTTCTGTTGTTATATCTCCCTTTTCATTTTTTATTTTGTTAAATTGGAAACTTTCTTTGTGCTGGTTCCTGTTTATGTATCCAGTCTGTTAGCCTATGGTTTTTTTTACATTGGGGAATTGAGTCCATTCATGTTAAGAGATATTAAGGAATA
Source organism: Rhynchomys soricoides (assembly GCA_019843965.1). Lineage (NCBI taxonomy): Eukaryota > Metazoa > Chordata > Mammalia > Rodentia > Muridae > Rhynchomys > Rhynchomys soricoides. The sequence goes on from JADRCH010000030.1 coordinate 2,296,567, forward strand.
GTGATTTTTGCTTCCTGTTATTTTCAATGTTATTTTTATGTTCTGTGGTTATCTTCTTTTGGGTTTGTTGAAAGAATGTTACTATCTTGCCTTTTCTAACATGTAGTTTTCTTCCTTGTGTTGGTGTTTTCCATCTATTATCCTTTGTATGGCTGGGTTTGTGGAAAGATATTGTGTAAATTTGGTTTTGTCATGGAATATACTGGTTTTACCATCTATGGTAATTGAGTGTTTTGCTGTATAATGTTCTTTCCTTGTTTTGTGCATTTGGTGTTTTGACTATTATGTGATGGGAGGAATTTCTTTTCTGGTCTAGTCTATTTAGAGTTCTGTATACTTCTTGAGTGTTTGTGGTCATCTCTTTCTTTAGGTTAGGGAAGTTTTCTTCTATAATTTTGTTGACGATATTCATTGACCCTTTAGGTTGGGAATCTTCACTTTCTTCTATACCTATTATCCTTAGGTTTGGTGTTCTCATTGTGTCCTGGATTTCCTGGATGTTTTGGTTTAGGAGCTTATTACATTTTACATTTTCTTTGACTGTTGTGTCAATGTTTTCTATGACATCCTCTGCACCTGAGATTGTTTCTTCTATATCTTGTATTCTGGTGGTGATGCTTGCCTCTATGACTCCTGATCTCTTTCCTAGGTTTTCTATCTCCAGGGTTGTCTCACTTTGTGATTTCTTTATTGTTTCTATTTCCATTTTTAGATCCTGGATGGTTTTGTTTATTTCCTTTGCCTGTTTGATTTTGTTTTCCTGTAATTCTTTAAGGGATTTTTGTGTTTCTTCTTTAAGGGCTTCTAGCTATTTAACTGTGTTCTCTAGTATTTCTTTAAGGGAGTTATTTATGTCCTTCTTAAAGTCTTGTATCTTCATCATGAGATATGATTTTAAATCTCAGTCTTGCTTTTCTGGTATGTTGGGGTATCCAGGGCTCACTCTGGTGGGAGTTCTGATGATGACATTTGTTTCTGGTCTTTTGTTCTTGCCTTTGCCTTTCACCATCTGGTTATCTCTGGTGTTAGCTGGTCTTGCTCTGTCTGACTGTGGCTTGTCTCTCCTGAAAGCCTCTATGTCAGTACTCATGGGATACCAGTTCTCTCTGAGAGGAATTTGCGTTTAGAGAGCTGTGGTACAGGGTTAGCTCTGGGGTGCAGACAGAAACCAGAAGGATCCTGTTCCCAGTTGTTCTTTGGTTCCTGTTTCCTAATGGCTCTGCGAGGGTTTCTCTTGATCCAGGAATTTGAACAGAAGTGGTGGTCTTGCCTATGCTCAAAGGTGTGTCAATATTCCTGGGAGACCAGCTCTCTTCTGGCCCTATTTGGGTATCCAGTCCTGTGGCACAGGATCAGCTCCCGAGTTGCAGAAGGAAACAAGAAGACTACCCCTTGGTCCCTGTGTCCTGATCGTTCTGGATGGGTCCTTCTGAGCAGAGATGCTGGTCTTACGTCTGCTCACAGGCTTGTTCACTTGCCTTGAAGGCTAGCTTTCTCCTGGCACTATTTGGGTATGGAGCCTTGTGGTACAGGCTCAGGTCCCCGGCCTCAGATGGAAACAGGAAATCTCGTATCCAAAGCTGCTCCTCGGTCCCTGTGTCCTGAGGCTTCTGGGTGGGTCCCTCTGAGCAGAGATGCTGGTCTTTGCTTACCAGTCTGTATACACTTCTGGGAGGCTAGCTGTTTCCCTGTGCTATTTGGGTATAGAGTCATGTGGCACAGGCTAGAGGCGTAAACTGGAAGGCTCCTGTTCTTTCTTTTTCTCTATCAAATTAACACACATACCCTACCAACAACAAACCTGAAAAAAAACATTAAACAAACAAAACAAATTCACAAAAATGAATGAGAATCTCTCTTTGTCTCCACGTCTCTCTGTTCTCTCTCTGCTCTCTCTCCTGTCTCTGCCTCTGTCTCTGTCTCTGTTTCTCTCTCTCTCTCTCTCTCTCTCTCTGTGTATGTGTGTTTGTGTGGGGTGGGTGAGGGACCCACACAGTTACTATAAACACACAAAATTGGAAATGATAATATACAAACAAAAAATAAATAAGAAAAGCCCAACAAAGCAAGATTAATCAATCAAACAAACAAACAAACAAAAATTTCTAAAATACCATTGAAATTATTTTATGTTGAACAACTACTGGTAGATATGGGGCCTACCCTTAAATGTAGTTTGTGTATCCAAGTGTATGCCACTGGAGAAAACTAATATTTCTTTGGCATTATTTATTTACTGGAGCTAGCTTCTTTATTAGGGATGAGAGCTTGTGTCCACTTTCCCTCTCAGCACTGTATTCCACCTGGTTTGGACCAGCACAGACCTGCGAATTACAGTCTCTGTTTTTGTACAATCAGTCTGATGTGTCAGTTCCTTTTTGTCATCTATCCCCATTTGTTCTTGCAATCATTCTGCCTGCTCTTCCATATAGTCCCGTGAGTTCTAGGAGGAAGGGTTTGATGGAGACATATCAGTTTCTATATGAATTATCAAATGTCCCTTAGTGTATTCCCTCACTTGCTTCATCTTCTCTCCATTTAATTCTCCTATTCAAACTTCTCAGATATTTATCTTGGTCTCTCATAGTTTCTTAAATAGGCTATGTAGCCTGCATATTCCTATATCAGTAACATAATAGTCTTTATTTTGATTTATATTGTCATTGTATTTTCCCAAACATCTCTTTACAGGACATATATTTTATACTTACATAACACAAGAAAAATTTGAATGCATGAATTGTCCTTTGTCACTTAACCTGTATTATTTTTCTCCATAGCACTTGTAATCTGACATATTTGTTTTGATTAATTATATTGCTTTATCTTATACTTTTTATCCCAAAGCATGTCGGCAACAAAAGAACAATGATGACCATATTCTGATTCACAAACTATCTCCAAGCCTTAGATAGTGGGTGACATAGAGTGTCAGAAATAATGGTATCAATATTAGAGATAAAAAGTAGATAAATTGTAAGTGATTTCAAGATAATTTTAAAAGAACAGAGATAGTTACTTGAGGTTTGAGAGGACGAGCTGCTCTTCCACAGGACCTGCATTTTGTTCCCAGCAGCATTCATGAGCTCAAAAACATCTGTAACTCCTGCTTAAACAGCCTGGACTCTTTAGGTATTACATACATCTTGTGCACAAACATACATGAAGGAAAAACAACCTCACACTTAAAATCAAAATAAAATGTTTTAATAAAGTATTGTAATGGCATTAATAATCTTCAATTTCTGAAATAATAAAATGTTTTGATATATTTAACAACACCTAGTATTCACTCATTTGAAGGGTTTGCTTACTTGTACTAAATGCCAATATGTCCTCCTTTAATTGAATCTAGATCCAGACAAGGGATAACAGTTAATATGGGGTGATATTCCATTCCTAGGTCTGAATTCACATGTCTAAAAGCAAAGCAACGGAAACCTGAGTATTTCTCCTCATAAGCAGAAAAAGATGAAAATCCATATTTGCATGAATGAGCTTCTGCTTGAATGCCTCCCATCCATTTGATACCATGTGTCACTCTAGCATATGCCAAGCAATCCATGTGATTCTGTTGTCCATGAGAGACAAAGAAAAGATCAATACAATTCCTTCATCTCTCATGAGGAACATGACAGTTCAATAACCTCACACATGCCTGAGGGAAATGATTACACTGTAGAAATCTGGTAAGTTCGTATCTGGGCTTAGCACAATATTTTTAAAAAATCAACAGAGCAAATATATTACCATCTTTTCTAGCTGTCAAGTTTTGCACATGTTGGCAAGATATTTAGGGGGAAATCTATAGATTAGTCTCAGAAGGTATTTGTTCTCTCTTAAAATCCCAAGGCAAGTAAATTTCTGGTGACTCCATGAGATGTTGGTATAAGATGTCTATAATAAGAGTCAATATGCCACAGGCTTTGTTCCTCAAGGCGCTAGTAGCTCTGGGAAAGAAGAAGAAAGAAGTCTGAGAAAGGACGCTTCAAGTCTAATGTAAAGGACAATTTATCCATGTTTTCACAAGTTCTTGTTAGTTTAGTGAGACCTTACATCATGACAAGAGCTTTACTCTCATTTCAAGCCTTTCCAACACTAAAATAACTTTCCAAATTTCTTAATTTCTTGAAAAATAATCAACAGTTTAATAAACTAAAATTAAAGGCTATAGGTTAGAATTTCTCTATTTTTTTCTTAAATCCATATATCACATAATTTAGGAAAATATATAAAAGGGGTACAGTCAAATTTTGGTAATATAATTAAGCACTGTTAATACTTGAGAGTACAAACTTTGTGAAATTTAAATTACATTTTGAAATTTATGTCTTACCATATATACACATGACATATTAACTATATTTATGTCTGTCAAAATATGTAGACATATGCTCATATACATATATATATATATATATATATATATATATATATATATATATATATATATATATAAGCATGTACATATACAAATGCAATGATTACCAGTGGAAGATACAATATTTTCACAGAGGTCACAAAAACACTCATATTCAACCAACCAACAACACCTACTAATATATTTTTGTTTGAAATGTTCTAGGAAAGTTATATACTTAGTTGTAAAAGAAAGGCAAAGGCAAATTTGATTGCTAATTAGAAGCTGGTCTTTTAACTTTAATGTTGAATTTAAAACTCAACATTATGAGGAACTAAATTCAATATGTCAGCAATAGGAATATGTTGTCACCCAATTACAACTGAGTATCTTCGTTGCTTATCAATGTGCAAGAGATTGACAGGACTATATGATATATCTTCAGGTTGTGGCTGATAACTGGTATTTAGTTTTATGACTCAAGTTAACTGAAGGAAGAAAAAACCAAAAGGGACTAGAGATATAGGACAATTGGCTTGTTTAGCATGCACAAAGCCTTGGATTCAGTTTCCAGTATAAGTCTGTGTAAACATGCATACCAGTAATTTCAGTACTTGGGAGGTGGAGGAAGAAATCAGAAATTCAAGATCAACACTGTGACACAATGAGTTTATTGTCCTCCAGGATTTATTGAATAAGTAAACCAAGAACAAAATCACACACACACACACACACACACACACACACACACACACAAAATCAACCATGTTTTAATGAAATATTTAAGATATATTTAAGCAAAGATTTTAAAATATGTAAACAGACATGTTCTTTTTGCCCCATAATTCCTCCACTTAAAGGCAGAGGAAGGAGAATTGCCATGAGTTCTATGTAGTGTGTTTTTGATCATTTTTCTTCTAAATGATCAACTGGTACTAACTTTAAATTTGAATTATGTCAAATATTATTAGTTTATGCATAAGATGGAACATTTCACCTTGTTGTTTGACATGTTACATTAAGTACTATTTCCGGAGCAAAAGTAAATAATTATCCAGGATCACATGCAGCATTTATTCTAATTAATCAGAGAAAGTGTCTTATTTGTTTTTATGGATTTTTATTTTTAGACAGCAGCATGGAACCTTGAAACTCCATTGCCTTACAAAGTTTGCATAGAGAATTGCTCACTTCCAGACAGATGTTACTGTAAGTTATTGAATTAGAAATACTGTAGAACTGATAGCATCTGAAGAGTTATGTGATTTTCTCAAGTCTCTAGTACTACTAGATGCCAGTTTGCTATTGGGCTCTGAACATTTCTGGGGACCAGCCATGTCTGTAATGAGCTCATTGAAGCTTTTTTTAAAATGCATTGTGCTAACACCCTGTAGCAAAAGCTTGTTTCACTAGAGACTACTTGAGGTGACTCACCTACAGTAAGATTCTCTGCATTTCAGATTTTGGTTTGGTGTGGATATTATTAAATGTTCATGTAATACTAAATCTATTTCTCATGCAGGTGCCTCTCTGATATTCAGGTAATAATTTGGATAATAGAAAAAGTGCAAGGAGTTCCATATTTTTTCTTAATTTTGATTCCTTCTCTTGATATACTATTGTGTTCTGATAAGAATAGTAGATCAATTACAAGAAGTATTCAACTTCAATTGAATATACCCAAATCTGTTAACAAACATTCTGAGACATGTCTATTGTCTCTATCAGTTTCAAGAAATAAATGTCATGTTGTAAATATATTTTACCCATATTTTGTTTGAATTATAATTAAAACATTACTTAGCCTATGTAAATAAATGTTCATAATTATTCACAACATTAAGGGTGAGCATTTCCTAAGTTTCAGGATTATACTAAGATAATTCATACAAAACTTGGAAGCCAGTTGTGGTGTAGCAAATCTATAATCTCAGCATTGTAAAAAGATACTTGTCACTAGTTCAAGAACATTAAGGGATACATAGTACACTTAATTCCAGTGTGAAATACACAATAATATGCTTTCATGAATATCAAAATTAGGACTGACAACAAAGTTTGATCCCTGGAAACTACATGAAGGATTGAGACAACTGAATGATTGATACCTACCAGCTGTCCTGACTTCCAGGTATGTACCATGGTATACAGAGACACACACAGAGAGAGAGAGAGAGAGAGAGAGAGAGAGAGAGAGAGAGAGAGAGACTAAATAAACAAATACAATAATTTTTTAAAAACTCAAAAGACACAAAAATTATTCTGATTGAAATGTCAACCCAAAAGATTATTTCACTGCTTATGGAGCTGTTTTAAAATGTGTAACTCAAAATATCATTTTGAAAATACAGAGATATTATATAAACAACACTTTGAAATGTTGCAAAGTCTTTATTTTGGACAAGAATCAAAAGCAAGGACTGTCAACATGAAATTAGACCTTGGAGGATGCTGGGGAAACTGCGTGACTATGAAGGAGAAGCTAAATGACTGATGGCACGTATCAAACAGCTCAAACATTTCTAAAGTTTCTTTCTTTCAAGTTATCAAAGTAGAAATTTATCTAAATATCATCCTATTTAAAGGAAATATATAATTTGTATTTCCCTTAATTTTTTTGTCTTACATAAAACATAAAATAACAAAACAAAAATTAAATAAAATGAAACCCCGAAACAACAACAAAAGCTAAACAATAGTGATTTAATTGATGGATGTTACAAAGAACCAACTGATGTGCACTTCTTCCTGTAATTAATTCATCATTTGTCAGTACAAATCTGGGTGAATTATATCTCAACAGATGCTAGTATACTAAGACATTTGGACCAACTTTTTGTAGCAAGATCAGTAGACTTACGTTGTGGCTTCAAGTGTGGAAGACGCTGCCAAAATTACCAGGATCGTAGTACAAGGTCTTTTGTTACATATAAAGTATTAATATATAATATAAAGTTTAGAACAGTGCCAAGAAAGCAAATAATTTTATAGATACCATTCCTAACTAAAATGTCCTAATCTGGGGGAAGGCATGGTATTTCCTGTAGATCAGAGTGAGCTTTGAATAAAATATTAGTTCAAAAAAAAAATGTTTCCTCTTCGGAGCAATAAGTGAGAGGGCTCCCAAGTTGTACAGACTATATAAAAGTGCATAAATTTTTTAGAGTAAATGCTACACTTAGGCCTACTCACATCTAACTCTAAGATTACTTTGACTTTTCAGTGTTCAGGATTTTACCACTGTCCGGGTTGTCTGTATCAAAACAGCAGAATATGTGTCTTTGCAGGAATATGTTAACCCCAGGCAATAGAATTTTTATTCCTATTGCCTCTGTCACTGATAATATTAGAAAGCAAGGCAGGTCTCTGTTAGGTCCCAGACTCTATAGTTCCGTAATTCTTTCTCCCAGAAATTATAGCATTGATAACCTCTTACAGCAGCCCAGAAAATATCTTTTATCCTGTGCAGAGAGTTGATAAGTACTATCCTCTGCAGGAGCCATGTTGTTTTTTCTCTCTACTGGCAGGTCCTTAGAATCTCAGTGCCTCATTTGGATTCAAGCCTGCTACAATTATCTTGAATAGTACCTTTATTTTCTTGTATAGGGTCTTCCTCCATGTTTGGTTACTCAGAAAAAGTCACAAAGTTTCTCTCTTCATCTAACCTTCCTGTAAAACTGCTAAGAGTCAGAAACACCTTTTGATTTAAGGGAGTTAACGTTTTCCTTTCAGGACCCCATCATTCAGTCTAATCTTTGACACCATTGTTCTGTTCTTCTGCCGGTGTCATGATATGTTTATGAAGTCCAAGACTAACACAGAAGCTGAAACATTCGAAGTGTGTTCACCTTATAAGAATCTTCTCTGTGGAAAAACTGGAATAAGAGAAAATCAGAACATAGCATTCTTTGTCTGCTAAAGTGATTCCATATTCAGTGGGATTTTAGACAAAGACAGGCATTTTGAATTTCACAATCACTCCTGGCACATACATTATGGTGTGGAATGAATTTGTTCTGGAAACCAATCAGAACATCTTAAAATGCTGTTCTTCTGTCCCTTGTGGGGAAAAATCCATTGGAATCCTCAGCCACATAGAGATGAGCTTTGTCATTCTTGATTAAGGGAATGAATGGTTGTGACTCCTATATGTTCCTAGAAAAAAAACATAGTGATTTTTTTAAAAAATAATATTACTAAATATTCTGTTTGCCTTCAGGGGGAACCTTGAAATACTCCGATTGTTTAAAGTTTTCAATATTTAATTGGATTTTGTAAGAATAAGTTCCATCCAAATCTTCATGTTGATGGTCTTCAACCATATTCCCAGGTCCACACAATTTTAAATAAGAATCAAATTTTCTAGTTACAAAATCCTCCAAAACAAAAAATCCTCAAAAATTCCTCAGGTGCTTTGGAAACAAGCAGTGCATTTTTTAAGTAGGCTTGTCTCATTCTTGGAGACTATTGATGTTTTAGAGATTACTTTTTTTATTTTAAAAAGAAAGTATAAGTTGTCAATTTAGTTAGAAAAATGTGTTTGAAGAGATCTCCTTATTCATTTTTTTGGCAGTAAATTGATGAATATAAAAATCTATCCAATTTTTTCATGAGCACTCTACTCTGCTCCTTTCTACTTTACTGGGAGAGGAAGCCATGCTTCTTTGACTCTTCCTGTTGAGCAACATGAAGTGCCAAGAGAAGATGGAAAACTAGGGGACCGTAATTGGAGTGTGTTCTCCCTGTTTCTGTAACATAGTCATAGAACTCACAGAGCTCTGGTTCGTGTTACCTCACTTCAGCCCTGTGATTATTCATCCTCAACACTGGTCAGCCCTCAATATCTTGGTTGGTTTCCTTGACAAGTAAATTATAAATAGCCCCTTTCTTAATTAACTCCAAAATATCAACTAAGAATAACTTCCCTTCTCTAAGAAACTGTTTCCCTTGCTTGGTGAGGATGAGAGCTTCTGGATTAGCAAATCAATTTCAAAACAGCTATTTAGAATTCTATCTTAAGAAGTTTCATAATAATGCACATTGAGATAAATTCAGATATTTTAGGCTGCTTTTCTGGACTCAGAATCAGTACGTTTTAAGTGTTAGTAATACTATTGATTCAGACATGTTTAATCAGAAAAACTAATTATTAAAGGCTCCTCTATAACTTAACAGATACCTCCTTAAACCAACAGGATGAATAAAATACATAAGAAACTAGGAAGGGTACACATAAGAAAGGGCCATAGAAAAAAATGAAATATCAGTCCAATGTAAAAAGCTGTGCAGTTTATGGAGAATTTGAGTGTGCTTGGTGCAGGAATACTTCTGCAAGCAATGGTGCACAGGAGACTTCTCATTCTTCTGCCTCTGCATCTGCAGACTTTGCTCTGCTCCTGCTACTCAGTCACACACAGAATAAGCAGAGTAGCTTATTTGTCCCTGTTTCTCAATTTCATCCAGATCTCCTGAGCTGGTTTAATAAAGGCAACATTTCATATCATACCTTAAGAAAACAAGTAACCCTCTTTTTATTTCCTTTTTTATTTTTTTTATTTATTGTTCTACTTTAATGGTAATACAAGTACTTGTATCTATTAACAGCCTCCAGAAAAGAGGTTGTATGGATGCCAGAGAGAGCATAATTAATACATAATGTGTGTGTGCATATGTGTTTGTGTGTGTGTGTTTCAACTGTGCAAAATATAAAACACTTGTACAGTTGTCCTTCCAAGACAAAAGCAACTTGGAGCATATCTTGTGCCATGTTCTCCATCCTATATAGAAATACAATGATTTCTCTTGTTTCAGAAGAAAAAGACAAATCAAAGCTCGATGTTTTAGCATTCATATGATCACCAACAACATTATAGCTTCCAAACAAACAGGACCAATAAATACTTAGAATCTCTGAAAACCTAATATTACTTTTTAGCTTGCCATAATAAAATATACATATACATTTTGTTCATTTATTAAAGGTTAACTGATAAGTACTATAGATGCATTCTTATTTTATACAACATCATGTTATAATAGACATATACCTAGTAAAATAGTTTCCATAATCATATATCTATGTGCCTAACTGCTAAACAATTGGGTTGAATTTACCCCCACAAGAAAGATTGGCAGTAATCGGATGGAAGGAAAATGAAAGAAGGAAGTATACCAAGGCTTTTCCTTTTTATTCTGCTTAGTGAACTTGTTGGAGTCATGGCAATTATTGCCAACATCTCCAGGATCTACCCGGCTGTGAACCCACACAACTTTACCTTACCTTATTGTACTGTGGATGAAGTTCCTGTCATCTAAGTCTCCTTTAGTATGAGATAACATTAGATCCACTTTCATTATACTAAGTAAAAAATTAACCTCAAAAGACCACACCTGCTGAAATATCTCTCTATAAAACCTACAATTGTTGAGATGGGAAAAATAGACAGTGGAATTTATGTGAATTTGGAAATAAAATACATTTTTAATAAAAGCTATCAATTTTTGCTAGCTGTATTTGAGACTTAGAATTATTTATACTTAGTATTACTTTTTGAAAACTGTGTCTAATTGCTTATATTATGACCTAGCTCATTTTTAATAGTACTTATTGGTTTATGCAATTTAATTTTCTTTTAAAAATTATAGTATGTAATAGCCAACTCCTTTTCATTTTTGTCTCAAACTGAAAATATGTATGTACAATGCCTTTCTGCATACTATGAAAATAATCATTAATATAATTCATCTTACTGACTCTGAACAGCTTACCAAATTCCAGAGCAGTTATCAAGATTTATTATTTTGTCTTAAAATTTTATGTCAATAATTTCCCCAATACATAAAGTCAGAGCAGTAGAAGTTTGCAGTTTGAATAGAGTACCTACAGCCCTGAAAATTGGGGGAAGTTGCTATGATTCCAGGCTGTGCTGTCATACATGATTATAAGACGTGTCAAGATAGCTTGCTCTCACTCTGTTTTTCAGCTCCATCACCTATATCAATGTATTTCTCTATTTGGCCCAATCCAGGTCTTCACATGTATTTGATACTGTTCATCATGAAGCTCAAGTGCATCTATGCCAACTGGGATTTTTCTGGGCAGTGTAATTCTCTGATGTGTTCCAACTGGCTGTGCGTGAATTGTATGAAACAGTGTGTAACAAGTTGAAAATATGCAGAGCTACTCATTTCACAACTAGTAATACATTACAGGTGTAGGCCCCTCTTTCATGTAGCCAACTGTTTCAACATAATTTATTCTAATATGAATTTTTGATGCTCTTTAGCCTCCTTTACTTTCTTCCAAGGCACATCCAATAATGTGAGTAGGGAAGATTAATTCCTAGTATATCTTATAGCATGGTTTAGAAAACAGATGCAAAAGAGTAAAACCATTGAGAAAATCTCTGAAAGAAGACTATGTGATTCTTCCATCATTTCACCTTAACACATAAGCACCTACGCTTGAAAGTAGATTTAGTGTACTAAGTTTTTAGTGTGGATAATGAGCAATGGACCACTTCTATTGAACATTACTGTGCAATATTCAGACTGTCAGTTTTAGTAGTATTTATTTTTCTTTTGCCTACTACTGATAGAATTATATCTCCAAATATTTTTTCAAGTCTATCAATCTCAGTTTGTCTTTATTTTCTTGAAGTGGTGCAATGACTTCTTGTGGAACTCTGTGAGTTCAAGGCCAGCCTGGTCCACAAGGTGAGTTCCAAGGCTGCCAGGGCTACACAGAGAAAGAGACCTTGTCTTGAAGAACAAAAATAGAAAAGAAAAGATGGAAGGAAGGAAGGAAGGAAGGAAGAAAGGAAAGAAAGAAAGAAAGAAAGAAAGAAAGAAAGAAAGAAAGAAAGAAATGTAAGTAGTATTTTGAAACCATAAAGAACCTAACTGGGAAAGGAGCTACAAAGACAAATTTGGCAGCAGCTAAAAGACTTACTACTTAATCTAGTTGGATTTTGTAAGAAAAGACGTGATAGTTTCTGTTCTCCACATAGACAAGCATGTACTTTTAGCTAATTTTACATTAATGACTACCATAGGATCCTTATGCATCAAATATTTTCTGTGTTGCACCTTTTTAAACTTTTATGATGATCTTCAGGATTTTGGCATTGATATTTTATGGTCTTTGTCCTAAATGTACTAAAAATCAATTCACCAGTTGATTGTAGAGGAAACTGATGAGAAGATCTTGGTTAGATCTCAAAGTAGTTATAAGGGAGGCTGCAAACTTAACCTAGACAGAAACTGAATTTTTGCATTTACTGATATTCAGCATATATAAAATAACTCATACATGAGAAGAACTATAAACTAGTGGATAGCTAAAATGCAAACATTAACTGTATTAATGGATAGTTCATTTCTTCAGAAAGTGAACGGGATCAACATGTCAATTAAACTCATCAGTAGATACTAAAAATAATAAATTTGATCACAGCAATGCCGTTTTTAATGTTAGATTGAAACTTTGACCTCATATTTATAATGGTTTGCTTCCATTTTTCTTTCAAATCTGGACAGCTATTTATGAAATGAAAGACCTAGGCCAAATATGTGCTCTATGGACACGAAAATGTGAAAATGATGAACCCCTAAGAGATATGAGGTGCTGTTCTGCAATAAGCAAGCTCTTGTCTGCTGAGTTAACCCTCTGCACAATCTCTTTCTCTTTTTCATGGAAAACCATATGAAATTTCCAGAGAAACAAGTATAAACTTGCCTTAGACTTAAGCTAGATTATGAATAAAGGACTCATAGCAAGCTTATAGATCCCCTCATAGGAAAACTAGCATTCTGAGAATCATTCATTTAGAAGAGATCCTGGAGTTCCAGTCATTCTTTCCTTGTAATATGAAAATGTTCTGGTTTTCTAGGGCAAAATCCCCATGGCAAAGACATATGTTTCAATTTTAATTCTGCAATTCTAGTAATACACAAAGAGAGAGAGAGAGAGAGAACATATTCTATAGTCAGGTAAATTTATACCAAGCTTACTCTGCCAACAATTTTCATTTATTATTCCATACTGGTAAATCGAATACTCTTAAACAGGAGCAGACTATCACTTCTTCCTGGATGCTGAGTCACCTGGGCATTCTAGATTTCCTTTTTTTACACATTACCATTCTATGTAGCCATAGCAAGCTGTCTTTTATCAGAAGCTGAGTAAACATTTACTCAATGCTTTAACACTCCCCAGATTGCATTTATTCTAAGGAATAAGATGAAGAGCCATTCTGAAGCAGTTAGGACAATAGTAAAGATGATTGCTCACAACATGTTGAGTTGTTACTGGGTGCATGGATGGCATCTTTGCATTCAGGACTATAGTAAGTACCTAATGGTCTTAAAACTGCTAAAACCAGCAAATATTCATAGAAAGGAATGATATTTTTTTATTCTAGCATTTTGTAATATGACACCATTGAGTCTGTCCAGACAAAATTTGAACTTCCAGTCGGGTGAATGACAAAAAATTGATAAACAATGGGAATTACCAAATGTACCATTCAACCTTTACCATTTGAACTGTGCATAGTGATAAATACATAGTTAAGAGGCAACAAGATTCTTGAGTTCTTTGCATACATTGGATATTAGCCCTCTATCAGACAAAGGATTGGTAAAGATCTTTTCCCAATCTGCAGGTTGCTGTTTTGTCCTTTTTACAGTGTCCTTTGCCTTACAGAAGGTTTATAATTTTATGAGGTCTCATTTGTTGATTCTTGATCTTAGAGCACAAGCCATTGGTGTTCTGTTCAGGAACTTTCCCCCTGTGCCCATGTGTTTGAGACTTTTCCCCACTTTCTCTTCTATTAGATTCAGTGTATCTGATTTTATGTGGAGGTCCTTGATCCACTTGGACTTGAGCTTTGTACAATGAGATAGGAATGGATCAATTGCAATCTTCTACATGTAGACCGCCAGTTGAACCAGGATCACTTTGCAGTAACAGTAGGGCTGAGAGTGAGGTCCCAGATGGAGGACTTAGAAAAGGGACTGAAGGAGCTGAGGGAGTTTGCATCCCCAGGGAGGCAGCAACTGTAGCAACTGGCCTGACCCCTCGATACTCCTGGAGACCGATCCACCAACCAGAGAATACACATGGAGGAACCCATGGTGCTGGCCACTTATGTGTCAGAGGAGGGTCTTGTTAGCCATCAGGGGGAGGAGAGGCCCTTGGACCTGAGGGTGTTAGATCCCCCAGTAGAGGAGAATGCCGAGGAGGGAAGACGAGAGTGGGTGAAGGGGTGGGTTGGGGAATACCCCCATAGTGGCAGGAGGAGGGTGGAGGAAATGGGGAGGTTCCAATAGGGAGATCTGGAAAGGGGGAAACATTTTAAATGTAAATAAAGTAAGAAAAATAAATAAATTTTTAAAAATGCTTGTTCTCCCTAACAGCAACACCTGAAACAAACAAATAAAAAAAGGCAACAAGAGCTCTTTGAGAAGATTAGTCATGTGAGTACAGCACAATCTGAAAATCTGAGAAAACCAGGTTAAATATTTATCAATAATGGCAAAGGACAAAAGGAAAAAAATTAGGCAATAGGTACTTCCTGTTATAAGTAGCTCTATATTGTTGAGTATAATCAAGACTAAGTCTAACAGTAATAAGACACAGAAAAAAATAACAGCAAAAGAAGAAGAAAACACAATAGACCCTCCACAAAAGATGTAGTCACAGAAGCACTAACGAGGGAACCAACTGAAAATTCAGTAAATAGATGGTAGAGGGAGGGAGGAAACAATCTTTATAGATACAACACAGTCTAAGAGTTTTTTCTACCTATTGCCATGTGTACAAATTCTGCATATCTATATTTAAATTATCTTTTAAGATATACAAATAAGGATATTTGAAAAATACCAACATCTTTGCTGCTATTAAGTACTTCTTTTGTTTATGGTAAACAGCACTATTTTGTTTGAGTCTTAAAGTGCCATTTTTTTTTTATTTACCCAGAACAATTATTTAGTAATTAAATAAATATTTATGCTTTTTTGGGTTATAGTACAGGGGGAAGCATCTCTGATGATGGTTGAGCAAAGCACTGATTTCTGAGTACAATAGAATTTCATTAGGAATCATATAGACCAGTAGTATTTGATTTTACAGTAAGTCCCAAGGCTATCTAGTCACCGGTTCTTAATCACCTAAATAGTGTCTCCTATGGGTTCATTTTCATGGAGTAGGTTTTAAATTGAATCAAATATTGATTGGATACTCCCACAAGTATCATAGCATCATTGCCCTAGCAATTTTTGCAGACAAGAAAATATTGTAAATCAAAGAGTTGCCGGTGGCTTAGAGTTTGTGTTTTTCTTTCAGAAGTATGTAGAGTACTTTCTCATGCCAATACTCAGTACAAAGGAGTTAAGGTTTTATATAGACACCAGTTGGATTTCTCAATGTTAAAGAGTTGCATAGATATTGTCTTCAGCACTTGAGTATTGCTTTCAGTTTGTACAGAGCAACCTATTTTCTTGGCCTATGTTGTTGGGACATTCTTATGGGTTTCTTTTGGCCAACAACTCAATTAAATATGATCCATTCCCAGTACTGGAAATCTAACTTAGTGAAAAAAGATGGCCATCCGGGACACTTCTTTGGTGATTTAGATCACCTTCATATATGTATATATTTTTAAGATGCTTCTACTACATTAGGTTTCCATACAGCTACAGAAATGCCTGCTAATTTTAGCTATGTCTCCCTACATTCCTTCCCTCAAGCCCCTGACCCTTCCCTACCCCCCACTTTATTCTACCATTTAGCCCTCCATCCATCCATAACTATCATTTCTATTTTTTATTCTTAATTGGTTTTATCTGTACCCTGCAATCCTTTACTTTATGGCTAAATTATTTGGGTCTATGGATTGTTGCTCCATTATCACTGATTTTACAGCTAACATTAACATATATGTGAATACATGCCATATTTGTCTTTCTCTGTCTCAGATAACTCACTAAGGATGACTTTTTCTACTTACCTGTGAATTTCATCATTTAATTTTTGCCAGTTAAGCATTACTTCATTGTCTAAATGTATGATTTTTTTTTTAACCATTCTTGTATTCAGGGGCATGGACATTATTTTCAATTTCTGGCTATTATAACTAGATCAACAAGGAACATAGTTGAGAAAGTGTATCCACAATAGGCTGAAATATAATTTGGGTATATGCCAAAGAACCATCTAATACATATATTATATATTACATATATGTAATATATATATATATATATATATATATATATATTAGATGGATCTTAGTGTTTATGAACTTCCAGAGGAACTTCCATACTGACTTTCATAGTGCCTGTACAGGCTTGCTTTCCATCAAGCAACACATGAATGTTCCCATTCCTCAGCATTTTTGCTGTCATGAACTGTCATTTCTGCTACAGATGGAATATCACATTAGTTTTGGTTTGCATTTCCATGATGGCTAAGGGTATTGAGCATTTCTTCACTTGTTTCTCAGACATATGAGCTTCCTCTATTGGGAACTTCTTTATGTAGGCACTCAGTGCTATAAACTTTCTCTTAGAGCCAACTTCATTGTGTTAAATATGCTGGAGTATATTCATTTTCATCAATTGTAGAAACTGATTCCTTTTTTAATTTCTGCCATGACACATTTTTTAGTCCATAGAATGTTTGCTAGTTTCTATGATTTTGCAAGCTTTCTGTTGTTTCTATCGTTGATAGCTAGTTGTAATAATGATGATCTGAAAGAACGTAGATGTTAAGTCAATTTTCTTGTATCTTGGAGGCTTGTTTTAGGTAGTTAACATATTTATGTTAGATCTTTCTTATACCTTTTGTATGAATGAATATGTAGATAGATATTGCTTAAATTTGGCTTCTTAATGGAATGTCTTATTTTCAGTATCTATTGTTATTGAAAGCTTCCCCTAATCCTGCCTGCCTTCTGGAAGATGACTGCAGGTCCGCAGGGACATTCAGGTCTACCTGAGAAACAGCCAGCAGAGGTGAGCAGCTAGCTGTTCTCTGAATTTCATTGTCCGGATCATGGCTCTGCCTACCTCTCCAAGGAGTCCTGATAGCATCAGGACATGCAATCAACATCAGAGACAATAGTATAAAGACTAGACTAAGAATACAGTTAACAATAGCCAGGGTAATATGAACTACCAGAGCCTAGCAATCCTATAACAACAAGTACTGGATAGACTAACACAGCTCTATCATGAGAAGATAACCTTAAATACAATTCTATAAAGATGATATAAGACTTTAAAAAGGAAATGAGTAAATCTCTCAAAGAAACACAGGAAAATACAAACAGGTAAAAAAAAATAAAATTGCTCAAGATCTGAAAATGTAAATAGATACAATAAAGAAAACACAAACTGAGGCAATCCTGGGATGGAAAACTGAGGGAAGAGAACAGGAGATACAGATGCAAGCATCACCAACAGAACACAATATACAGAAGACAGAATCTCAGGTGTGGAAGATACCACAGAAGAAATTGATACATCAGTAAAAGAAAATGTTAAATATAAAAACACAAAACATCCAAGAAATCTGGGATACTATGAAAAAAAAGCAAACCAAATATAATAGGAAAGGAAGAAGAAGAAGAAGAAGAAGAAGAAGAAGAAGAAGAAGAAGAAGAAGAAGCAGCTAAGCTAAAAGACCCAGAAAGTATACTTAACAAAATCATAGAATATTTTCCAAAATTAAAGAGATGCCTATAAAGAAACAAGAAGGTTACAGAACACCAAATAGATTGACTGAGAAAAGAAAATCCACCCATCACATAATAATTAAAACACTAAATGTACAGAACAAAGATAGAAATATTAAATGCTGCCAGGGGAAAGTCCAAGGAACACATGAAACCAGACCTGTCAGAATTATACCCACATTCTCAATAGAGATTCTGAAAGACAAAAGGCCTAGGAAGATATCTTGCAGAATGTAAAAGACAATATATAATAGCCAAGACTAGTATACCCAGTAAAAATTTAATTACCATAGAGTGAGAAAACAAGTTATTCCAAACCAAATTTAAACAATATATATCCACAAATCTAAACTTACAGCAATGGAGGAATGTTCCTCTTTCTCCACATTCTCTCCAACATGTGTTGTCACCTTTGATTTTTATTCTAGCCATTTTGATTGGTGTAAGGTGGAATCTCGGGATCATTTTGATTTTCATTTCTCTGATCACTAAGGATTTTGAGCATTTCTTTAGGTGATTCTCAGGCATTCGAGATTCCTCTGTTGTGAATTCTTGGTTTAGTTCTATACCCCATTTTTTATTGGGTTGTTTGGTTTCTTGGTGATTAGCTTCTTGAGTTCCTTATATATTTTAGATATTTAGCCCTCTATTAGATGTGGGGATAGTGAAGATTTTTTTCCCAATCTGTAGATTGCCAATTTTTCCTACTGGCTATGTCCTTTGCATTACAGAAGTTTTCTAGTTTCATGAGGTCCCGTTTATAAATTCTTGATCTTAGAGCATGAGCCATTGGAGTTCTGTTTAGGAATTTTCCCCCTGCCCCAATGAGTTCAAAGCTCTTTCCCAATTTCTCTTCTATTAAATTTAGTGTATCTGTTTTTTTTTTTTTTGTTGTTGAGGTTCTTGATCCACTGGGACTTGAGCTTTGTGCAAGATGACAAATATGGTTCTATTTTCATTTCTCTATATACAGACAGCCAGTTAGACCAGGACCATTTATTGAAGATGCTTTCTTTTTTTCCATTGTATATTTTTGGCATCTTTGTCAAAGATCAATTGTCTGTAAGTGTGTGGTTTTATTTCTCAGTCTTCAATTCTATTCCATTGATCAACCTGTCTGTCTCTGTATCAATACCATGCAGTTTTTTTCACTATTGCTCTGTAATAAAGCTTGAGATCAGGGATGGTGACATCCCCAGTAATTCTTTTATTGTAAATAATGGTTTTAGCTATTCTGGGTTTTTTGCCTTTCCAGATAAATTTGAGAACTGCTCTTTCCATGTCTTTGAAGAATTGTGTTGGCATTGATCAGAGAAATGTAAATCAAAATGACCCTGAGATTCCACCTTACACAAGTCAGAAAGGCTAAGATCAAAACCTCAGATGACAACACATGTTGGCGAGGATGTGGAGAAAGAGAAACACTCGTCCATTGCTGGTGGGATTGCAAACTGGTACAACCACTCAGGAAATCATTCTGGAGATTACACAGAAAATTAGAAATATATTTACCAGAAACCCAGCAATACCAGTCTTGGGAATATACCCAAAAGATACAAGACCATGCCACAGGGGAACATGTTCCACAATGTTCATAGCAGCCTTATTTGTGATCGCCAGAAGATGGAAACAACCCAGATGTCTCAGGACAGAAGAATGGATACAGAAAATGTGTTTCATTTACACAAGGTAATACTATTCAGCTATTAAGAACTAGGACATCCTGAGTTTTGTAGGCAAATGGATGCAACTAGAAAATATCCTGAGTGTGGTAACTCAGACTCAAAAGGACATGCATGGTATGTACTCACTAATAAGTGAATATTAGTTAAAAAAAAAAAAGTATTAATAATACCCAAGATACAGTCCACTGAACTCAAAAAGTTCAACAAGGTGAAAAGCCTGAGTACGCCTCAGTACCACTTGGGAGGGAGAAGAAAGCAATCACAAGTGGGGAGGGAGGGAGGGAACTGGAAGACAAAGTGGATGGGTGGGGTTGGTTGGGGAGAGAGGGGAACATGATATATTGGGTGAGGGAAAAGGACTGAAGCCCTGAGGGCCAGCAGAAAGAATGGAAACAGGCAACCTCAGGAGGTAGGAGGTTAAGGGTTCTCTCCAGAATGCACCAGAGACATGGGAGGTGAGAGACTCTCAGGACTCAAAGAGAAGGACCTTAGATGAAATGCCTGACAGTAGGGAGAGGGAACTTACAGAGTTTACCTCCAGTAGGAAGACAGGGCATCAAATGAGGAAGGATGTTTCCATCCCAGAGTCAAACTCTGACCCATAATTGTTCTGGTCTGAAAGAACTACAGGGATGGAAATGGAGAGGAGTCTAAGGAAAAAATGTACAGCCACACACCCAAAGTAGGATCCAACCCAAGGGGAGGTCCCAAGGACTGACACTATTACTGAGGCAATGGAGCACTCACAAAAAGGGACCTAGCATGACTGCACTCCGAAAGACCCAACATGCAACCTGTGGCAGGAGACCTCTGACTGGGCCAACAGGCAACCACAACCAAACTGTGTCAGGAGAAAGCAAGCCGCTCACATATGTGGAAAAGCCAACAACAGGAAAGCTCCATACTCAGGGACTGAGGAAAAGCCAGGAAGAGACCTCTGTCTGGGCCAACAGGCCTTCATAAACAAACAGTGCCTGGAGAAAGAAAGCCACCCACTGTGTGGAAAAGGCAGCAGGAGGAGGGCTCCTGACACAGGGAATGAGGAATAGCCAGAAGAGAGAACTGGTCTATAAGGAATATTGACACCTGGGCTTGAAGGAAAGACAAGCCACAGTCAGAGAAAGAAAGACCAGCTAACACCAGAGATAACCAGATGGTGAAAGGCAAGGGCAAGAACACAAAGAAAAGAAACCAAGGCTTCATCAGAACCCAGCTCTCCCACCACAGCCAGCCCTGGATACCCCAACACACCAGAAAAGGAAGATGCAGACTTAAAATCACATATCAGGAGGATGATAGAAGATTTTAAGAAGGAAATAAATAACTCTCTTAGAGAAATAAAAGAGAACACAGGTAAACAACTGGAAACACTTAAAGAGGACACACAAAAATCCCTTAAAGAATTACAGGAAAACACAATCAAACAGGAAGAATTAAAGGAAAACACAAACAAACAAATGAACAAAACCATTCAGGAATTAAAAACAGAACAGAAACAATAAAGAAATCACAAAGGGATACAAGCCTGGAGTTAGAGAACCTAGGAAAGAAATCAGAAGTCATAAATGTAAGCATCACCAACAGAATGTAAGAGATGGAAGAGAGAATCTCAGGTGCAGAAGATACCACAGAAAACATGGTCACAACAGTCAAAGAAAACACAAAATCCAAAAAGATCCTAACCCAAAACATCTAAGACATCCAGGATGCAATGAGAAGACAAAAACATGAGGATAATAGATATAGAAGAAAGTGACGATTCGCAACTTAAAGGACCAGTAAATATCTTCAACAAAATTATGAAAGAAAACTTCCCTAACCTAAAGAAAGAGATGAACATAAATATACAAGAAGCCTACAGAACTCCAAATAGACTGAACCAGAAAAGAAATTCATCTCGTCACATTATAGTAAAAACACCAAATACACAAAATAAGGAAAGAATATTAAAAGCAGTAAAGGAAAAAGGGCAAGTAACATATAAAGGTAGAGCTATCAGAATTACACCAGATTTCTCACCAGAGACTATGAAAGCTAGGTCTGTATTAGATCCTGGGCAGATCTAATACAGATTCTAGGAGAACACAAATGTCAGCCCAGGCTGCTATACCCAGCAAAACTCTCAATAATCATAGATGGTGAAATCAAAATATTCTATGACAAATCCAAATTTGCACAGTATGTTTCCACAAATCCAGCCCTACAAAGAATAAAACATGGAAAACGCCAATTGAAGGAGGGAAACTACACTCAAGAAAAAGCAAGAAAATATTTTTCAACAAACTCAAAAGAAGATAGCCACACAAACATATAAACAACATAAAAAATAACAGGAAACAACAATCACTGTTCTTTAATATCTCTTAACATCAATAGTCTCAACTTCCCCAATAAAAAGACACAGACTGACACACTGGATCCATAAACAGAACCCAGCATATTGCTGCATCCAGGAAACACACCGCCATGTTAAAGATGAACATTACCTCAGAAAAAAGGGCTGGAAAATAATTTTCCAGGCAAATGGTCCCAAGAAACAGGCTAGAGTAACAATTTTAATATCAGATAAAATTGACTTTCAAGCAAAAGTCATTAAAAATGATAAGGAAGGACACTTCATACTCATCAAAGGAAAAATCTACCAATCAGAATTCTCAATTCTGAACATCTATGCCCTGAATGTAAGAGCTCCCACTTTCATAAAAGAAACTTTACTAAAGCTCAAAGCAAACATTGCACCTTACACTATAATAGTGGGAGACTTCAACACCCCACTATCAACAATGGACAGATCTTGGAAACATAAATTAAAAACAGACACAGTGAAACAAGCAGATGCAATGAACCAAATGGGTTTAACAGACATCTATAGAACGTTTCATCCTACATCAAAAGAATATACCTTCTTCTCAGCACCTCATGGTAGCTTCTCCAAAACTGATCATTTAATTGGTCACAAAACAAACCTCAACAGATATAAGAAGAGTGAAATAATCCCATGCCTCCTACCAGATCACTAGGGATTAAGGCTGGTTTTCAATGGCAACAACAACAACAGAAAGCCTACATACACATGGACACTGTACAATGCTCTACTCAATGATAACTTGGTGAAGGAAGAAATCAAGAAAGAAATTAAATACTTCCTAGAATTTAATAAAAATGAAAGTACAACATACCCAAACCTATGGGACACAATGAAAGCAGTGTTAAGAGGAAAACTCATAGCTCTGAATGTCTCCAAAAAGAAACTGGAGAGAGCATATACAAGCAGCTTAACAGCACACCGGAAAGTTCTAGAACAAAAGGAAGCTAATACACCCAAGAGGAGTTGAAGGCAGAAAATTATCAAATTAAAAGTTGAAATCAACCAAATGGAAACTAAAAGAACTATATAAAGAATTAACAAACACCAGGAGCTGGTTCTTTGAGAAAATCAACAAGATAGAAAAATGCTTAACCAGACTAACGGGAGAGCACAGAGACAGTATGCAAATTAACAAAATTAGAAATGAAAAGGGAGATATAACAACAGATTCTGAGGAAATTAAAAAAATCATCAGATCCTACAAAAAATGACTATATGCAACAAAATTGGAAAAATCTAGAGGAAATGGACACGTTTCTAGAAACATACCAATTACCAAAGTTAAATCAGGAACAAATAGACCACCTAAACAGTCCCTTAACCCCTAAAGAAATAGAAGCAGTTATTAAAAGTCTCCCAACCAAAAAAAGCCCTGGACCAGATGGGTTCAGTGCAGAATTCTAACAGACCTTCAAAGAAGACCTAATACCAATACTCTTCAATCTATTCCACAAAATAGAAAAAGAAGGAACACGATCCAATTAATTCTATGAAGCCACAGTTGCACTGATACCAAAGCCCCACAAAGACCCAACAATAAAAAAAAATTCAGAACAATTTCCCTTATGAATATCAATGCAAAAATACTCAATAAAATTCTTGCAAACCGAATCCAAGAACACATCACAATAATCATGCACCATGATCAAGTAGGGTTCATCCCAGGTATGCAGGGAAGGTTCAATACCCAGAAATCCATCAATGTAATCCACTACATAAACAAATTCAAAGAAAAAAACCACATGGTCATTTTGTTAGATGCTGAAAAAGCATTTGACAAAGTTCAACATCCCTTCATGATAAAAGTCTTGGAAAGATCAGAAATTCAAGGAGCATACCTAAACATAGTAAAAGCAATATACAGTAAACCAGTGACCAACATCAAAGTAAATAGAGAGAAACTTGAAGCAATCCCACTAAAATCAGGGACTAGACAAGGCTGCCCTCTCTCTCCCTACCTATTCTATATAGTACTTGAAGTTCTAGCTTGAGCAATCAGGCAACACAAGGAGGTCAAAGGGAAACAAAATGGAAAGGAAGAAAGCAAAATATCTCTATTTGTAGATGATATGATGGTATACTTAAGTGACCCGAAAAACTCCACCAGTGATCTGCTAGAGCTGATAAACACCTTCAGCAAAGTGGCCAGATACAAAATTTACTCAAGCAAATCAGTAGCCTTCCTATTCTCGAAGGATAAATAGGCTGAGAAAGAAATTAGGGAAATAACACCCTTCACAATTGTCAGAAACAATATAAAATATCTTGGCATGACTCTAACCAAACAAGTGAAAGATCTGTATGACAAGAATTTCAAGTCTCTGAAGAAAGAAATGGAAGACCTCAGAAGATGCAAAGATATCCCATGCTCATGGGTTGGCGGGATTAATATAGTTAAAATGGCCATCCTGCCAAAAGCAATCTACAGATTCAATGCAATCCCCATGAAAATCCCAACTCAATTCTTCATAGACTTAGAAAGCACAATTTTCAAATTCATATGGAATAACAAAAAACCCAAGATAGCTAAAACTATTCTCACCAATAAAAGGACTTCTGGGGAATCATCCTCCCTGACTTCAAGCTATACTACAGAGCAGTAGAGATAAAAACTGCATGGTATTGGTACAGTGCCAGGCAGGTAGATCAATGGAATAGAATTGAAGGCCCAGAAATGAACCCACACACTTATGATCACTTGATATTTGACAAAGGAGCTAAAACCATCCTGTGGAAAAAAGACAGCATCTTCAACAAATGGTGCTGGTTCAACATGTAGAAGATTATGAATTGATCCATTCCTTTCTCCCTGTACAAAGCTCAAGTCCAAGTGGACCAAGGTCCTCCACATAAAACCAGATACACTGAATCTAATAGAAGAGAAAGTGGGGAAAAGTCTCGAACACATGGGCACAGGGGGAAAATTCCTGAACAGAACACCAATGGTTTGTGCTCTAAGATCAAGAACTGACAGATGAGACCTCATAAAATTACAAAGCTTCTGTAAGACAAAGGATACTGTAAATATGACAAAACAGCAACCTACAGTTTGGGAAAAGGTTTTTACCAATTTACATCTGATAGAGGGCTAATATGCAATATATACAAACAACTCAAGATGCTAGACTCCAGAGATCCAAATAACACTATCAGTTAATGGGGAAGAGAGCTAGACAGAGAATTCTCAACTGTGGAAACTCGAATGGCCAAGAAGCACCTAAAGAAATGTTCAACATCCTTAATCATCAGGGAAATGCAAATCAAAACAACCCTGAGATTTCACCTCATACCTGTCAGAATGGATAAGATCAAAAACTCAGGTTACAGCAGATGTTGGCAAGGATGTGGAGATAGAGGAACATTCCTCCATTGCTGATGGGAATTCAAGCTGATTCAACCTCTCTGGAAATCTGTTTGTCAGACCCTCAGAAAACTGAACATAATACTACCCGAGGACCCACCTATTCTACTCCTGGGCATATATCCAGAAGATGCTCCAATATGTAATAAAGACACATGTTCAACTATATTCATAGCAGCCATATTTATAATAGCCAGAAGCTGGAAACAACCCAGATATTCCTCAACAGAGGAATGGATACAGAAAATGTGGTACATTTACACAATGGAATACTACTCAGCTATTAAAAACAATGACTTCACTAAATTCACAGACAAATGGATGTAACTAGAAACTTTCATCCTGAGCAAAGTAATGCAGTCACAAAAGAATGAACATGGTGTGTACTCACTGATAAGTGGTTATTAGCCCAAAAGTTCGAAATACCCAAGAGTCACTTTGCAGCAACAGTAGGACTGAATGTGAGGTCTCAGATGGAGGATTTGGAGAAGGGACTGAAGAAGCTGAGGGAATTTGCATCCCCAGGGAGGCAGCAACAGTGGTAACTGGCCTGACCCCAGATACTCCTGGCGACTGATCCACCAACCAAAGAATACACGTGGAGCGACCCATGGTGCTGGCCACATATGTAGCAGAGGAGAGTCTTGCTAGCCATCTGGGGGAGGAGAGGCCCTTGGGTCTGAGAGTGTTAGATCCCCCAATAGAGGAGAATGCCAAGGAGGGAAGAAGAGAGTGTGTGGATGTGTGGTTGGGAGAATACCCCCATAGAGGCAGGGGAGTGGAGAAGGAAATGGGGAGGTTCCAAAGGGGAGATCTAGAAAGGGGGAAACATTTGAAATGTAAATAAAGTATGGAAAATAAAGAAAAAAATAAAAAAATAAAAAAATAAATAAAATAGAAATAAGTGAGAAAGCAACCAGAACACCCTAGATTTGCAAATAATTATTCTCTGAAATAATACAATAAATACAATAAATAGCAAATGCCTGAAACAAAAACAAACAAACAAACAAACAAAAAAGACCCAACAGGCAGCTGAAAGTGTCTTATGCAGATATTTGCACACAACCAATAGATAGAAGCAGCTGATCCCTGTGGTTGCATTAGGGAAAGAAGCTGAGGAGGAGGGCAACCCTGTAGGAGGACCAGCAGTCTCAATTAACTTGGAACCCCCAGATCTCTCAAACACTGGACCATCAAACAGGCACCATACACCAGCTGATATGAGGCCCCCTACAGATATACAGCAGAGGACTGTCGGGTTTGTGTTCAATCAGAGATGATGCACCTAAAGTTCAAGAGACTGAAGGTCCCAGGGAGTTTAGAGGTCAGATGAGGTGGGGGCTGGATGGCAGGGACATCCACATGGAAACAGGGTTGTGGATAAGAGGTAAGGGAGGTGGAACAGTTGGAAGGTGGACAGGGAGGGAAATAAAATCTGGAGTGAAATAAATAAATAAATAAATACAGGAAGATATCTGAAGATCAAAAATCTGTCAAGCACTTGATCAGTAGGATTAACATAGTGAAAATGGCCATCTTACCAAAAGCAATCTATAGATTCAATATATTCACTGTCAAAATTCCAACACAATTATTTACAGACCTTGAAAGAACAATACTTATCTTAATATGGAAAATCCAAAAACCCAGAATAGCTAGAACAATCCTGTACAATGAAGGAACTTCTAGAGGTATCACCATCCCGGCTTTCAAGCGGTACTACAGAGTAATATTATTTAAAACTTCATGATATTGGCATAAAACACAGACAGGTTGATCAATAGAATCGAATTGAAGACCCAGAAATAAGCCTGCATGCCTATGGTCAAGTGATTTTTTAAAAATGTATTTATTGTTCTTTTACTTATTCACATAAAATCCAACTCATTGTACCCCTCACCATCACCTCCTTCCACAATTCTTCTTCAGCCTCCCTCTCCTTCCCCTCTGAGTGGGTGGGGTCCCCTGGGTATCCCTCAACCCTGGAATTTCAAGTCTCTAACAGTCTGGATCCTTCCTCTCCCACTGAGGTCAGAAAAGGCAGCCCAGCCAGAAGAACGTGTCACACATAGAGGCAACAGCTTTTGGGATAGCACCGATTCCAGTTGTTTAGGAGCCACATGAAGGCCACGCTGCACATCTGCTATATATGTTCTTTGGTTGGTGGTTCAGAGTCTGAGAGCCCCAAGGGTACAGGCTAGTTGACTCTCTTTATCTTCCTAAGGAGATCCTGTCTCCCCTCAGGGCCAGTATCTTTCCTCCTTTTCTTCCATAAGAGTCTCCAAATTCCATCCACTATTTGGCTGTGGGTGTCTATGTGTCTGAGTCAGTTGCTGGGTGGAGCCTCTGAGAGGACATCATGCTCCTGTCTGCAAGCATACCAGGGTATTGTAAATAGTGTTAGAAATTGATACTTGCCCATGGGATGGGTCTCATTTTGGGCTGGTAATTGGTTGGCCATTCCCTGAGTCTCTGCTCTATTCCCCTTCCTTGCATTTCTTTTAGACAGGAAAATTTTAAGTTGAAAGTTTTGTGACTAGGTTGCTCTCTCTATTGCTCCACTGGGGTTTCTGCCTGGCTACAGGAGGTAGCCTCTTCATGTTCCATATTCCCAATGTTGGTAGTCATAGCTATGGTCACCCACATTGATTCTTGAGAGCCTCTCTTATCCCATGTCTGTCTCATCCTGGAAATGCCTTCAAACTCCTCACCATCTCCATCAATTGCAGATTTCCACACATTTTCAAAGCAACCTAGCTGTCTGTCCTGTCCTTCCTCACATCTGATCCTGAATTCAACATTCCCCTCCCCATGTCAACTCCCTCACAGTTCCCTCCCTCGATCTGCCTCTTATGCTTATTTAATTCCCTCTTCTAAGTGAGCTCAGGCTTACTCACTTCGGTCTTCCTTCTTATTTAGCTTCTTTCGGTCTGTGGAGTATAGCCTATATATTATGGCTAATATCCACTTATAAGTGAGTACATACTATGCATGACTTTTAGAACTGGGTTACCTCACTCAAGATGGTATTCTCAAGTTCTATCCAGTTTTCCTGTAAAATTCATGCTTTCTTTGTGAATTTTGGATATTAGCCCTCTTTCAGATGTAAGGTTAGTGAAGATCCTTTCCCCATCTGTAGGCTGCCCTCTTGTCTTATTAACAGTATCCTTTGCCTTACAGAAGCTTTGTAGTTTCATGAGACCCCATTTATCAACTGTTTATCAACCCTTAGCCATTGGTGTTCTGTTCAGCAAATTATCTCCAGCTACTCTATGAGATTTAGTGAATCCAGTTTTATGTTCAGGTCCTTGATCCACTTAGACTTGAGTTTTATGTAGCATGATAAATATAGGTCTATTTTCATTCTTCTACATGTAGACTTCCAGTTAACCCAGCAGCTTTTATTGAAGATCCTTCCATTTTTTCCATTGTACTGGTCAGCTACTTTATCAAAAATCAAGTGTCTATAGTTGTCTTGGTTCATTTCTGGGTCTTCAATTCAATTCCATTTATCAACATGCTGTTTTCTGTACCGATAACATGTTTTCTATCACTATTAAATCACTATTGCTCAGTAGTACAACTTGAGGTCAAGGATCATGATTCCTCCTGAAGTTCTTTTATTGTTCAGGATTGATTTGGCTACCCTGGTGATTGTTTGTTCTTTTTGTTTTGCTTTTGTTGTTGCTGTTGGTTTTCTATTTGTTTTGTTTTGTTTTTTTGTGACATGTACTTTGAGAAGAGTTTAGATGTAATTATGCCTCCTTATGCACATGGGATTGTATTACACCAGAAACTTGTTTTCCTCATTGTTCTGTACTTAAATATGCCTGAAATTAACTGCCTGTGTCAGGGAAAATAAAAACAAAAACAAAAATAAACAAACAAAAAATGTGTTTCTGGGTTATGGGAACTGACACTGAAAAATGAAGAAAGGATGGCAAGGAGCTTAGGGGAGGGAACAGAGCAGAGGAAAGCAGGGTCTTCCCTTGAGGTCTGCTAGGTTAGCCTGTTGGAAATGGAGACAGAATGAGCAGACACCTAAGCAGGAGTACTGCTTCAAAGCTTAAGCTGAGACTAGGTGTATTTGACTTGGAAGAACTGAAGGAGATGTGCAGATCTGCAGTTAGCCTGCTTGCTTTTCTGCTCAGTGTAGCATGTGGGCTCCCAGGGAGTGGCTGCTGAGCTCAGTGTAGCATGTGGGCTCCCAGGGAGTGACTGCTGAGCTGGTGCAAAGCAGTTATTAGGAGGAAGAAGGGTGGGGGGATCTGTCTGATCTATGAGAAGTGGGTTGAGAGGCTGGTAGAGGTTGCAGCAAGTATTCTGCTGTAGCACTGCAGATGAGAGTAATGGGATGAATTTGGACAGGCAGATGAAGATCTACAATTAGTTTACCTGGTTTCCTGGCCAGACTGGTCAGGGGGCCTCAGGGACTGCGTACTGGAGTTGGGAGCTGGGATAAAATAAGGACTTGAAAAAGAAAGTTAGGAGGTGAAGATCTATCTATGGGATCAATTGGAGATGGGTACATGGAAGAAAGAAGGTTAGTGCAGGCATTCAGAACAGAGTTTGGACTGGGATAAGACTGGGTTTCACTGGATTTGGAGGAGGAGATGCTTCCTTGGCATGAGTAATCTGTCCAATTTCTTTATTCTATCAGAATTCATATTGGTGGCACTGTATAACTAAACCTCACTCTCGAATCTCTCTGCCCTCTGAGGTTGGTGGATAAGCCTTGCTATCTAAAGTTTTAGTCATAACTTAGTCTCCCATCTTCTAAAGTTGCCGCATAAGAAAAACTCACTTAAATCATTAGTCCTATCCCTAGACTTTAGGAGCACTCTTGAAAATGTTCCTCTGCCATCATAATGCAGGAAATTAAGAATATTAGAAGCTCTGTTATCAGAATCCAGAATCAAATAACAAATAGAAAAATGGAGAAAATGCTCATATCTTTCAAATCATTCAGGAAATGAAAGTTTTGGGAGCACTGCATCAGAAGTCTGGGCCAGATGCAAATATCCCTTTCCTGTAATGTTACACCTTAGTTGCATCCATAGCTTCACACTGATGTGTGCGTGCTGACAGAGAACATGAGAAGGATTCTGCTTACGTCTCTGAACATTCTCTGAGAAGCTCCCGTGTTAGAATCCAAGCTTCAGCAACAGCTTCACAGATTGAAAGATGCACTATACAGAGCTTCTATTTTTCTCTTTTGTGTTCTAATGCTGTTTTCTTGTGTGTTGAATTTATGAAAATTGTTCAAATGTATACTATAAGAATTTTTTTCTGTGTACTGCACATGCTACTACACACAATAAGATATTAAAATAAAACCAAAGACAGGCAACACATACTAAAGAAATATTTCTTCCTATTCACACTTATTTCAATTTTGAACAAGAAAAATCACTCTGCTCTGTTAAAAGTCAAAGCTTAAAGACTGGTCACAAATAAATTCAGATTTGCATTATTTATAGATGCAAAAATGACAAGTCCACGGATAGAGACATGGGTTTTAGATTAACTTGATTCCAAATGCAAGGTAATGATGGATCTTTGTACTATGAATTAAAGCATTCCAGGGTTCACATTCAATTTGAACTTTGATGGCAAGTTGGAGGATTCGATCGAGGCTTGTACCTGAATTAAGAATTGTGAGATATGGTGAGGGGGATGTTTGCTGACTTATTGCAATTTCATATGTAATAACTCAGCATCACTGGTAATGGCATCTCAAGGTGGAAGCCATAAACTGGTGCATGAAAGAATTACAGGGAAAGAAATATGAGCCTCAGTTTCTGACCTGAGGGTCAGAGAGTGGACATGGAAGAGTATAAAATCTCAGGGAGACTTTGAAGAAAGTTTCTTCTTTGAAGAAAGGTTAAGAGAGCGTGCAGAGAAGAATTAGGGCCTGCTCTATCTTTCATCCTCTAAAACCCATGAGAATCATTACAGTTAAAATAGTGGAGAATATAAATAGATTTGATACTATATCAGTAAATGAATTGAAGTGGAGAAGAAGATATACCAAATAATTTATGTATTCATGTTTTAGGAGAAATTATAATTTATTTCTGCATAGATGAAAAACTATCTTATGTCAACCAGCCATGTAAAGATTTAAATAATGATTCCATTAATCCCACTTCATCAAAAATAAATTATGTATATAAAACATTCTCATTAAACATAGCTCTGGTCTCTATGTATATTCCATTTTTATTATAAATTGATATTATTCTGTGTTTGTATATTGCATGTGAATCTCTCTCTCTCTCTCTCTGTGTGTGTGTGAGTGTGTGTGTGTGTGTGTGTGTGTGTGTGTGAAATGGAGGTATTCTTAGCATTTAAGCATGCATATAGAGTTAGAACCCTCCTGTCATATTGCTGTTTCTCTCACATTAAGTGCTGAAAATTCTGCTATCTCATCTGCCCATCTCACTGTAAGGGAGCTAGAATTACAGATTCAGAGATCTGCATCTGACATTTCACATGAGTTCCAGTAAACTACTGGATTCTTGTTCATCTTCCCTTGTTATTAAATTCAAAATCCCAAGTGAAGAAACATGCATGGTTTCAGGATGTTTTCTGGGTTAATACACATGGTCAGTCTATGTTTAACTAATGCATACCTTTGAAAAGTACACATGTATATGATTAAGTTAGTATAGTCCCAAAAATACTTACTATTCTGAATAATGATAAAAAATAAATTGACATGAAATTAAAGAAGTTTGTCTATATTTTAATTAGAAGGGAATCTTGAGAAATATTTTACCTACAAAAGTAGATATAATATTATCTACAAAAATAGAGATAATCATTGCCTATGACAAAAAGTTATTTTCTGGGTTAAATTATGTTATGTATAATCATAATGAAAAGCAATAAGCATGTTTCTTGGTACTTGTTAAATTGTTTAGTATGTTACATTTACATGATGAACTGTTTTAAGCAGAATTTCAAATTAAAAAGGTAAATTTTTTTCTATATTTTGAAATTTCCAATTAAAATACAATGACATTTTTCTTTTACCTTTTCCCAGCATTCAATATGACCCCCTCCCTGCACTTATGCAGCAAAAGTGCAACTCAGGCTTCATGTGAATCCCCCAACAACCCCAACTGGGCTGCCTTGTCTGGCCTCAGTGAGAGAGGATAAGCCTAGTCAGTACAGCAACTTGAAGTGATAGGGTTGAGGGATACCCAGTGGAGTCCCCCAACCTTTCAGAGGAGAAGGGGTATGGGGAAAGAGACTGTGGGAGGTGGAAAGTGACTGGAGAGGGGACAGCTATCAGATGTAAAAATAAATAAATAAATAAATTGTACAATATAAGGAAACATCTAGTTTTAATTATTTTACAAATTGATTGCCACTTGGAACTTATACTTAAGTCTTTTGTCCATGGATTTTCACCAATACTTACGACAAACCCTACACAATACAATTTTCTGCAGGGTGTTATAGTGCAATTAAGCAGAATGACTCTTCTAAAAGCATCACAGGAGGGATGTTTATTCACTTGGTTAAAAAGCTTCATACTATGTTTGCTACAGTTTAAAAAAAATCCTACTTTAATGCATAAGCAGGAGTTTAAAATTAAAATTAATAGATAGGGATTCCTATCTGTTTTAGTACCCTCAATTTTGTCCTTGAATGAAAGGTTAACCACAAAATACTTGTGTACAGCAAGAATAAAAGTTCCCCAGGAGTACTGTGGCAGTGATAAACTAGAAGTGGTATAGCTTAAACAGAAAAATAATACAATAGAATGATCTGAAGAATGTATTAGTGTCATAAAAGATGCTCAAAACTGGAAGCCAGTAGACACCTGGACAAAGAAATTTCAGCAGCTAGTTTTTAGTTTAGGAAATCTGGCATACCTCTATGGATCACACATAACAGGAACAGGTTGGAACCAAAGCTTTGGAATTCTTGTCACACCAGAAAATGTGAGGATGTACACGATTTTCTTACTGAACTTGTGTTGTGAAAACATCATTGTTATTACATGTGGTGATTTTTGTAAGGTTGTTATTGGGTCTATTATGATTCTGCCTCATTTGAGTGAGAGATCACTTATTCTGGAATAGCAAAAAGGGACATGAAAACATAGATAAGAGCAAACTCTTGCTATCAGGACCCCTTTAGCAGTTTTAGAAACTCAGTGATTTGCCATGAGCCAATAAGGAATGTATACAAGTTAATCATTCTAGTAAATAAATCATTTATTTATTCTAGTATTTTTTCATATGCAAGAAATAAGTTCAATATTTTCAGAAGACATGACGATAACTGAAATAAAATTAATTTTCTGATTATAATTTAATAAGAATTAAATAAAATATACAATGCGCATAAAATGATAGCACTAAATTTACAAGCTATATAAACATAGCATCATTGGGGAAAATAGTTCAGAAGTCATTTTTCCACCAAATTGTTAATGTAAATTGATGTTTTAAGACATTCTCTAGGAGACTCTGGGCGGAGGCAAGAGGAAGCAACGGGTTGCAGGAGCACTGGAGGGCCATGTGACCAGGGCTGCAATTAGCTTCCAACTGCAGGAAGGCCATGGGCATACCAAACCAAAACATGTAACACATTGCCCTTCCAAGAGGCTGCAGCAGGGAGAAGGCGACCAGCTTACCTTCCTGGTTTCATGGGGGGCCAGCCTCACCACTAGCTCTACTCCAGAAGATAGCCCCCCCGCCCCGCGGAGCCATTCTGAGAGAAAGGTTGTATTCTCCCTAGATGAGGAGCAACTATGGGAGAGTTTGTGAAGAGTAGCTTCAGATTCTCACCACAGGATCACTTAGGCAGGACTGGAGAAGAGCCTCTTGGGATGCTGCCTCTTGGCCTGCAGATTCCCCCCTTCCCCCAGCTTTCAGTTTCCCCTCACTGTCAGAGAGAGGGAAAGAGAGATTACAAGCCACCAACGTTTCTGCGAAGTGAGACAGAGACAGAGTTCTGATCCCTTCATAAGAATTTCCATCATGGGACAGGGACTGAGGAACAGCCAGGAAGTAAGAGCATTTCTGTTTCCATCTGAGGCTAGAGACCTCTGTCTGGGCCACCAGGGCTCCATAGCCAAACAGCTCCAGGAGAAAGCTAGCCTCCCACAAGTGTGGAAAAGCCAACAAGAGGACTACAGACATAGCGACTGAGGAACAGCCAGGAGGTAAGAGCCTTCCAGTTTTCATCTGTGGCGGGAGACCTCTGCCTGGGCCACCAGGGAACCATTGACAAATACCACTGGGAGAAAGCTGCCCTCCTAGGAGTGAGGACAAGACTGACTGTTCAGATGGACCCACCTGGAATACCCAGGTCACAGAGACTGAGGAATAGGAATCTGGTTACTTTCGGTGGCTGGAGAGCAGATCCTCTGACAAAGGGCTCCATACTCAAATAGTGCCAGGAGAGAGCTGGTATAACAGGAGTGCTGACATACCTTTAAGAACAGGCAAGACCAACACTTCTTTTCAAATTCACTAGACCAAGGGGGACCCTTGCAGAGCCATCAGGACACAGGAAGCAAGGGTCTGCTGGGGATTAGATCCTTCTTATTTCTGTCTGCACCCCAGAGCTGACCCTGCACCACAACTCTCCAACCCAAATTCCTCTCAGACAGAACTGTTCTCCAAGGAGTATTGACACCTAGGCGTGAAGGAAAGACAAGCCACAGAGAGTAAAACCAGCTAATACCAGAGAAAACCGGATGGCTAAAGGCAAGGGCAAAAACACAAGGAACAGAAACCAAGACTACTTGGAATCATCAGAACCAAGCTCTCACACCACAGCAAGCCTTGGGTATCCCAACACATCAGAAGAGAAAGAGCCAGACTTAAAATCACATCTCAAGAGAATGATAGAAGATTTTAAGAAGGAAATAAATAACTCCCTTAAAGAAATACAAGAGAACAGAGGCAAACAACTGGAAACCCTTGAAGAGGACACACAAAAATTCCTGAAAGAATTCCAGGAAAACACAATCAAACAAATGAACAAAACAATTCAGGAATTAAAAACAGAAACAGAAACAATAAAGATATCACAAAGGGACAACCCAAAACATCCAGATATCCAGAATACCATGAAAAGACAGAAGCTGAGGATAATTGGTATAGAAGAGAGTGAAGATTCCCAACTTAAAGGACAAGTAAATATCTTCAACAAAATTATAGAAGAAAACTTCCTTAAACTAAAGAAAGAGATAAACATAAATATACAAAAAGCCCTGGACCAGAAAAGAAATTCATCCCGTCACATTATAATCAAAACACCAAATACACAAAATAAGGAAAGAATATTAAAAGCAGTAAGGGAAAAAGGGCAAGTAACATAGGCAGACCTATCAGAATTACACCAGACTTCTCACCACAGACTGTGAAATCTAGAAGATCCTGGGCATATGTCATACAGACTCTAAGAGAACACAAATGCCATCCCAGGCTGCTAAACCCAGCAAAACTCTCAATAATCATAGATGGTAAAACCAAAATATTCTATGACAAATTCAAATTTGCACGGTATGTTTCCAGAAACCCAGCTCTACAAAGAAGAGTAGATAAAAATTGCCAAATCAAGGAGGGAACCTACACCCAAGAAAAAGCAGGAAAGTACTTTTTCAACAAACTCAAAAGAAGATAGCCAGACAAACATATAAACAACATCGAAAATAACATGAAGCAACAATCAATATTCTTTAATATCTCTTATCATCAATTGTCTCAATTTCCCAATAAAAAGACATAGACTGACAGACTGGATCCATAAACAGGAATCAGCATTTTACTGCAACCAGGAAACGCACCTCCATGTTAAAGACAAATACTACCTCAGAGTAAAGGGCTGGAAAACAATTTTCCAGGCAAATGTCCCCAAGAACAGGCTAAGTAGCCATTCTAATATTGGATAAAATCGACTTTCAACCAAAAGTCATCAGAAAGATAAGGAAGGACACTTCATACTCATCAAAGGAAAAATCTACCAAAAAGAACTCTCAATTCTGAACATCTATGCCCTGAATGCAAGGGCTCCCACTTTCATAAAAGAAACTTTATTAAAGGTCAAAGCACATACTGCACCTCACACAATAAGAGTGGGAGACTTCAACACCCCACTATCAACAATGAACAGATCTTGGAAACATAAACTAAACAAAGACACAGTGAAACTCACAGATGTTATGAACCAGATGGATTTAACAGATATCTATAGAACATTTCAACCTACATCAAAAGAATATACCTTCTTCTCAGCACCTCATGGCACCTTCTCCATATTGATCATATAATTTGTCACAAAACAAACCCCTACAGATATAAGAGGATTGAAATAATCCCATGCCTCCTATCAGATGACTGTGGAATAAAGCTGGTCTTCAATGGCAACACCGCCACCAGACAGCTCACACACACATGGAAGCTGAACAATGTTCTACTCAATGATAACTTGGTAAAGGAAGAAATAAAGAAATTAAAGACTTCCTAGAATGTAATGAAAATGAAAGTACAACATATCTAAACCTATAGGACACAATGAAATCAGTGTTACGAGGAAAACTCATAGCTCTGAATGCCTCCAAAAAGAAACTAGAGAAAGCATATACTAGCATTTTAACAGCGCACCCGAAAGCTCTAGAACAAAGGAAAGCTAGTACACCGAAAAGGAGTAGAAGGCAGGAAATAATCAAATTAAGGGCTGAAATCAACCAAGCAGAAAGTAAAAGAACTACACAAAGAATCAACAAAACCAGGAGCTGGTTCTTTGAGAAAATCAACAAGATAGATAAACCCTTAGCCAGAATAATAAGAGGTCACAGAGACTGTATGCAAATTAACAAAATTAGAAATTAAAAGGGAGATATAACAACAGATTCTGAGGAAATTACAAAAATCATCAGATCCTACTATAAAAGCATATATGCAACACAATTGAAAAATCTGGAGGAAAAGGATAAGTTTCTAGACAAATACCAATTATCAAAGTAAAATTAAGATCAGATAAAACATCTAAACCGTCCCATAACCCCTAAAGAAATAGAAACAGTCCTTATAAGTCTCCCAAACAAAAAAAGCCCAGGACTAGATGGGTTTATTGCAGAATACTATCAAACCTTCAAAGAACACCTGATACCAATACTCTTCAATCTATTCCACAAAATAGAAACAGAAGGAACACTACCCAATTCATTCTATGACGCCACAGTTACACTGATACCAAAACCCCACAAAGACCCAAAAATAAAAAAAAAATTCAGCCATTTTCGCTTATGTATATCAATGCAAAAATACTCAATAAATTCCTTGCAAACCGAATCCAAGAACGCATCAAAACGATCATTCACTATGATAATGTAGGCTTCATCTCAGGGATGCCTGGATGGTTCAATATACAGAAATCTATCAATGTAATCCACTACATAAACAAACTCAAAGAAAAACATCACAAGGTCATTTCATTAGATGCTGAAAAAGGATTTGACAAAGTTCAACATCCTTTCATGATAAAAGTCTTGGAAAGATCAGGAATTCAAGGAGTATACCTAAACATAGTAAAAGCAATATACAGTAAACCAGTGGCCAACATCAAACTAAATAGAGAGAAACTTGAAGCAATCCCACTAAAATCAGGGATTACGCAAGGCAGCCCCCTCTCTCCCTATCTATTCAATATAGTACTTGAAGTTCTAGCTACAGCAATTAGACAACAAAAGGAGGTCAAAGGGATACAAATTAGAAACGAAGAAATCAAAATATCACTATTTTCAGATGATATGATGGTATACTTAAGTGTCCTGAAAAACTCCACCAGAGATCTGCTACAGCTGATAAACACCTTCAGCAAAGTGGCCTGATACAAAATTAACTCAAGCAAATCAGTAGCCTTCCTATACTCGAAGGATAAACAGGATGAGAAAGAAATTAGGGAAATGACACCCTTCACAATCATCACAAATAATATAAAATATCTTGGTGTGACTCTAACCAAACAAGTGAAAGATCTGTATGACAAGAACTTCAAGTCTCTGAAGAAAGAAATCAAAGAAGACCTCGTAAAATGGAAAGACCTCCCATGCTCATGGGTTGGCAGGATTAATATAGTTAAAATGGCCATCCTGCAGAATGCAATCTACAGATTCAATGCAATCCCCATCAAAATCCCAACTCAATTCTTCACAGACTTAGAAAGAGCAATTCTCAAATTCATATAAAATAACAAAAAACCCAGGAAAGAAAAAACTGTTCTCAACCATAACAGGACTTCTGGGGGAATCAGCGTCCCTGACCTCAAGCTGTACTACTGAACAGTAGTGATAAAAACTACATGGTATTGGTACAATGGCAGACAGGTAGATCAATGGAATAGAATTGAAGACCCAGGCATGAACCCACACACTTATGGTCACTTGATCTTTTACAAAGCAGCTAAAACCATACAGTGGAAAAAAGATAGCATCTTTAACAAATGGTGCTGTTTCAACTAGCTGTCTACATTGCGAATTGATCCATTCCTATCTCTCTGTACAAAGCTCAAGTCCAAGTGGATCAAGGACCTCCACATAAAACCAGATACACTGAATCTAATAGAAGAGAAAGTGAGGAAAGTCTTGAATATGTGGGCACAGCGGAAAAGGTCCTGAACCTAACACCAATGGCTTGTTCTCTAAGATTAAAGAATAGACAAATGGGACCTTATAAAATTACAGAGCTTCTGTAAGGCAAAGGACACTGTAAATATGACAAAATGGCAACCCGCTGCTTACCATTAATTAAAGGTTGTAACTACAGAGAAAAGCATGGATCTGTAGTTGAAATAATTTGTGTAAGGGGTCTGAGGAAGAATGGTAGAGGTTCAGTCTCTGTCATGACCTCATCTCCCCTCTGACTTTGGTAATTCAATTGTCATTATTGGATCTAAGTTGTAGCTCTTCTTGGGAGATTTTTATTAGCATATCAAGGAAATCCAATTCCCCTTTATGCTTGGCTGGACAATATGAATCTGGTCTATATATTCATGTATGCATTTTGCCCATGTATATATGCACATATGGATATTTTCAGCATAAGGCTTTTATCACCTATAATTATGGGGATGATTCACCATGTTTCTTCCTTAAGTATCAAAAACTTGGTTTGAATGGTTTATTTTATATGATATAAAATATGGAGTCTATTGGAAAACTAGTCTAAGTATCTCAGAATCCAAGATACTCTCATCACTAATACTAATACTAATAGTATTTTTACTGCATTTACTACTTTCTGGTTGTTAGATTTCATATGAAATATATAGACATATTCTTGAAGATTACATTAAAATTTTCTTTCAAAAAGACTGTAATTATCATGTTAAAAGAAGGATGAGATTCTTGTACCCAATTTTGAGTTTACAATGGACTAAGTAGATTGAATACTGGAATTTCCATTAGGAATAATGAGAAGACTCCTGCTTACTGATTTTCTAAATAAACTATCAGATGCCTTAAGGTTATGAAACACTTCAGATTATAAATCAGGCTGTGCATAAATACTACTTAGAAAGCATAAACCATCTACTTCTTTATGAACTCCTAGGAGCAGAGTCTGGAGATAGTTTTAACTTAAAGGAATAGCTACCCAAAGTGTCTGACTGAGAACTCTAGTGTGTGGTGAATACTTAAAGTTTGCAGATGCTCAGTTATCACACAACTGAACAATTTATTTCTAAGAATACATACGCAAAGGTAAGCTTCAAAAACTTCAAGACTAGATACTGTCTTTAGGAAATACTGAGTGTGCAATACTGTGAGCTTCTCCCATAGGTCAGCAGCATAGCCACTGCAAAGTCTCTAGAAATAAAAACCTCTGGAGTGCTATTTTGAACACTGAGTCCATGCCTGCAATTTTTAAGCTACTGCTTTTGAAGCAAGCCATCTGATTTACCTGCCTGTGGGAGTCTGCCCCACCCTTCTCAGTCTCCATCCTGAACAGGCAGCACACTCTGCAGGGCCAAGGCTCAGTCTCCTCCAGAGATTTTTGTGGGATTCAAATTTCAGATTTGAAAATGCAAGAAGGGAGTAAACAGAGTGAATGATGAGGATCCCTTCCAGAGACCCACCTTCAGCCTAAAAGCCACTGATATGGGTCTGTATAGTGTCTGGTCTAGTCATAAAAGCCATAGAGCACTCCAGAGGGTACATGTGAGGATATAAGCTTGCATAACACAGATACTAAAATATTCTACTGTGATGATTCATATAAATAGACAGCAGGTATTGGTATCTGCAGCTACAGCATATGGTAGCTCTATCTTTAGCTTCTGAGAAACCTTTATGGTCATTTCCATGGTGACCATACTCAATTTTATTCACACCAGCAGAGCATCAGCTTGACTTTCTGCATCTTTGCCAGCACCGAGTGCTTGATTTTTTGATGGCCATTCAGTCTAAAGGAAGATAGAATCTCAGTGCAGTACTGATTTGTTCATCTTGGCAGACTTGTTGGATATCCATATTCTTTGAAAAGTATTTTTGCCCTTCATTTGTCCAAGTAATGATTAGATTATTCATTCTTCTGATGTTC
Source organism: Rhynchomys soricoides (assembly GCA_019843965.1). Taxonomy (NCBI): domain Eukaryota; kingdom Metazoa; phylum Chordata; class Mammalia; order Rodentia; family Muridae; genus Rhynchomys; species Rhynchomys soricoides. Next base: position 2,337,655 of record JADRCH010000030.1, read on the forward strand.
AGATTTTAAGATTAGTAAATACTACATATTAATACTTTGTCAGAAGAATAGGTGGCAGAGAATTTTCTTTGGTTCCATCAAAGGGCTATCATTCTTTTCAGTTTTCTAGTTTATTTATTTGCTGTTCTTTGTTTTCATAGACCTTTAAAAATAAAAAAAAACTTGATTTTTGGGTTAAAGAGATGGCTTAGCAGGTAAGAGCATTTGCTACTCTAGCAGAGTACCTGAATTTTATTCCCAACATCTCTATGGTGGCTCGCAGTCATATATAACTCAAGTACTAGCAGATTCCACATTCTTCTCTGACCTCTGGGAGTACCAGGAATTAACTGTGGTGCACAGGCATAAATGTAAGGAAAATTCTAATTCACATAAAATAATTAAAATTAGATATTTTTAAAAATCTAAAAACTTGATGTATTCCTACACACTAACTCTTTATATTATTTTATGAATTGCTGGGGTCTAATTAAAAAAAAATACACTTATTTTTACAGTTTACTCAGAAAAAATGTGTAAGGGTGTCATCCTCATTTTAATACTCTATGGATGACTGCAAAGCAATTTGATGCTCATATAAAATTATTGTTTGACATATATTTCAGGTTGTATTTAAGCAGATGTCTCCATTTTATATACTGAAAAATATTTTACTGTATAAATGTTTATATACTTCAGAATTAGTGAAATACAGAAATGTGTTTCATTGTTATAACTTCTTTTCCTCATCTGGGCATACTTTTTTTTGAGTCTTCTTCTTGTATGGCACCAATACTGTTGAGTAGTACAGACCAATTTCTATTTCACACCGTCTTTCAAGCTGGCTTTATCTCATTGTATTTTATAACCATTCAGGCTTCACATCTGGAAATGATCCCACATAAGGGCTATTATGTCATTTTCTATGTATTAGGAGACACAGGGTGTAATTTCCCCTAATTATAAGTGATAATGACTTTGTCATGTTGTTAAGTACTGTGCACCAGTTTTCCACTCTAAAAGGCTCATACTTTTCTTCTACTTAAAAGAAAAGCTTTATTGATATCTAATTCTTTAAATAGCCCACCTCATTAACTGGCAAAATTCGAATTTTTACTTTTGTGAGTTGTCAAGTTATCAATGTTACAAAATTATAGTGTCCAAATGAAGCAACATATATCCTTACTAGGCATCTTTTACTCTGTGTCCTTGATTCCACTCATATATGTCACAAATATTGTAATTTTGATGAAAATTTCATGTTAATATACTTTTTTATGAATATTATGTAGTGTAATCAATGTTTTGCTATTTCTGATAGTTTTAAAGCATTCTACACAGAGAGGAATTTATTTCAATATGTGCTTATATATGTATAATTTCACTTTTAATAAAATTTGTGATTAACTAATTTATAAATAACAAGGATATATACTAGTGATATATGTGCTTCTGCCAGAATTTCTTTACACTCCTGATGTGGTGGCTTGAGGTCGGGGTCTAATAGCAAGGTGGCTGGATTGAGCCCAACTGGTGGAGAAAAAGTGATTTGGTCACAGTCAGAAGCAGAGTCTGGTAGTGGGTGATCCTGGCATTTTTCAGCCAGTGGTCAAGAGGCTGCCTTATCACATTCTCCAGAGCATGTGGTGCAGCCATTGTCAAGTTTTGTCCCAAAGTCAGTTTATCGGCATCTCACACCAAGGTGACCACTGCTGTGATAATTCTAAAGCATAGGAGCCACCCAGCCACCACAAGATCTAGCTTTTTGGATAGGTAGGCTACTGGTCTTTTCCAGGGGCCCAATTTCTGAGTCAAAACCCCTTTTGCAATTCTTCTATTCTTAGCCACATATAACTGAAAAAGCTTGGTGACATTTATTTCTTTCACTGCTACTTCCTTTTCCACCTGGTCTGACTGGAGTTTTCACTAGTGGTGGGGTGCTCATCCTTCTGGTGCCCAGGGCAATGAATTATAGTCACTTTTGTGGGTTTAAAAAGGGCCTGTAGTAGGGCAACTAGCTCTGGTTTGTTCTTGATGATCTTGCCTTGTAAGGTTAGGGATCTCCATTTTTGATAAGTGGCCCTGTGCACGTGTTCAGTCTCAATGGCATACCTGCTGTACCACTACAGCTACCACCTTCCATTTGGCCATCAATGAAGAAGCTGTTCCCATCTCTCAGATCTTGCATGGGGCAATAGTCCTGAGGATCAGGCTTCTTTACAGGCAACAGGGATGCATTCCAAGCAGTCCGGTACTTGTACAGGACCCTCAGTTGTAGGAGCTTGTCAATGTGAGGCTTAATACTGTCTAGTGCCACCCACAACATCAGGTACTGACATATCAAGACGGGATCAGCCTTTGTCTTAAGCTCCACATACACAGGACCTGCAAAAATGCTTTTACTAGCCTGGCCAATTCAGAGTAAGCAAGAGGGAACTTTTCCAGCCACCAAACAATACCCTCTGTCTTTTGAGTTTTAGTCGCAAACAATTTTTATTCATCCTCCAGGCTAATAATAAGAAATTGAACAGGTTCTCCAGTTGGCCCCCTCTATTGAAGGTCCTCGGGAAGAATGTAGATCTGAGGCCCATTGTGGAAAGCAAATCTCTCCTGAGCAAGGGATAGGGGGATTCAGGGATAACCATGAATGAGTGGGATACCCAGCTCACACCCAGGTCCACAATTCTCTGGGTAGTCCATGAATATGATTTAGTCCTAGTAGCCCCTTGGACCAATGATTTTTTGCTGAACATTGATTGACCTACCAGTTTGGAGTAAGATTGAGTGTTGGGCCCCAGTATCCACCAAGAATTTGGTGGGTTTCCCCTTCACTCTGAGTTACTCTAGATTGGAAGACAATCCAAACCCCGTCTACCCTAATCACTGTCTTCACCCAGGGCTAACACAATTTGAGGATACTTTTCTCAAGGCCTAGGATTTCACACCCCTGGCTTCTGTTTGTTGGGGTACTCTTGGCCCAGTGGCCCCTCTCCTTCCAGTATGCATACTGGTCCTTTTCAAGGGATTTTGTTTCTCTCTTTGGTTGGAGTCTCTCTTCTCTTCTTTCCCTAACTACTGTAGCCAAAATTCTCTATAAATTCCTTTCTTGTTACATTTCTTTCTTTTCATCTCCCTTTCATCTTCTTCCTTTCCCTTTTTCTGCTCCTTCTCCTCCTCTGTCTCCCTGTTAAGGTAGACTTTCTCAGCAACCTGCACTAAATCCTCAATGACTTATCCTGTAGTCCCTCTAGCCTTTGAAGCATTTTCCTAATATCTCTACTAGCTTGTTCTATAAAGCCATAGTCACAGTAGTTTTGTGCTCCTTGCTGCTGGGGTCATAGGGTATATACTGACAGATTCACCCTAGAAGGGCTGTGGAAAACTTGTCTCGTCCCTGCTTAACCTCACGTATCTTGGTCAAATTTGTGGGTGGTCATGCAGCCCCCTTGAAACCTGCCAATGGAGCCTGGCACTAGAACTTCTTTTGCCCCTTACCTTCTGCCATATTAAAGTCCCAGTCATGTCTAGTCAGAAGAAACCTACTGTTGACAACAGCCTGGTCAATTAATGGTGCCCCTGTGTCTGAGGGGATGTTCTTTCTGGCTTCTTGCATTATCCTCTCTCACTCTTCAGTCATGAAGAATACTCTCATGAGTTGTTGGATATCATCCCAGGTGGGCTGATGAGTAAATAAAACAGTCTCAAGGAGATTAATCAACCCCTTAGGGTTATCTGAAAAGGGGGAGGAGGTGTTGGGACTTCTAGTTGTACAAGTTGGCTGGAGAGAAGGGTCAATATTACATATCCTGATTGCTATCCTCATCTACAGTCCATGTTCTCAGAGGGGGAGCGCCAATGTTTCATTGGGGTGAAGGGGCCCATTTGCTCCAGGTCTCCATGGCCAGTCCCATTTCTGATTGTCCCTCCCCACCCTGCCCCCTGTGCTGGGACTGGAGGAAGGGGAGTAAAGGGACACTGGACTAAGGCTCAAGGGATATCCTTGGGGAAGGGCTTATGGGAACTGGGGCAGTTGGGTAAACAGGTGGCAGACCCATCAGTAGCAGATCTGCTGTGAAAGGGTCCTGGAGGATGCTCTGTTTTACAGACTCATTGGTCTCTGTGGGATATTTCTCCTTCATGGCTAGGACTTGCGAGAGTCTTTGAAACAAAAAGGCTTTTATCCAAGAGGGTAGGTGGGTCCTCCACTAGATCCTTCAGGGTAATTATATAGGGTACTTGATCTGAGTGCCCACGGGATATTGGCCTAAACATTCTTTGCTCTACTGCTTGAACACCTGCAAGTCACTAAGGGTGTCTACCCTACTCTGAAGGTGGGCCATTCAGAGGAACAGAGAGTAACTAACTTGCTCTTCTTTACTATTACTGACCAGTTTTCTCCTCTTTCCCTAACTTACCTCCAGTGGTTAACCAGGATATTTAACAGGTAGATTCCGTCTGTGTCATGTCCAAAAATAATGTCAGTTCAAGTCCAAAAACACAGAGAAAGACAATCTATACAGAAACAGTTCTCCCCTGCCATGGGTACAGAAACCAGGTTATAGAGACAATTTGCCCCTGCCACAGACACAGAAACCAGGTTATAGCAAGACTCGGTCAGCTCCTGCCCATACTATGTCTTGCCATTTCCAAAAGGAGCAGAGTACTCCCGACTCTCTCTAGAGGGCTTGAAGCATCCTCCAAACTTCCATCTGTCACAGCATTAAGGCACATCTGCCCACTGCAATTGACTCCACAGACCAATGACTTTCTGGCCAATGCTGTGCTCATGAGCCAAAAGTGGAAGTAGAAGACAGAGAGACAAACACTTAGGTATCTGTTGCTGTTGTTGAGCTCAATCTTTTTCCCTCTGATCAGCCTAGTTGGTAGTTGCCCGGAGAGGAGGGGGAAGGCAGTGGAGGGGGGAAGGGGTCTCCTCAAATCCCAGACAAGCCCCCAAATGTAAGAACCCTCACCCCCACCCAAGTCAGTGGTACTTATTTCAAGGTGCCCCAATTGAAACACTGAGAGACAGCTTGAAGCAAAAGCAAGAGGTTTATTTTCCAAGGAGTTGAGGTCGACCTTCAATTAATCCCTCAAGACCAATGACTAGAAGGTGATCCTAAATGGCTATTACAAGCAGTTTTTATACTTTTTAGGAGCACAGGTTAAGTCAGCAAAGTTACAGTTCAAACTTATTGGCTAGGAAAATTGACCTTTAAATTTATTGGCTAGCAAGCATGGCATGCATTTGAACTCTATCTAAAACTTCCCAGAAGGTCAGATGACTGTTATTCAGTACATTCAGAGAATTTTTTACTCAAGAATGGTCCTGTGAGTGGAGAATGGAACTTGGCCTAGCTTTGACAGGAGGCAGGAAGGGGAAGTTGTAAAGAGGGTGTGGGAATGGAAAAAGCCCTTAGAGTCCATCAAAAGCATTAGAACCAATCCCCAGCATCTACGGATTGTAAAGAGAGATGTACTAAAAGAGTGCAGATAACATTTCCTGAAAGTAAGCAATGTGTGCTAATTAATTCATTAATAAATATGACTCTGGCTACAGGCTATATCGGAGACAATAAGGTATTCATGGAGACCACAATATATAAAAGAGACAAAGCAGATATTTTTCCGAGTATTTGCAAAAATACATTTTCAACCATCTAAGGAAAAAATAAATCCTGGAATGGGCAGTAGCAGTATGACATATTTTACATGAAAAGCTACATTTAAACAGTTATTAATAATCACACTGGCCTACTGGAGTCTGATGTTGTAGACCACACATATGGCAAGAGGTGTTATAAAGAAAAACAAGTTGGAGAACAGGAACTTAACTTAGAAGGTATCCATGGTGATGGTGGTAGGTGATAGTGAACAATTTTGAAAGTGGTAGACATCAAATCTATCACATTTGGGTTGATTTTGATGGGAATTTTATTCTAAAATCTTGAGGATGAGAACCTAAAAGTCCAGTATGTTTCTGTTTGATTGATTGTAGTTGATTGCTTTGGTTTGGCCTTTTTGTTAGTGTTCTTGTTGCCTTTGTTTTATTTCATGCTATCACTTTTACCATAGAACGGCTGAGAACTCACTATGTACCTCAGGTTGGCCTTAAACTCAAAACAATCCTTCTTCTTAAATCTTCAAAGCATTGGTATTAATGACATCAAGTACCATTTCTGTCTTGTTTGTACATTTGAGAGCATGAACTAATAGTATATGATGGGGTACAATGACAGAGGGAGACAATGAGAGGTACATGGTCTGGGCACAAGGATGTTGGTAGGAAGGCCAGTGGTCTTATAAGTTTGAGAACTCTTCTTAATCTGAGTAATGTGTCCTAGTCACAGTTAGGTGTTATCACATCCACACCATGATTATGTAATCTCAATTTTTTTCCATAGTGTTACATAGTGTTATGGATGTTTTCCATTTAAGTTTATCTCTACATGACTTTTCTCAAATACTTACAACCTTCTTTTACACACACACACACACACACACACACACAAAATAAATAAAATAAAAAATTCAGGTGTGCCTTCCTGTAACGTTTTGGCCCAGAGTAGCCAATGACTAATGAATGCAATATATTGTAAATAATCCTCAATATTTCCTTCTAATATTTGTTTTATATCAGGTTATCATTTTTACTTTAGAATAGCTGAGTGCAAAGGACTAGCCTCAGCTTGGAGAAAGGATCTGTGAGAAGGGGTATGTTTTGTTCTAGACATTTCTTTAAGCAGTTCTATCTTGCTATTGTAAAAATTCTCTGGATAGCTCATCACTTGCTGATCTTTTTTTTTTTTTTTTTTCTACTTTATTTACATTTCAAATGTTTTCCCCTTTCCAGATCTCCCCTTTGGAACCTCCCTGTTTCCTGCTCCCTCCCCTTGCCTCTATAGGTATATTCCCCCACCCACCCACCCACCTACTCTCCTTTTCCCTCCTTGGCATTCTCCTCTACTGGGGCATCTAACACCCTCAGGCTCAAGGGCCTCTCCTCCCCCTGATGGATAACAAGACCCTCCTCTGCCGCATATGTGGCCAGCACCATGGGGCACTCCATGTGTATTCTTTGGTTGGTGGGTAATGCAGTCACAAAAGAATGAACATGGTATGTATTCGCTGTTAAGTGGTTATTAGCCCAAAAGTTCAAAATACCCAAGAGTCACTTCAAAGCAACAGTAGGGCTAAGTGTGAGGTCCCAGATGGAGGACTTGGAGAAGGGACTGAAGGAGCTGAGGGAGTTTGCATCCCCAGAAAGGCAGCAACAGTGGCAACTGGCCTGATACCCCCCCCCCCAATACTCCTTGACACTTGCTGATCTTAAGCCCAGTCTTTTATCTTTATTTTACATATCAATCCAGTCATTTACTCCCCGTTCTCTCTTGATTATCCTATGAATCAGCATACTTTGAACATGTCCCTAGCTTGATTCTTAGGAGACAGCAAAGCAGGTGTTTTTTGTTTGTTTGTTTTTTAGCCTTGGAAAAGAATTCAGAGGTGTGTCTTCCTTTCTCAAACTCAGATGCTAAGCTAGGTGGGTAGGGCTCTGCCTGGAAATTACCATTTCTATAATGCTTGGGCTTGGACCTAGATTCTTTGTTTCCCAGGCTGATCTTGAATTCAGGAAGCAATTTGCCTTTATAAGCGTAAACATAATAATGTAGCTGGATAGATTTTCCTGGGATCACTACTCCCTAAATCTATTTATCTACTTCCTTTTTCTTGCTCTGAAAAGTTGGGTCACTGCACAGCTGCTTTAGTTTCTTTAGACTTGTGAATCACCTCATATGATTCATAGTGAATCCTTATATTTTACATAGCTGAGAAATTACATATTTTGGATGCAGGTTTTTAAAATTCTTTTTAATAGCCTTAAGGGTTGTCCTGAATGTTCCAGTGTTTACTATTTTGCTGAGACATTAGCCACACCTTTGCCTCCCAGACTGCATCCTTGATTATCATAGAGTCATTAATTTTAACAGGGAGGTCCTTCCTTGAAGGAGGAATGTTAAATATATGCATTATGTGCATTATTATACAAACAAGCCTTAATGTCCACAACAGCCATCAACATTCATGAAGGCACAAGTCCTTTTGGCCCTGTTCAAGGGAAGAGAACTATATCATTCCACTCCTTCCATGGCCAGGTTGTCAACTGAGAACTCACTATGTAGCCTTGGTTAGTCTCAAACCCAAGTCAATGCTCCTTTCAAAATCTTTGGTATTAAGGACATAATCCATCATTTCTGCCTTGTTGAAACATTTTGAGAGGAAGAAATAGTAGCACAAAATGGGATTTTAGAGATTTCTTATAGCATGTAGCTAAATCTACAAGATTGCAATTTTCCTTAGCTTCTTATATTTTACTCTCCCCTTTCCTTAAGCCAATGGTAAGATTTTTTTCCAAGAGCATTTATAAAAATTATAGCTTATGCACAAATACTTACTTTGGTATTTTATTTCCTGAAGAACACAAACTGAGAAAATGTAGCTTAGTATTAAACTGGTTCATCATACAATGTGGGCCAGACAAATGAGGACCAGGAAGCAGATTCATGGTTCTACATACTTGCTATGTAGTTCATGCACATAGCATGTATATGAGCACTGCCCTCAACTGTGGGCAAGTATACAGTTCATATGTTGTGTAATATTTGGGCTCTGGTATTATTATTTTCATCCATTGTGAACTAGAATGTATCTAAATAAAAGGAGATGTATCAGTACATGCAGTGTTCCATGCACTGAAGATGGATATGGAATGTTGCTATTCCATATCATGTAGTAATACATGTAGTATTGTCATGTCTACTGGTAGCTGCTAAACATAGTTAATAAAATGGGAAAATGGAAGTTCAGTGTTATCCCAATCCCAACTCAAGGCAAATACATAGCAATGCTAAAGAGGCACTTTGCCAGAAATGAAAGTCTATTTATGCTAAAGATGGTCTGGTCAGTGGTTATGAGAGGACTAACTTCTCACAGAAAACTGATTTCTTGTTTCAGGAAACTCCCAAGTATCAAATTGGGTTCTGAAAAAATGGAAATCTGAACTTGTGGTAGCTGGATAGAATATTTCTCAAAAGACAGTCCAAAAGATCTTTACCTTATACTGCAAAGAGGGTTTCTTTACCAATTTGATTGGCTTAAAAACCAGGAAGTATATAAATTAGAAGTTATTTTACAAGGCTTTCTTGGCTTTTACAATTGTTTGAATTCCTAGATCTGGAAGGGGATTTTATACAGAGATTGAGGCAACAAGAAGATGAAAGCAAATCTCAAAAGAGACCCTGTAGATTGTTGGTAGCAGTCACTCATGAGTCACTCAAGAACACATTAATTCCTTCTATCTTGGTTCTATCTAATTTTGCTTTATGATTTTAAGGTGGTTTTTGAGGGATATGGTCATAGAATTCTCTGACAACACTTTTTCTTTTTTTTTTTAATCTAAGCCTGTCTGCTTGCTTTCTTATCTCTCTCTCTCTCTCTCTCTCTCTCTCTCTCTCTCTCTCTCCTCAAATATTTATTGTTATTACTATGTTTTGTTTAATGCCTGTATTAATGTTCTTTTATTATTTGATATTTTAATATGCCATATGTTGAGGTATTTTTCTTTTCTTTGTAGGTTCCTGTATAATTTAGAAGAAATAATTCTTATATGCTCAGATTATTGATAATGATCATCTACAAGATTAATTCTTGTGATGATTAATCTTCATCAACTTGATGGAATGCCTCAGAGACACCTCCAAATGTTTCTCTGAGTTGGTTTCCAGAGACTTTAAGTGAGGAGAGAAAACCCATTCAGAATGTTGGCAGCAACATTCCATGTACCTTAGAGTGAATAAAATGAAAAAAATGGGGAAATCCAGATAAAAGCCGGTGTTTATCTGCCTGTGCTTCCTAAGTGCGGTGGCAATGTGGCCCGAGCCTCAAACTTGAGCCATCATACTTTATTGACCAGTAGGACTAGTATACATGCCTTCTTAAGCCAGGAGCCAACAGAAACTCTAATTGTCTTATGTTGCTTCTGGCAGGCATTTTGCCACACCAAGAAAAACTCATTAATTAATTTACAGTTAGTTAAAACAATATTCATGGAAAGTTAAGTGGAAAAGAATCTGGGGTGTTATATACATGCTATTCCAGTTTTAAGTAGTTTCCATTGGAGTTTAAAATTCTCTCAGTGCAACAATTGTATCAACATTCACTTTTCTTGCTTCTCTGCCATGATCAAGAAAATGTAAGGCATAGGAAAAACAATACAATAGCAAGAGGTTAGAAGGGAGTACAGTGAAATGCTATCTTCAGAATAAGACAAAGCTAACACACTCATAAACTAGCACCCACCATGGTGACTTCAAGAAGATCTGTAGATTATCTATCAAATAACAGTCAGACATAGATGGAGAAAATGGTCTCTAAGCTCTACTCCTTAATGCAGATCAATTTATTGGTTTCCATGAGAAGGAGAATCATTTTGAAGACCTTCTCACAATAGGTTTCCTGTTCTCTAGTGAATCATCATACTACACTTATGGACATATAGGCAGAACTAATTGGACTTATAAAATTGGACTGTTTAACTTATGAACTTACAGCAGCTGTGGCTGCCTGCAGAAGACCTTCAGAAAATCAAACCTATTAGCATTATAGCACAGAAGAGAGCTCAATAGCACCAACCACTAACTGAGGCATTATGGGCAGTTTCTGACAGAAATGAGTGAGTTTTATTTAATGATGTGGTTCATGATATGTTAACAGTGCTCCTATGGATAGGCCGACATCCAATTTATAGACACAATAAATTGTAGTGAGTGGATAGTTAAATAAAATTCATTTATAAACTTTAAAAGAAGACAAGAAGTTGAGGGGGTAGAAAAGTGGGAATGGATCCAAAATCCATCAAGGGGAGAATTTGAGTGTGAATGTGTTTAAAATATAATGTGTAAATTACCAAAGAATTAGTACAAATAAAAATAAAAGACATGATATTGAAGGGGGGACATGTTGGGAAAAAATTTGTGGGAAATTTGAATATGAACATGGAGAATGTATATGATCATATTTCATTCTCTACATTTATGATCTTTCAAGAATAAACAATTAAAAATCTCTCAATAGTAAAATTTTTTATGAGAATGAATCATACTACTTCCTATTTATGTGATTGTTCATATACCTTTAAAATAAAGGCTTTGCTAATATATCAAATTATATTACTGCAAAACAAAATTACATTGAAAATATATTAAGTCATAAAAAAATATATTTTTGCTTTGTAGTAGTTACCATTCCTTGTATTTGTTCTGCAGCTAACATTTTATTTTGCAGATTCAGCTTAAGATTCAGCTTTTTTCTCCATTTGTATGATTTTATATTATTTTTCTGCTCTATTAACAATGTATTCACTACTTACAGAAAAGTCATGATCGGTTTATATATTTCTCATTAATTTCTCAAATGGAAAAAACAATTGATACTAACAGCACATATGACAAGAAGGCTGTTAGGAGGGAGACAACATAAAGTATGGGCTTGATGAAATCAGGATATATTCTATAGATTAATCAGTGCTGGATTTCTTAGTCATCTGTCCCAGCTTCAGGTCATAAGCCAACTGGATAAATAACTCAGTCAGACAGACATATGGAGAACCCTTCCTCCTGTCCATAATAACCTTACAGAAGGCTGTTTTAATAGTTTTCACAAATCTGAGACCACATTAAAAACTCATCATTCTGTCATTACTGTGCACATCTGAACATTTTAAGGCATTTTCCAGTCAAAATCATATAACCGTATGAACAGTCCAAGTTACTCCTGATATGTTGAATGCCTGCAAATCTTGAGTAATGAACTTCTTCTCCAACCTGACTTTGCAAGCTGCTTTTTATGATCCCAGAACTAAATAACCATAGAGCCTTATGATCGTGTTTACACACTTGGGAGAGTGTTATAATCAGGTGTGCTAGTTTCTCTAAAAAATAATTTGTTCTTTATCCTATGCTAGGATTTGTAACACACAACTCTCTCAGATTACACAGTTTTTTTGTCTCCATAAACTTTCTGTTTTCTCTATGTCTGCATATGAACAAAGTAATTTTATTGCTTGCAAGAATGCAAAAGGTAATTTTATAACACATAAATGCATCACTCAGCACTCATCCAACAGCTTATGCATCATGTTAATAGAATATGCAATATTCTTACAAAAAGATATTTATCTAAGAATCAGCTCAGCCTAAGAGAAAAAGACACAGTTAAATATTTTGAATAAAATAGTGTCTCTCAACACAAAACAATATGTAGAGAAGACTTTTTGTTGTAAATGCTATGACAGTAATATCAAAGTGTATAGTGGTTAATTGCTTGCTGTTGCTGAAGCCCATGTCACCGGTCACATTGTTTCCTAGAATTATTTCCTTTGGATACAGTCTCAGTAAAAAAACAAAACAAAACAAACAAAAAAATCCAATGACAGTGGACATTCAGGAAATAATTGGTCACATTGATTCAAGTATTTTTCCCCTCCTGGAATGGTACACTGAAGAGATGAAAGAAACATTGACTTGCTCTGGACCTGTCAGTGGGGACTGTGACTGGACAAGAATGGATGGAACCACTAACAATTGATTACTTCCCTCTAAGACATAATTCAGAAGAAACCAATACAAGTTTGCTTTTGCAGAACATAGCAACTTCTTTTGAGAAAAGCAGTGTACACACAACAGCAAGCATTGTTCACAAATTATGTCTATAGCCCAGATTATACACTGCTGTGCTTGCTGTCTCCATGCAACTCTTAGGTACAGATGATCAAACTGTGTTGAAATGAACTTTGTTGCCTAGTGTATGGTTGAGATGGCCTTTCATCTTCTGGTGAAGCTTCTTGTCATAGTGAACATTTTAGCTAGGCTCTTCATGTGTGCCATCTCCTTTTAAGGCCTCTGCTTTGTCCTTGCCTGGGACACCAATGCTGGTGTGTAAGGACTCAGAAAAAAATTCCTTTATGTTTCTTTAACACAGTGGGAGTCTAAGGTTTGTGCAGTACTTAGAAGACTACATTGAGATTGAAAACCTGAAAAACCACACCCATGTTTTTTGTACAATACAGAAAGTGTGTTTCCTTGAGTATTTATTATTATTATTATTATTATTATTATTATTATTATTATTATTATTATTTCATTTATTTTAGTGCTTCTTCAGCCACACTGGAGCTTTCACTAGTGGGAAGTTCTTTCCTCTCTAAATACTTACAAATTGGAATCTAGAACAAACACAATGGCTTCATTGACTAGTCATCCACCTACCACCATAGAAAGATAGAATTCAAGCCAAAGTTAGCACAGACAAACCCATCATGCTAAGGTAGACTGACATTTAGACTATTTGTTGCTGTGGAAACCTGAACCTGCTTTTCCAAAATAAAGTGCTGCATTCTCTATTTTAATTCTCAATTTAATTTGGGCTGAAAGCACAGATGGTAGCAAAAGATGGCAAAAATGAACCTGAAAGAGAAAGGAAGTGTCGATTTTATCTGTTTATTTCCCAGTAAGATCATTCAAGAGACCACATGGTATCTCTTCCTAGAATGAATTAAACTCCAGCCACTACATAAACCCCATGAACTACTGCCAGAAGATCCCCAAACAGAAACAAAAATAGTCCAAACCAGCTAAGTATTAAAACAACTATTAAATATATTCAAGTGGATAGCAGCTAAAATGAAACAGTCATAGAAAACCCGTTTCCTGGTTCTAACTTTAAAATCAGTGTTAGTTTGGGTTTAATTGAGGATATTAATTATTATCCTCAATTAATATATATATTATTATGTTAATATATATATTAATACAATATTGGTGGGGCTGAGTCTCTATCACTTGTATATTGAATAAAGGTAACTGAAAATTCAACCTCAGAAGTAAACCTTGATGTTGCCTTTCAGTGTCTGTAGGATAGAGAGGAGAGGAGAGAGAATTACTAGGCCTAGGGGAAACAAAGTCTGTTGTATAACCCTGTCAGAATAAATCAAGGAGTCAAGAACTCTGTGTTCCTTAGTAACCTGAAACACATTTGCCATTGACCTCTTCCCACCAAAGGAGTTTTGGCTGAGTCTTAAGTGGTCAGGGAGGGATAGCAATTTTGTCAAGTAGCTCTCTAGCAGTTGTAATAACAAAAGCATGGAACACAACATCTGCCTGATACTTCAGATAGTTTTGAAAATGAGATATGACAACAGAGTTTTATCAAACATAAATTTTGTTGGGTCTTTTTGAGAGTGGTTCCAGTGATTTAGCATAACATGAAATCTTAAACATTTACATGTCCTTAGGTTTATAAACCCAGTTTAATGTAGTTATGAGAACACTATATTTGTTTATATCATACTTTTTATATTTTTGCATAAAGTTGAGTTGAAAAGTAGAGAAAATCTGACTTAATTACAAAGACCATTGTACAGGAAGGTGTTCATGTACATAATGGGATTTGAAACTATCTTCTCCTTTTTTTGTTTTTGAGACGGGTCTCTCTGTGTAAGTCTGGATCCTCGAAACTTACTATGTAGATCAAGCTGGATTTGAATGTGCATTCCTTCCTGAGTGCCAGAATTAAAGTCAGGTGCCACCAGATCTGTGAGAAAATAATATCTTACCAATGTAGCAAAAATACATGAAACGGTCATATTTTTATATTTTGAAATATTAGTCTTGTGAAAATTTCCAGAATATATATTATGATTTATCTCCTTATCTCCTCTAGGTACATAGCAGAGTACTCAAAACAGATTTTTAGGCAATTAAAATCAGCAAGTGAAGAAGTCATTGTCCCAGGTATGATGCCAGGGATGCTTTCTTTACCTTTCATTTTCTTGTCTTTCATACTTCTATGCTTTCTATTGTAGCTGAGGAAAGTCTCTCACCCAGTAATATTGCCTGTCTACTGCACACAGAAATGTTATCTAGCTCCTGGAGAGCCCCAGTGGTCAGGGTGGGGTAACACACAAAGCTTTGTAAATGAGGATTTGAAAATAGGAGAGATTGAGCTTTCAATATTAATGAGAAAATGGAGCCCACAGTCAGTAAACCAAGTCAGATTGGAACAAGCGCAAAACCTTTTTCATAACTTACTTCCTGAAATCTCTCTCTCTCTCTCTCTCTCTCTCTCTCTCTGTATGTTTGTTGTCACAGAGATATTCATTAGTCACCAGGTCTTCCTCACTGAGGAAGAAAGTTTTAAAGGAAAGAAAATACAGACAACAAAAGCATCTTTTGCTTTTGTTTACTTGTTACTTTTGTTTACTTGGTACCAGACACAAGTAATCCTGATTCTGGAGAGTTCAAGACTAATCTGGATTATACATGGATATATAATTAAGTGAGAATCAGAGAATTTCCTGTGTGGTATTTTCTCGCCGTGGTTTAGTTGACATTGACTACTACTTATGTAGACCCATCTTTATTAGCTTACACAGTAAACTTGGAAGGGCCATTGATTTCTTTGAAAAGTCATCTTTTGTTTAAATGAGTATATTAATGCTTGTACACAGAACTAATCCAGTTGACTGTATTACACTCAAGTCGTTTTAGGGAATTATCCCCTGTCTACCCTCTCACTCTTTAGAATTAGTAAGCAGAAAGTCTGCTCAGAATATTAGGCCAATGTTGCACACCTTGAAATATCATCTAACTAGTTCTGATAAAGATATGTAAAGACAATGTGATTTAAAATGCTCTTCAAAAGGATTTAAGAGTCCACACTTTAATAGCTAAAAAAAATTTAGATGAACCAGAATTCTATAGTAGATATTCTACTTGTGCCAAGAAACTCTGATCCAAAATAGGTGTTGGCACAGAATAGAGAAAGAAAGAAAGAAAGAAAGAAAGAAAGAAAGAAAGAAAGAAAGAA
>JADRCH010000030.1:2354085-2455719 GCA_019843965.1 Rhynchomys soricoides
ACAGACATAATAATATTAGCACACCAACAACAACTTCAGATCCTAAAGAAATGACTTTCTTTATTTTTATTGAATTTTTTAAATTTAAATATTTTTCTTTTTATTGTTCTTTTTATATTAGTGTAATATTTTATTGATCATTTGGAAACCTCACACAATGGGCTCTGATCCTATTTACCTCTCAGTCCTCTCAGGTTTACCCCCAATCTACTCTTGTTATCTGTGCTTCCACCCCCAAAATGAAGAAAAACAAATAAGATGAAAGATCTCAAGTCAAATGGGTGTTGTCCATATAATAAACAACTGGAATGGCGTAAAAATCCCAGTGGCTACCTCTTGAAGAAAATCCTTCCCCACCCTCACCCTGCTAGAAGCATTTATGCTGAAATTTTCAAGAGTTTTTGGATGACTTCCTCTTTAGACTCTATTTGTTTTGGGGAGGGAGAACCCTAATGCTCATATTCCTTGCTTTGCCCAAGGACCTTTATCAACACTCACTAGTACTTGTCTTTTTATTTTTATTTTATTTACTCAACACACAAAGATGTTCCTTAGCTCACAGCCTATGTTCTATCCATTCCCACTACTTGCTATTTAATGAATCAGAAATTGGTGAATAATGGAACCTTCATGACCATTAATGGGAATCATTCGGTGAGGACAGGTGCTTGTATTAAGAAGTAGTTCTTGTATTAAGAAAGTAAGACTTGGGCTTCTATCATACTTCTATCTAAAGTCCTGTCATTCTTACAGCATTCACAGTGACGTGTTTTCCATGAAGCTAATGACACCTAGGAAAGATCAGAGCCATGCTTACATAGTGTCAAATGATTTTTTTAAGTTAAAATACTTATTTCCTTGTACTGTGACTTTGGTTTTTTTATTGAAAATAGATTTATTTTCATATAATATATTCTGGTTATTGTTTCTTCTTCCACAACTCCTGTCAGGTACTTCCTACTTCTCCACCCACCAAAATCCACATGAATTCTTTCCTGTGTCGTTAAAATACAAATGGGCATTTAAAAAAAGTAATAATAGTAAATTAGATAAAATGAAGACAAATCAGAATAAGACAAAACAAGCAAGTAAGCAAACAGAAAAAGAGAGCCAAATAAAGCACAAAACCATAGAGACACTGAGACACACCCATTTACTATTCACACACACAGAAAACCTCTTAAACCCTCTAAAAACAAAATTTAAAACCTTGATTTACAAATGAAAGATCTGGAGGGAGGAAAAATCTGAGACAAAGCATTATGAGAAAGACAATAAGCCTCCATAATCCCAAATAGCATGGACTCTGTTTTGTGTTGATCATATTCTGCTGGGCATGGGTCTGTCCTCAAGATTAGTTTTAAACCTAATAAGACTCCATTAGAGAAAACTAATTTTTTTCCTTGCAGAAAAGCTTATCAATTGAAGAGATAGTATCTGGGTTATGGATTGGGGCTTTCGTCTGCTTCTCCTTTCTGCATTGAGACTCAATCTCATACAGACCTGTGCAGGTCCTCTACATGCTGCCACAGTTTCTATGAGTTCCTGTGCAAATCAGTCCTACTATGTCTATAAGGCCTTGCTACTTTGGTATCTTTCATAACCACTAGCTCTTCATCTTTCTGCCTCATTTTCTGCAATTTTCCCTGTATCCTGTGGGGAGATAGATGATGGAGGCATCCCATATAGGGCTGAATGTTACATGGTCTTTGATTCTCTTTGCATAGTTGAGTATGGATTTCTATATTAGTTTTCATCTACTGCTAGAAGAAGCTTTTCTGAGGATGGTTGAGCAAGATACTGCTACTAACTGCAGCAAGATATTTCAGGAGTAATTTTATTGCTATTTTCCTTTTGTAAAACAGTGGTAAACTGTTGTGGGAAATATTAAAAAGAAGGAATATATCATGTTCCCGTACTACACTCTGGTTCTTTCAGCCCTGTTGGCCTGGCCAGCCATGCACTGGAGAGCAATGGCAGACCTGCTTTTATCCCATGGAGCTCTGAGCTCCATGATCTCTGCACCCAGAGATCACTAGGTTCCCACTGGCAGGTCACTACCATGCAAGGCCCATGCTTCAATAACCCAGTGGCCTCTGTGGTGCACATCAGGCAAACATATACTTTGCCTCTGTACCTTTCTCTCTGGAACCCAGACGAGCCTCTGTGTGAAGGAAAATGCAACACAAACTTAGCTCAGAAACAATAGTAACTCAGTCTCTGGGCACAATAACTAAAACCTAATCTTGTAAGCCTTCTCAAAATCTGATTCCTCTGGTGGCAAATCCTTGAAGATTCTCCATGATACTAGGAAACTCTAGTAGGTACATCTTACCTTTCTGCTGTCCCCATTCCAAAAGGGCCCTCTCTCTCTCTCTTCCTCCTTTCTTCCTCTATCTGACCCGGAAGTCCTTCCTTCTCACTCAGTGATCGGCTCCTTTATTCATTAGGGGATTGTTTCACAAGAAGTCACATGAGTATGTAACTCACTTCTTGTCCAAAGCCTCCCCAGAAGGGTGGAATTAGTATCAAAATACAAACAGCCCCAAGGCTATCCACAGTAGTATCTGGCTTTCCTCTAGATTCTTAAACTATCTAGAATTGGGTTTTTGATCATAGCATAACATTGGATACATATTATCTATCATAGACTGGATTCATTTCAATCAGATAGTGATAATGATTGGTTACTTCTACAATTTTTTGTGCTACTATTTCATCTAGTATTTTTTTAAATAAATGATTTGCTAAATTGCCATTTTGAATTCTCCTTGGTTATAGTTATAGCTATAGTTTCAAAACTATTAAACAGCCATAGCTTGTAAGATTTAAGACTATTGCACAATTTAAGGTAACTTCTGTATAAATTTGCCATACACTTTTTGTGAGATTATTCATTGTTCATTTGAGCACTGAGTAGTCTTTACCTGAAAGGAAGCTGTTCCTTCATTGTGATAAGCTGCAGTAATTCAATTCAAACATGAGCTGACAACAAACAATAGAAGCATTTTTCTCACAATTACAAACACTGAGAACAATATGGCCAAATAATTAAAAAATCCCATGTGGCATTATACCTTTACACGGCTGGAAGTTAGAAGCCTAATTGTAGAGACAATCTTTTGTGCAATGTGCAGAGGCAACATCTGTCAATAAAAATCTGATGGCCAGCAGGCTGAGTCAAGATTAGAAGGTGAGAGATTTCGTCCCAGACTTGGAGAAGTAGGACAAATGAAACTGAAGAGAGGTAACTAACCATGAGGCAGACACAGACTAGAATAAATTGTCTATGTAAGTTATGACTAGTTGGGAAACAAATAAAAATTTTTGGCTTAAGCATTTATTAATAAATAATTAAATATTAGAGTTGTTATTCTGGGAACAAAGAGGCAAGGTAGAAAACCTCATGGCTACACACAGTGTCTAAGGTCTTCTCTCATATTATGGAACTCAAAGCTACCAAGATATCTCTGTCCCTATCTAATAACTCTGTAATCCCACATTGATTATTGACTACCAACATATAAATTTGAGAAAGGAAACCCACAACAATATTTATACAATAACAAGATCACAAATTGACAGTGTACTGTACTAATTATGGTCAAAATATCTCATTTTTATGAAATATATAATATCCTTATGTATAAATATGTGTGCAAATATGAATTCTACAGTTCAAAATATTAATAAAAATAAAAGTTAAAATTTACTTTCCATTTTATCCAGAGGAAAACATATTATTTGCCAGTAAAAATTTATCAACTCTTAAAAAGACAAAACTAGATTAAAAGACTATAGAGTTATTCTAGATTGCTAAGAAAATACTGTGTGTTATATTTTCTAGATGTCAATATATCTAAGTAATGATATATTTGTGACTTTAGATAAGACTGGGCATATTCAGGGTGGTATAACCATAGATGATTTGAAAAATTGATCAGTTTGATTCATTGTTACTCTAATATTCACCATCAGACCTGATTTTGAATTTCTAATGATAACATCTACTATTAACTCTGAAAGTCCAATAACCTGCTATCCCACTAACTGGTAACTCAAGAATACATGTTATGTGCAGTGTTCTTTCTTTTTTAGAATCTCCGTACAGATCTGAGTTAAAGCTTATGCTATAATCCAAACAGCTGGTGGTTATAAGAGTATTAGCCTTTATATATGCCTCTAACATTGTTGTCAGAAATGAGAAGAATGCCACTGATAATCAATATATAGTGGGGATATGAAAATTAAATCAACTCTCATAAAGCATTTGGGAACTTTGCATTTTTTTTTTCAATTCAAAATTTTGGCTGCTTTTTATTGTTCTTGATTATTAACTTGGTACATAGACAAGAACTCAAGAAAAACTAGAGTAAGATTTCTCTTTTCTGGCTTTCTGGAGAGAGTCTGAATCTTTGCCTTTCTGCTTCATGGGCATGGATACACTTATTTGAAACCTATTTGATAATATGGCTCATATTCTGGAGAACATATTTAAAATCACACACTATGAATAAATATGTAATATTTAAAACAAATCGATACATTATACCTCTTTCCTGTAAGTTTACAGATAGATATAACTATTTTAAATGTTTCTAATAAAAATATTTTAACTTTTAAAATTTTAAAAATTTGCTGGGCAGTGGTGGCTCATGCCTTTAATCCCAGCACTTGGGAGGCAGAGACAGGCAGATTTCTGAGTTCGAGGCCAGCCTGGTCTACAGAGTGAGTTCCAGGACAGCCAGGGCTACACAGAAAAATCCTGTCTTAAAAATAAAAAAATAAAAAATAAAAATAAAAAAGTGTATTAAATTAATTGAGAAAATCTGTGTCTCTTGGAAAGCACAGATGTACAGATATGTACAGATTTTCTTGACACACTTCTATTGTTCAATGTCCCTAGAAAATTGAACTTATAATAATTCTGCCTTGATTTATGTACTACATCTTTCGTAAAGCATTTTGGCTCAAGACTGTCTGAGAAACAGCAAGCCTCAGTTGCTTATTGGATATTGAAATCAAACAAGTCCTATAGTCTACTGTTAGCAGGACAGGCATAGGAGGAAATGATGGACATCATATATTTTCTCAGTTGATGCACAAATTGGTGAGGCTAGAAATGTTACATTTGTCAAAGCTGTAAGTTGCTGTAATTATGAGCCTCTATTGGGTTTGATATTGTTTTAAATATAGCATCCTTCCAGAAAAGCATCTTAACAGAAAATAAAAACCTGTTTTGTTGTAGTTCTCATGTTAGTTCATTAGAAACACACACAAGTACACACACATACACATGCTCACACACACACACACACACACACACACACACACACCCTCTTATGCTTGCACATACATGCATACATACTCACACACAAACACACACCACTGTATTCAACATCTGAAAGCAAGTGACATAAATTTTAAACTATGATTTAACATGTTCCAGAAGCAATGCTTCCTTTTCATGACTTCTAAAAAAGCATCCTCAGTGTGAATAAATGTGAGTAAATCACTGTTAAACAGTAGTGTGTGTGTGTGTGTGTGTGTGTGTGTGTGTGTGTGTGTGTAGCAGCTACCTTGTGGCCTTGTGCCAGATTGAAGCATTCCCAGGAACCATATTCCTGCCTTTCCATAATCTTACCAACATAAATGATTATCAGTTTTTCCATAATTTGAATGTTTGAGTATAATAATGGTAATAAATAGCCACTGTGGATATTTAAGTAAAGTTAAAATATTTCCTTTCTGAGAATTATGTATTCTGCTAGGAAGCAGGTGTTATGACTTACCAGTGAAGTCCCAGGTGATAGCCATTTAAGATTTTCATTAATCATTTGATGTTAATTGTCCATTGTTTTATTTGTGTATTGTCCATTGTGTATTTGATAATACTTGAGAAATAATTTAATATTTGACTGAAAAATATAATTTTTATTAAGAAGATCCATTGTCTGTTCTATGTTCTTAGAAATAATATGTACTTCTGTTTTCAGATATGCTTCTGTAGGCATGGTTTGAGGTTATTCAAAAGTAATACACCATTCCCAGTTACTTCTCTTTGCTTCTTAATTATGATTTAAAATGGGAGCTCTTAGGTTTTTCAATTCTCAGCAGCTACTTCACCCTTCATCTTCCTTTGATCTGACAACATGGACTCTTATATCTTGAAAACTCTAAGCCTCCAATAGACCCTTCCCTTCAACATTAGCCATGTTCCTGGTATTTTATCACATCAATAAAAATGTAACTCATACATGTTTCTTTTGAGACATTATATACATGTTTGGGTGTATGTCTATATTTGTACATGTATTTCTACATTAAATTATTAATATGTATACATAAATCTACATAATTATCATCTATGTAGTACTCAGAAATAACATTTAAAAATACATGTGTTGTCTGTATTGATGTTTAGATCTAAAGCTTTGAACCAATGGTATCAGCACAAATACACAGCATGTAACCTCAGACACCACTGTGCTTCATGGTGTCTGAGGTTACATGCAGTCACTTGTCATGTCACAGAGCTTTGGGTATATCTGACAAAAGCTCTAGTCTAAGAAACATTCATTTGTGTTTATTTCATTAATTTAAAAGTTAGTAGCTATCACACATACACAAAAAAAGGATGTGTGCAAAACCTGTAATCCTACATGGTTTATTTGAAATACCATGAAAATATACACCTACTCAGAGAGTTACCTAAGAGAAGACAGTCATATACAGTATTTTTTTCATTATACATAAAATCCATGTTCTATAAAATATTTATTCCAGGGACTAAGATTAGGTATTTTATGTCGATATCATTGTTAAATTCATGCCTAGTATTTTCACAAAAATCCTAGTCTTACATTTGAGTCAAAGTTCAGACTTTAAGTTATAATTCTCCTGACAGTTTTGAAGGATATAATGGATCACACATAAGAGGAATGTCAAGAGTTCCAGAACTGTCCTGGATATGCACTGAATCTGTAGTCAACATGAATCATACAAAGTCTATTAATAAACAAGCAATTAAATACATATAATAAATTATTAAACAATTAACTATATAAGTGAATAGTAAACTTCCCTACACTGCATGAAGATTTTCACTTCTCACTGTATTGAGAATAAGGCTGTCCTTGTATTCACAATACTAACCTGTTCAGGGTCTATCCATCGCATAGATGAAACCCAATGACATGCTGTAGTTTTAAGTTCCATGTTTTCTTCGCTAACACAATTGTCCTTGCCTTTGTATTTTTCACACTGTGAGCACACTGCACCATCCTTCTGCAACTGCTCTGGTGTGTGTATGCCTTAGAGTTACTGTAACTTATTACATTGAAAGGCTCATGTTTCTCCACTATCATACACACACACACACACACACACACACACACACACACACACTTTATTTGAATTTCAAATGTTTTCCCCTTTCCAGATCCCTCCTTTGGAAACCCCCTTCTCAATCTCCCCTCCCCCTACCTCTATGAGGGTATTTCTCCACCCACCCACCACAGTCTCACCAGCAAAGGAGGAATGTTCCTCTTTCTCCACATCCTTGCCTTCATCTGCTGTCTCCTGAGTTTTTGATCTTAGCCATTCTGACTGGTGTGAAGAGGAATCTCAGGGTTGTTTTGATTTGCATTTCACTGATAACTAAGGATGTTGAACATTTCTTTAGGTGTGTCTCAGCCTTTCAAGTTTCCTCAGTTGAGAATTCTTTTGTTCCCCATTTTTTTGATAGGGTTATTTGGTTCTCTGGAGTCTAACTTCTTCAGTTCTTTGTATATATTGAATATTAGCCCTCTATTGGATGTAAGATTGGTAAAGATCTTTTCCTAATCTCTTGGTTGCCATTTTGTCCAATAGACTGTGTCCTTTGCCTTACAGAAGCTTTGCAATTTCATGAGGTCTCATTTGTCGATTCTTGATCTTAGAGCATAAGCCATTGGTGTTCGATTCAGGAACTTTCCCACTATGCCCATGTGTTCAAGACTTTCCCCACTTTGTCTTCTATTAGATTTAGTATATCTGGTTTTATGTGGAGGTCCTTAATCCACTTGGACTTGAGCTTTGTACAGGGAGATAAGAATGGATCAATTTGCATTCTTCTACATTTGATCACCAGTTAAACCAGCACCATTTGTTGAAAATGCTATCTTTTTCCCATTGGATGGTTTTAACTCCTTTGTCAATGATCAAGTGACCATAAGTGTGTGGGTTCATTTCTGGATATTCAATTCTATTTCATTGTTCTACCTGCCTGCCATTGTACCAATAATACCATGAAGTTTTTATCACTACTGCTCTGTAGTACAGCTTGAGGTCAGGGATGAAGATTCCCCTAGAAGTCCTTTTATTGTTGAGAAAAGTTTTTGTTATCCTGGGGTTTTGTTATTG
Organism: Rhynchomys soricoides; assembly: GCA_019843965.1. Classification (NCBI taxonomy): domain Eukaryota; kingdom Metazoa; phylum Chordata; class Mammalia; order Rodentia; family Muridae; genus Rhynchomys; species Rhynchomys soricoides. The sequence continues at coordinate 2,362,489 of JADRCH010000030.1, forward strand.
CATATGAATTTGAGAATTGCTCTTTCTAAGTCTATGAAGAATTGAGTTGGAATTTTGATGGAGATTGCATTGAATCTGTAGATTGCTTTTGGCAGGATGGTCATTGTTACTATATTAATCCTTGCCATCCATAAGCATGGGAGATCTTTCCATCTTCTGAGGTCTTCTTCAATTTCTTTCTTCAGAGACTTGAAGTTCTTGTCATGCAGATTTTTCACTTCTTTGGTTAGGTACACAACATTACTTTACATTGTTTCGGACTATGGTGAAGGGTATCATTTTCCTAATTTCTTTCTCAACCTGTTTATCCTTCGATTATAGGAAGACTAGTGATTTGTTTGAATTAATTTTATATCTGGCCACTTTGGTGAATTTGTTTATTAGCTATAGGAGTTCTCTGGTGGAGTTTTTTGGGTCACATAAGAATACAATCATATCATCTGCAAATAGTGATATTTTGATTTGTATTTTCCAATTTGTATTTGTTTGACCTCCTTTTGTTGCCTAATTGCTCTAGCTAGAACTTCAAGTACTATGTTTAATTTATAGGAAAAGAGAGGGCAGCCTTGTCTAGTTTCTGATTTTAATGGGATTCCTTCAAGTTTCTCTCCATTTAGTGTGATGTTGGCTACTGGTTTTATGTACATTGCTTTTACTATGTTTAGGTATGGGCCTTGAACTCCTGACCTTTCCAAGACTTTTTTACATGAAGGTATGTTTAATTTTGTCACATGCATTTCCAGCATCTAAGGAAATGACCATGTAGTTTTTTTTCTTTGAGTTTGTTTATGTGGTGGATGGCAGTGATGGAATTTCGGGTATTGAACCATCCCTGCATCACTGGGATGAAGCATACTTGATTGTGGTGAATGATCATTTTGATGTGTTCTTGAATTTGGTTTGTAAAGTTTTTAATGAGTATTTTTGCATCAATATTCATAAAGGAAATTATTCTGAAGTTTTCTTTCTTTGTTGGATCTTTGTGAGGTTTTGGTATGAGTGTAACTGTGGCCTCATAGAATGAATTGGTTAGTGTTGTTCTGTTTCTTTTTTTGAGGAATAGTTTGAAGAGTATTGGTATTGAGTCTTCTTTGAAAGTCTGATAGAATTATGCACTAAATCTATTTGGTCTTGGGATTTTTTTTGGTTGGGAGACTTTTAATGACTGCTTCTATTTCTTTAGGGGTTGTAGGACTGTTTAAATGGCCTATCTGATATCGACTTAATTTTGGTATTTAGTTTATACCAAATCCCGTTTCGTTTCTGATTTTGTTAATTTATACATTGTCTCTGTGCCTTCTGGTTAGTCTGGCTAAGGGTTTGTCTATCTTGTTGATTTTCTCAAAGAACCAGCTGCTGGTTTTGTTGATTCTTTGTTGTTCTTTTAGTTTCTACTTGGTTTGATGTCAGCCCTGAGTTTATTTCCTGCCTTCTACTCCTCTTGAATATACTAGCTTCTTTTTCTTCTAGAGCTTTCAAGTGTGCTGGTAAGCTGCTAGTGTATGGTCTCTCTAGTATTTTGGAAGCACTCAGAGCTATGAGTTTTTCTCTTAACACTGCTTTCATTGTGTCCCACAAGTTTGGGTGTGTTGTAGTTTCATTTTCATTAAATTCTAGGAAGTCTTTAATCTCTTTCTTTCTTTCTTTCTTTCTTTCTTTCTTTCTTGACCAAGTTACTATTGAGGAGAGTGTTGTTCACCTTTTATGTGTATGTGGGCTTTCTCTTAACGTTGTTCGCATTGGAGACCAGCGTTAATCCAAAGTGATCTAATAGGAGGAAAGGGATTATTTCAATCTTCTTATATCTGTTGAGGTTTCTTTTGTGGCCAAATATATAGTCAATTTTGGAGGAGGCACAATGAGGTGCTGAGGTGTATTTTTTTGATTTAGGATGAAATATTCTATAGATATCTGCCAAATCCTTTTGGTTCATAACATCTGTTAGTTTCACTGAGTCTCTGTTTAGTTTGTGCTTCCAAGATATGTCCATTGATTACAGTGGGGTATTGAAGTCTCCCACTATTATTGTATGAGGTTAAATGTGTGCTTTGAGCTTTCATAAACTTTCTTTTATGACTGTTGGTACCCTTGCATTTGGAGCATAGATGTACAGAATTGAGAGTTCTTCTTGGTACATTTTTAATTTGATGAGTATGAAGTGTCCTTCCTTATCTTTTTTGATGAATTTTGGGTAAAAGTCAATTTTATCCGATATTTGAATTGCTACTCCAGCCTGTTTCTTGGGGCCATTTGCCTGGAAAATTGTTTTCTAGCCCTTTACTCTGAGAAAGTGATTGTCTTTAACATGGAGGAGAATTTCCTGAAGGCAACAAAATGCTGGGTTTTGTTTATGGTTCCAGTCTTTCAGTCTACGTCTTTTTATTGGGGAATTGAGTGCATTGATATTACTAGATATTAACGCATAGTGATTGTTGTTTCCTGTTATTTTCAATGTTATTTTTATGTTTGTGTGGCTATCTTCTTTTTGCATTTGTTGAAAGACTACTTTCTTGCCTTTTCTAGGATATACTTTCCCTCCTTCAGTTGGTGATTTCCATCAATTATCCTTTGTAGGTTTGGGTTTGTGGAAACATGTTGTATAAATTTGGTTTTGTCATAGAATATTTTGGCTTCACCTTCTATGATTATTGAGAGTTTTGCTCTGTATAGCAGCCTGGGCTGGTATTTGTGTTCTCTTAGGGTCTGTATGAGATCTGCCCAGGATCTTCTATCTTTCACATTCTCTGGTGAGAAGTCTGGTGTAATTCTGATAGGTCTGCCTTTGTATGTTACTTGACATTTTTCCCTTACTGCTTTTAATATTCTTTCTTTGTTTTTTTTTTTTTTTTTTTTTTTGTATTTGGTGTTTTAACTATAATGTGACAGGTGCAATTTCTTTTTTGGTCCAATCTATTTGGAGTTCGGTAGGCTTATTGAATGTTTATGTTCATTTCTTTCTTTATGTTAGGGAAGTTTTCTTCTATAATTTTGTTGAAGATATTCACTGGCTCTTTAAGTTGAGAGTCTCCACTCTCTTCTATACGTATTATCCTTACGTTCTGCCTTCTCAATATGTACTGGATTTCCTGCATGTTTGGGTTAGGAACTTTTTGCATTTTGCATTTCTTTGACTGTTGTGTCAATGTTTTCTCTGGTATCTTTTTACTCCTGAGATTCTCTCTTCTATCTCTTGTATTCTGATGGTGATGCTTGCATCTATGACTCCTGATTTCTTTCCTAGGTTTTTCATCTCCAGGGTTTTCTCCCTTTGTGATTTCTTTATTGTTTCTATTTCCATTTTTAGATCCTGGATGGTTTTGTTTATTTCCTTCACCTGTTTGATTGTGTTTTCCTGTAATTCTGCCTGCTTGATTGTGTTGTTCTGTAATTCTTTAAGGGGTATTTGTGTTTCCTCTTTAAGGGCTTCTGGCTATTTACCTGTACTCTCTTGTATTTCTTTAAGGGAGTTATTTATTTCCTTCTTAAAATGTTTTGTCATCATCATGAGATGTGATTTTCAATCTGATTCTTGCTTTTCTGGTTTCTTGGGTTATCCAGGGTTCACTGTGGTTGGAGAACTGGGTTCTGATGATGCTATTTTGCTTTGGTTTCTGTTCCTTATGTTGTTGCCCTTGCTTATCTCTGGTGTTAGTTGGTCTTGCTCTTTCTGACTGTGGCTTGTCCCTCTGGCAAGCCTCTGCATTAGTAATCTTTGGAGACCAATTCTCTCTGAAAGGAATTTGGCTTTGGAGAGCTGTGGTACAGGGTTAGCTCTGGGGTGTAGACTGAAACCAGAAGGATACTGTCCCTGGCTGTTCCTTGTTTCCTGTGTCCTAATGGCTCTGCAACAGTCCCTCATGATCCAGGAATTGAACATAAGTGCTGGTTTTACCTGTACTCGAAGGTGTGTCAGCACTCCTGGGAGACCCGCTCTCTCCTGGCACTATTTGAGTATGGAGCCCTGTGTCACAGGATCAGTTCCCCAGCTGCAGAAAGAAACCAGAAGGCTACCTCTCAGTCCCTGTCTCCTAGGTGGGTCCCACTGAACAGTGTTGCTTGCCTTGCCTCTACTCACAGGCTTGTCCACACTCCTGGGAGGCTAGCTTTCTCCTGGCACTATTTGACTATGGAGCCCTGTCTCTCCATTATCTTAGATGACAGTTTTATTATGTGTTTCCAGTCTCCAAATATTTTGGGTACTATATGATCAAATGAACTCTTGTTATTTTTCTATCTGTGCCTTCTTTAATATAATAGCAAAAAAAATTCTATTTGTGGGTTAAATAAAATTTTATGATTTTTTCTATATTTTCTGTCTTTAATGTTACTATAAACATACTTTATTCTCAAATATTTCTAGTTATACAATATGAGAAATAGAAACTTTAATTTTTCAGAAGTCAAATTATTTTCATTCTTTCTGTAAAGGAGTGATTATACTGATATAAGTTCCCAAACAGATTTTTCACAAAATTGAGTATCTATCCCACTGGTTAGATAAAAGAAAAGCATGAAATAGTTTTTATTTTGTTGTCTGTATTGCAAAACTCAACCATAAATAACACTGTTTCCTTCTACTTCTCTTAAAGCATTGGCATTAGGGTTGCTCACACTTCTCTTACATAGTTATCAAAAATATTTAAAATATAAGTTTTCTATTTAACACTTGCTAACATTTGTTTTTGATTGAGTTTGATGAACATGTAGTAATTCATTTCACTGAGCATAAATCACATCATATCTTCCTAGGAAATCTGCTTTTATATTTTTGTCTCTTCTTTCAATAACTATTATATGATACTGAAATTAGGTTTAATTTTGACCCACCTAAGTCTTTCTAGGAGTTTCATTTAATCACTTACTTTTCTATTTTAATATGCTTCTGTGCTTTGATGCTATACCTCACTTCTTGTTTGGCTTTGATATTCCCAGGCAAGCTGATATTCTTTTCCTATGAAAAAGCTTTTTTTCCTGTGCTTTATATCAGTGTTGATGATACCATCACAGACTACAATAAGGTCATCCTTGTCTATGTGTGTGTTTGAACACTGTGAATGGCACTGAGATAAGCTGTTGTTTAAAGGTATATTTTGAGGATATACCTTTGCCTTATAAGGGAAGGATTTGGTCCCTATTGTCATTGTACTCAAGTATCATCTTCTGATTTTTGAACATAAATGGAATCAAATAGTAACAGCCTTTCCATGCTTAGATTTCTGTACTTAACCGTGAACCTGCAGAATTGTCCATAGAATTATATTTATCACATTGTTATTTAAATTTACAATTTTCCAAACATGCCAAAGTCACCGAATGAATATCAAGTCTGTCCCAATATGGGTCCTTGCTAACACTTCTATGAGTACTTAGCTTTTGTAATGGACCACTATACCATTATGTTGTATGTTTTTCTACCATCAATTACATTTTTTTTTTAATATTAATCTGGAACCAGAAATAAAATTGTATCAGAATAAAAAGCTCATTACATATGCAGTTTCAATGACATGTGAACAAGCCATGTAAAAACTCTGCATTGTCCTAACTTCAGGCATAGAACAGAAGCAGATTGATTTACCTGAGTGTGCTAATATGTGCTAACATATCTGACACTTTAGATATAGGATATCATTGAAATTTTGCTGTTGTCATATTATGATTTCAATTGACAGTGTCCTGCTTAACCATGCTATTGAAGATACTTTTGTATATTATCTGCTCATTTTATTGGATTTTAAAAACTCTTCAAAATTAAGTTTTGTAACTATTAGAGTTTAGATGTCAAATTTTATATTTTGAAAAATATATCAATTTCTTAGTTCTATGAAGTATAAATTTCTGATTTCTTTGGAGATTCAATTGTGTCATGTGAGGTTTTTCTTGAAGTTGTCTTATGTGAGGAAGATTTGCTGAAGCAAACACATAAAAGAATGGTTTTCTGAGGCAGCTATTTGAGAGGACATGTGATTTTTGGAAAGAGTATAAGTAGAACCCAACAGATAGTAAAATGTTATTGTATTGGTTGACCTTGAAATGCTTTGCTGATCTTCATTGATCTTTTCTTGTCATGACTTCTTAGAGAGAAAAGCCCCAAAGAACTTCTTGAGATATTCCGGCTGCCTCTTGTTGCTTCCCCAGACTTATGCCAATTTGGTATAGCCTTGGGGTTTCTTCTGAATCTAGCCACTGCTAGTGATATATGTTTGGTGTTTGACAATTGGAATGGACTGCCACTACTGATTCCTGTTTGGAATTGACCCAAAGAACTACATTGAAACAGATCTATATCCCCTATTAAACTTTTATTCTCCTCTACCTTTGGTGGATTGGCCAGAAGGGTGCTTGAAGTATTTAAGAACCCTTATGAAAATCTAAGGCTACAGTGCTATTTTTTATTATAGATTAAATATTTTTCTAGAATGAAGTTTTCCTTTTTAATACCACCAACTGTATACTGTTTATTGATCTGTTCTTATGGTATCTACTTTCACACTACAAATTTTAGACTTAGCTCTTGGCCATCAGAAAGATAAAATGCTATAATTTTTAATTGGAATCAAATTAAATATATGGAAAGACTTTAGAAAAGCTGATATCTATATATTGTAATTCTATTTTTTACAGAGTTCTCTAAAATATTGCTAGAAATAAAAACTCACTTTAAAGTTTTGAAATATCTATTCCTACAGTTAACACTGATGAAATTTAAATGGGATAATTTCTTGTTTAAAGTTCTTAAGTTAAATATTATTTGTAATATTTGCTTTCATACTAGTGAAAGTGTTTCTACAAATGCCACAAATAATATTAAAACATGACACAAAACACCTCACTTTATCTTCATTGGGATACTTGGGCCTCCTATACTCTCTATAGCTCTGTTTCTGAGAATGCTCAAAACATAGTAGGTGGAATTTGTTCCATCTCTTAAACCTATATCTGGGAAACATTTCAACATTGTTCTATTGGATATAGACCCAAAATCCTTTCCAGGATCCCAAAGGTTGAAGGGATCCAATCTTTTATGGGAAGGAGGTGATAGCCGCAGGGTTGTCTCCTTGTCAAATTCACTGAAACTTTCTGATGCTTGAACAGACAACCTCCAAGAACAAGGCAAGTACAAAAAAAAATGCAAACCTGTAAATGTCAGTACTTTCTAAATAATGAATGTGAAAGAGCATAACCTCCTTAGAAAGTATTCCTTCCATGGCATGTGTTATAGTTCTTTTGATTAAAGGATGAAGATAAAAGAAAAAGACAAAGCCCCCTTTCCTTCTAGAACTAAAACACACTTTAGCATTACAATCCTGAGAGCAAGCAAATATTAGGGTTAATTGGTTTTTGGGGTTTTTTTTGGTGTTGTTGTTGTTTTTTGTGTTTTTTTTGTAGCCTAGCCGAATAAGTTACTATGATTTATCACATGCAGTTTCCCTCTACAGGATATTTAAAAACTTTTATAACAGAACTCATTTGTAAATTAAGATATGCATTGATAATAAAAATACATTGATTAACAGTAGGAACACAATTGTCAATACACGAGTCCCTTAACATTGTACTGGTAGGGAAACTGTTGATTTCTGGAGGAGCACAGCTGTAAGACTGCCAGGTAAGAGCTTTACGGGAATTGCTGCCCTATGCCTACACCAATAACAAAGATGAAGTACAGAAGCTGGAAAAAAGGGGGTTGATAGTGACCAATCAGCAAAATCAAATGAGTCAGAGCCCTGCTGAGGAGAGACACAGGGCACCATTTTCACAAAATCCAAATAAAGACTAAAGGAATAAAAAAATTACAAAATGATCCACATTTCAAAAATCTTAAAAAATAATAAGGAAAAGGTCAGCCTGAGTTATCCCAAATGTTCCTGGAGAGTTAATGGATACATATGGAACAGTAGACTTTTGATATAGCTTCCAAAAATGAGATATGATTTTCCTCAGATTTTTGGAGTATGCTTTACACAGCTCAGAGTATAGGTCCAAGTTTAAAGCCACATCTTTTAGAATACACACACACACACACACACACACACACACACTTTTCTGTACTCTTTTTTTATCATCAGTGACAAATATGTGGGGAAAATGACAGATTTTAAGTTGTCATATACATTTAACACGGTATGAAAAACATGCAACATATTCCACTCTAGAGGAAGCTACATGGTTTACCAATTTGAATGATAATGACCCATATAGGTTCATATCTTTAAATGGCCGGTTTCAGGCTGGTAGAGTGGTTAGAAAATATGAAGCTGTGTGGCTTTGTTGGAGGAAGTATATCACTGTGTGGCTAGGTAGGAAGAGGAAACTTTGATATTTTAAAAGCTTCCAACTAGCGTATTCTTTCTCAGCTCTCTCTCTGTAGACCAGAGTGTAAGCACTCAACTAATGCTCCAGTATCATACCTGTCTACGTGCCCATACTTCTTGCTATCATGGCCATCGACCTACACTCTAAAACTGTAACAAACCTCCAATTAAATGCTTTCTTCTATAAGCTGTATTGATTATGGTATATCTTCACAACAATAGAACAGTAACTAAGACAGATGCTGTGTCACAGCAAGGCCAGAGATTGCTTCCTTCTTGTGTGCAGGCACATATCACCAGTAAAGTGCAAACTGCTCAGGACTGAAGAATCCAAAAATTTGGTTCCAGTCCTATTAGGCCAATATTCTATCTTTTAAATATCTGTTATCATATATTTCATTATCTGTTTCTAAAGGTCCTTACACTCAGCCCCTCCTAATCCTAGACTTTGCTATCTCACAATTATTTGCTTTACTTTTTGTCTTTAGTGTCTTTTATCAAGGACAATATATTCTTTTAACTCAGAAAGTAATAATGTGTATATTTAGGACTATGTCACCATAACTTTATTTGGCCCCTTCTATTGAGTCCTGAACTTTGAAGAGAGCTTGAAAATAAGATCTGCTTTAGTATCATGCCCTTTCTCTTCTTTCCATTTTGGCCATAATCCTACCAGATACTTACAATGCACCATTAGCACTGCAAGGATTTGTGATTCACCGAAGACTGATACCCCAAACTCAAATAGTATGTAACAGCAAAGGTCATTTTATTCAAAGGTCATTTCATTTATAAGTTCAGCATGCAGGGGTCTACCATTTTCCAAGATGGAAATTCCTAGGTGAGCTCACAGGCCCAATTTCAAGCAGATTAGGGGAACTCCTGAAAAATGTACTTAAATTTTATCTTGATTGGTTGGCTTGATCTCTAGGGATATGGAGGTCTTTGGAATTGGCTAGGGCTCTGGGAACATCCCAGAACCATTGCTTTGGGGATTGGGGAGTGAGAAGAAACTGCTGCTTGTGAAAGCCTGGAAACTGTTAATGACTTCTGCTTTTGCCTCAGGCCAAGAGGCAGGGCAGCTTCTGATGGAGGGTGGCCTGCAGCCAGTGGTTTTTCCAATAACCAACTTACCTGGACTTGCCTAATTCTGAGAAACAGAAATTGAAATCTAGGCTCCTGAACTGCCAGTTTGAAGAATGTCATGGGGTTAACCTGCCTCAGTCCTCTCACCACCTTGCGGCCTTTGGTATCTTGACCAAGGTCTATTTGCTGGATATATTATCTAAAGTCTCCTTATTACTCTTGTCTCCTATGTTTTCCATTTATAAATTTTATGACCATATGATGATATAGTTATTTAGTCATTTAGTTATCTAGTCATGTAGTTATTTATTTAGTCCCCAAATACTGCAAGATGCAAGAACTGTTTCTTTTATCTTTATTTGTTTTATTGTTGTGTCTAAGAACACTTGGCATATTAAATGCTTTATCCTGATTCTGTTTGTTTTAAATGTTGGCCCTTTCTAGATTGTGTGGAGATCTGTAATGTCCCCTGTACTCTTAAATTTTCTTCAGCTTATGGAATTTATTCAGCATTTACATAAAAATGTCCAATAAACTTTTCTACATAGTACAAAGTAATCTACTCTTTAAACTTGAATCTTACCAGACCTTTAAACACTGCATATCTCTCATTCTTTATATTACTCAATAACTCACGTGACTTCTTAGATGACTTGTTTGTAAATCACCATCTGAAAGCTGTAGTTTATGGATATTTCAAACTTAAAAGAAGTTTTACTTTTGGCTCATAGTTTATTCTATATGAATTATATTTGGTGAGTCAGAAAGTCATGTTAGAGACGAACAGTGAATCTGTCCACTACCTTGAGGTCCTTCAGAGTCTTTGTAGGTCATGCCAACTACAATCGAAGATCTTTTATTAGACCTCACCTCCTAATGTTCAACCAATTTCAAATAGTGCAAGATGGCACACAAAGCTGTTAATAAATGCCATATGGATAGTATTTCATATCGAAATTTAAACAAACTATTAGATAATTTTCTTATCTGCTTAGCTATAATAACTAGTACAAAAGTTTTTATATAGCAAGTAATAAATACATTTATATTCTCTGGAATCAGTATTTCCCAAATGTAATAGATTATGTGTATTGGTAGATATCTTAGGTTAAATATAAAATGAAAGATAATATAACTTTAATTTAATAAACTAAATTGCTATATACAATAAGTTTTATATTTTTCTGATCATTATACTTGGAAATATATTATACTTGAAAATCATTCATATGATTAATAATTGAAGTAGCCAGTCACATATAATGATTATCTTGACTTAAGGCTTCATTCACTGAAATACAAATTCTTATTTCTAGACTGCATTCTTAAGTTGCACAACAGACACAAACATGTAGCTATTAGTTACAGAACAAATCTTGATTGCTTTCAAATGGCTACCTTCTTTAACATTAAACTTGTATAGAATACCTTAATTTTTCCTTTGAAATACTGTTTCACATTGGTACATCTAAATATTATTTATTATACCTAGTGTGGTATGTGGTCTGTGTAAAAAATTATTACATTTGGAAATTAATTAATTAGGCAAGATTGGTGGTTTTTTGCTATCATGCCACTTCAGGTAATTTGAAAACTGGTATTTAATTCAATCCTATAATTTCTATCCAAAGGAAATTACCCATGGTCAACATTTTACTCCATTTATTCTGGTTGGAACTAGCCAATCTTTATAAAATTGTCTTTTCACCAGTGTTTACTAATTAGCTTTTCCACTAGCAAAACAATTCATGAATGCAGGATAGATTTTTCTCATCAGTCGCTACCACCAATGACATAAAATTAGAAAACTTTTCACAGCATAAATTGTAGAGTTCTTGGTTTTGTTTTAACCACTCCTTTCAATGTATGATTGCTGGACTCTAAGCATACATTGTTTGCAATGTTCATACCACCCCGATTTTATTTGAAACACTCAGTTTTCTTTGAATCTAAGGCACTATTTCAGGTATTACTACTGCCCACAAGCCTCATGACTTTAATGGATTTTAACCCAATGTCACACAGTTTTAACTTGCTGTCAGGTCCCATGTCTATGTTTATGTCCCTGTGGATTTCCTTAGGTTTTTTACTTTGTTATCTATCACTATCAAGTCATAAAACTGAGAGTGAAACACGCCATACTGTTATTACTGTTAGGGACAATGTTTTGAACCCAAAGTCTATCTCAATACAGCAGAGTTGAGGACTAGTGTGAACACATTTGCAGCTGTGCATCAGTCCATGGCAACATTCCATGGATAACTAATCAGTGCAAGCTAGTCATTATGTCTATATTCAGCTCTCAGTCATCACTCTTGTTTATACCTCTTGAAATAAAAATGAATCTCTTTGCCTGGAAACCTATTCAGGAAGTGAATTATTTATAGGAAATAAATTATTTTTTTTCTGTAATAAATCCAGCTGACTCCCCAATGCATCCCTTAAGTGCTTTTTAACTTTTTCTTTTCAACTGATAAAAAAAACAAAAAACAAAAAAACAAAAACAAAAACAAAAAAACAAGAAAATGCATCAAGCCTTGTTTCTTAGGGTGCCATTCATCAGAAATGTACAGATTCAGAGCTCAGAGGCAGAAAGCTGATCTCATGGAATTTGTGTAAAAGGAACCAGAAAAAAAGAGTTGTCATTTCCCCAGAAAATAGAGTATGTTGAACTTTAAGACTTTAGCCTCTAAATATATAACATAAATTTAACTGCTGATCTTTAGGCCATATCAATAAAACATATAACAAATAAAATATCAACTTCAAAATTTCAGAAATTTTTCCTTCTTTTATTTTTTTGAGATTATAATTGCTTCATTTTCACCTTCTGTGTCTTCCCTCTAAATCCTCCTTGATCTTATTCAAATCCATCATCTCAATTTCATTAATTTTTATACATACATACATATGCATAGTTATATATATTTTTAAATACAGCCTGCTCAATTTGTATAATGCTACTTGTGTATATGTTATCTATAATGACTATTTCACACTGGGTAAACAGGCAGTGTGCTCCTCTGTGAAGAAGACTATCCATATTTTCCAGTTGTGTCTAGTTCTCTGTGTAGAGTTAAGACCACATGGGCTTTACCTACACTACAGTATCTATGTGTTCTTGTCTTTGTTCAGATAATGTTGATGATTTGGTAAATTCAAATAAACATTAATTTCCAGAACAATAAACTCTGTTATCTTCCTGTTACTGTTCTTTCTTCCATCTTTTGTTTCCCATTCTCTTCTTCTATTTTTAGAGCTTCTCTTCATCATATCAAGATTTTTGCTGTTCTGCAACTACTACCTCAAAACTCTAACTCCAATTAATGATTTTAATTGGCTTATTTTACATCATATGATCATCACACTGTGATGAAATAAATGGATATTACAGACTGCCTACAGCTTCTTCTGGTGGTGTTGTTTAAAATGGTTATTATTCAATGCATGTGGGATGAATATTGGATAAAAAATAAAAATTAAACTGTGCTATAAAATATTGCTTAAATGGCAAATAAATTAAAAATAATTATCTGACTACTAAAAAACTTATTTTTATAACAAATCTCTCAAAAATATTCTACAACAGGAAATATCTACGAATTAGTAAACAAATATCTAAATGAAATAAGCCAGAAGAGAAAGACTGAACCATAGTCTCCAAGATCCTTAACTTTAAAAAACAGAAAAATCTCAGAAATTTTAAAACAACTTTCTTCATTAACATATACCTGATTGCCTCAGCAAAGAAAAATTCAATGATATTTATAGATATACAACCTTTTTCCTTAGAAGTAGTTTAATTTTCCATTCTTTTAATGTACAAATTCCCATGGCCAGCAAAATGGCTTACCAAGTAAAAATACTTGGGTTTAAACCTTAGGCACCAAGTTCCACTCTTGGAACCCCATATACTGGAAGAAAAGAACAGATGTGCACAAGGAGGTTTTCTGATCTCCTCATATGTTCCATGGTGTGTGTGTGTGTGTGTGTGTAGATTCATGTTACTTTTTAAGCTTTAGTGAGGAATATTTATAGTATTCAAGAATGACTGTGTGGTTAAGGTGACTTTTCTGTCTTTTAGATTTTATTGAACACATTAGGCTGTATCTCATACCTCTACAGCAAGTTGAGTATTATCACAAACTACACTCTCAAATAACTTCAAATAATCTAAAATAGTTTCTTCTCTCCAGAATTTGAGACTCTCAGACTATAAACTATGGCAACCTTCATCTTTGAGAGAGGTAAATGATGATAGGATATGCTCCCAGGTGGAGGTGAACAACTGAGAAGGCCTGCTAACTTATCACGTGCATCACATAAATAAGGAGTACCTATATACAGAGGGAAGTAAGAGCTGGCTTGGCTGGATGTAAACTCCACTCTTCACTGATTCCTTAATGTGGTTGGATGACCTCATTTTTTTCTGGTGTTTTAGTACCCATTCAAATCTCAATTGGTCGGAACTATTGAATGGGTAGGCTCTCAACCCACAAATAGCACCTAAGGAATCTTTTCTACCTGTACCAGCAAGACTGTGGTACCTATTCCTTATATTGACTGTAGTCTGTATTATTGAGTTCAGTCCCTGGGCCATGTAACCAAAATTACAATAATAACAAGGGCAGAAATTTAATATCCTTAAAGAAAGAGAAGTGTTTGGGTATGTATAAAAGGATAGGTATTAAATAGATAAAGAGTAAAGGAACAGGAAGTGAAGGCGTTCGTGTTCTCAGCCATAATATCCTTTATCATTTATTTATTTGCACTAGCTAAAACTTAACATTAAATTCCTCACACATTTGTGAGACTTGAAAATCACCACTGCTGGCTCAATATCATGGGATTATAATTTTAGTATATATTAGTGTTAGAATATTAAAGCAAGCACAGAGGTTAACTTAGGAACAATTGTATACGTGTCTCCAGCCATGAAAATACACCATTACCGACAGACTTTTTCACCCCAAGTATTCTTTTTCTATCTCTGTCATTCTCATTCTTCATATAAAATCTAGAACAAAATTCAGTTAAGTTATAAAATAGATGTAAAGACAATATTTCAGACAGTATTTAACTGAATTATCTCTTATAATTGTTTTCCTGTGACTATATATCATCGGTGCAATATCATATTGCATATACCCCCAAAGAGATCAGAGAATAGAAATGAGTTCTGGGTACTTACTTTGCTCATCATTGGTAATAATATCTTCCCATGAGTCATTATAAAATTTCTGATAGCACTGACAGTTACCAAGCACTTTATGACTATTTTATGAGTTACAGCTCAGATAGAAAGTAATCCTGGCAGTCAAGAACAGAGTCAAACTCCCTATCAAACGTTACAGGAGATTTGTTGGGAGGGAAAAACCCAAGAGGGCTTGCTAGATGCAGCAGAGAACTGAGCAGAACACAGAGTTTATATAGGGTTTCATGTGGGAATGAAGGAATGGAACTTTCTGGGGTAGCCTGGGATTGGAAAGTTACATGGCCACATACTGAAGCAAGCTCAGGGATTGCTGGGATTTTTTTTTTTTTTCAGTATGATCAGTCCAGTACTTACTAATTTCTCTCATTTTATTTTCAAAAAGTCTCCAAAACAAACATTTTTGTAATCATTGTAAAGATGAGGAAAGTTTAAGTCAACTAATGTGTGTTTGTTAGGATTTTCTTGCTCTAAAGAGATACCATAAACAAGGCACCTATTATAAAGGCAAACATTTAATAGGGGCTACTTTACAGTTTCTGAGTTTCAGTCCATTACCATCATGGGCAGAAGCATGGCAGCTGGCAGGCAGACATAGTGTTGGAGAAGGAGTTGAGATTTCTACATCTTGATCTGAAGGCAGCCATAAGGAGACTCAATATTCTGCACTGGGCTGAGTTTAGGAGCCCTTAAAACCTACGTAAATAGTGAAACACTTCCTCCACCTGTAAGACTCTGAGGAGTCTTAGCTTACCAGAGACCCCCTCCCTGAATGAACACCATGGAGTCGAGGACTCATGCAAAATGAAAGAGGAATTTATTGTTCCAGCAAGCTGGTGTTGTCCTGCACATCAAGGTGGGAGAGAACGGCTAAATGCAGTCTGTTCATCAACCTTTTATATTGTTTTTAGAGCAGCATCCATTAGGCACAATGTGATTGGCATAACAGTGTGACTTTTATACTTATTGGTCTTTAGGGAATAAGGTAGCAGGGGCTTAGTTGGCCCCTTCTTTTCAGCCTACATGATCTCTAACCTGTTTCTTCCAAGAGGGGAGGGGTGCCTAAAATTTCCAAAGTTGTTAAGCTGACTTCTCTCAACAAGGCCACATTTATTTCAACAAGGCCATACCTCCTAATAGTGCCATTTTCCATGGGCCAAACATATTCAAGCCACCACATAATGTAGCTTTCAAGTTTATAAACAAAGTATTGTAAATCAGAAGAGAAAACATTCCAAATCAAGTATTTAAATCTCATGATGTACTTGCATTCCTTTCTGAGTATGTGACTGATTTTAATATCCCATGCACATCTTAAACATAACTAAACATCTCCTCTCGATTATTTTCTGACAATAACAAATTTAACACATTTATTGCAATATACACTCTATCTAACTGTTCTCATCTTGTTGTATGTTCCTAATGTTTCTTTTAGTTTTCACAACTTAAAAGTACTAATTTTAAGCAATTTAAATATGATGTAGGTAGGTATACTTTTCTTGTACCTGGCAACTGAGATTCAGAAGTACCCTAAACTTGTCCAGTGATAATTTGATCATTCACAAAGGCATTATTTAGCCTGTGGCTTTGGTTTTCACTTCTCTGCCAACTTTCTTTAGCTTTTGCCATTCTATGAAAAAAAAAAATGAACATAAAAATAAGTATCTTAGACAGCAGCATCTTTGTCTATGACAATGAGAAAAATAAAGGTTTCTTTGTGGGCTCATTCTGAATTATGTTTCTTGTTCTCAGCAACAATATTAACACTCATAGATTACTGTGTCTTTCAACACTGATGAGAAAAGTTCTCATGCAGTAGATGGGGAACAATACAGATCTGCAACTAGTAAAGATATAGAGAATCAGAGACCACAGAATGCTCTGCCCCAAATGATCAGCTGTAGCACATTCCCTCATTCCAAGGCTTAGAGATACTTGAAGATGGGACAGAATGATGTTAAGGGCCATGGGCGAGGGCTTGATAAATGACTATAAGGAAACCACGATTTTCAGGCATAGTTGGACAATTGAGCATATGAACATAAGACATCTGCAATCTCAACTCAGTAAAATCCCAGTATGGATTTAGGCATGAAACCCCATCACTAGCTGAGAAGCTACTCACATTTCATGGACATTGAGAGAGGAAGATTAAGTTTTCCTTAAAAATATGACCCAAGGTAAGCTGAACAGGATCTAGTTGAAGACTATACATTTAGGGTTATATAGGCAAAAAAAAAAAAAAAATTGCACTTGATGTGTTTTAGGAAACAAAACAAAACAAACAAAGTGAAATATAAAGAAGAGGCACCCATGCTAGTGCTGGCTATATCTAACTATTTCCCTGCCCCCCAAATCTCCAAAGTCCCCAACCTTGGGCAGTGGCTGCCCAACCAACCCTCTGTTGTCTCTGGTAGATCCTGCTCACATTCCCAACCACCTTCCTTCTGTGGTTAGGTGTCACAAATCCCTGTAACTTGGTAAAATCAAAACTCTAGAGGCTTGGAATTTATTAGTCAGATTTATATTAGTAAATTCTCAACCCACAAAATTCCCATACAATGAACAAAGAGCCAACAGATATTGATATAAACTTACTACCTTATTAGACAAATTGTCCTGTAATTTTCCATCCCTTGTATGATATTCATAGCTACCTGTGACTATTTAAATCCAGGCAGATCTGGTTTGTCTTTCTCTTCCTCCATCTTCCTCTCTTCTCCCTGTGTCTCCCTATCTCTCTCCTCTCTAAAACTCTCAGTTCCCCTTCTTTATCCACTGCCCAATCACAGGCTCTAACATTATCATGTGCCTGTCATCACCTGCATGTAGATAGCAATCCACATTTTCCCCTTTTTGTTCAGTTAAAAGGCTCTTTGCTCTCAAATATAAATTGAACACAACTGTTACCATTTTGTAATTTATAAAGTATAAGGTACACCTAGTATCTAGTCCTTCATATTTGTCAATTAAATATAACACTCTGTTATCTAATCTAATTTAAATCTATAAACAATTCTATATCTGTTATATCCTATTTTTTTTTGTTTTGTTTTGCTCAGAAACAGGAATTTTGGGTTAATATCCTGGCATTAAAAATTAGAACAAGCCTAAGAATAGGCTCATAGAATATTGGTTTAGTTTACTTCATTTGTTTTGAATTGTTTTTATTATCAAAATGAGTATGGTTATGAGTTGTGTGGTTGTTTTATTGTGACTCTAGGAGAGAAGGCAAGCTACACATTTTTCTGGTTGCCATATGAAGGATATGCTGATTTGGGAGAAAGGTTTTGTTTTTGCATTTTTAAAAAAGGTAATTAGTGTTTACATATCTTCCAGCGTTATATGGATCAGATTTGATAGAGACAGTCATCCTGAAAATAGATTCAGGTGAATCATACAAAACATATTCTTTGTGCCAAACTTCATATGGCATGAATGAAGACTTATGATTGGAGCAGAATTTCATCCTAACTAGTCTGAACACCCTATACATACTAATACAATCTATATAGATATCTTGATGACATCAAAGTTTTGTTTTGGGATTTGTTTATTGCAGTGTATACAGCTTTGGTGAGATCTTCAGACATGCTGAACTGACCTGCTTGAACTCCTGATATGATGGATTTTCAGATGGATCCAGTCAGAATGCAGACATCAGAGACTAATAACAATTGTTGGCATGGGCTTCTTAAGGCCTAACTAAATCCCCCATTTTCCTTACACTTACTCCCCATTGAAGATCTCTCAATGCCCATATTCAGCAGGAAGAAGTTATGAAAAGTCATCAGCCCAGTTCCCTGGGCTTGGGGGCTGGAGGTGGTTATTCTAAGGACTATCTTTCTGGGGAATTTAGTAATGATCAGAATTTAACAGGATCTAGCTAGAATTGATTGTGTTGCTATAATCTCACTTCGTAGTTTAAGTTGAAGTTATAATTTCGTATATTGGTACAGAATTTATTTTGATGTAGAATCAGGATTTTCATTGGTATAAATTTCCTCTATTCTTACAAAAAATTTAAAAGTACAAGGCTAGGACCCAGTCCTTCCATAAAAGCCATTATAAACTGATCTGAGTTGATCAAGCATATGAGTTAAGAACTAGATAGCAAATTCTTGGCTCTGAGTTAATTGCTAGGGTGTTTGCAGGATTTTACTTAGAAATAGCTGAGAGTAGTTAATGGACAACAGTCCATCCAGATTACTTTACATAAATAGTTTTTAAAAAAAATCCACAGAATGTGACATTTAATGTTATTTATTAATTTGTTGTTAAGATGTATCTGCTCCTAGCAGCTCTCCTTTTGTGGGTTCAAAGAAGAAACTAAGCATCTCTACCTCCAGGTGAGGTTGTACATTGTGGCTAGGTAGCCATGGGCAGAAATTGCCTGGTTCTTCTACAGACCTGTACTGTTCATGAGAGGATACAAGGTACAGGATAGGACAGCTGGGTTCTACTAAGATAGAATAAGCTAGTCCTTAGTATTTTCTGTTTCGAAGGTCTGACAGATGATCCTGGGACAGAAGGCTCCAACTTCCTGACATACAGTGGATATATAGGTAGGCAGCTGTCTCTACAACGTGTCTCAGTCCTGGAAGTTGTGTTAGCCTTCCTTTATTTTCAGACAATATTAGACTTTCTTGAATTTCTTATAAGATTGAAGACTAGTTATAGTCTCATAGCCTAACCAAGGTATTTAGCACGGAGAGAACATATTTAAGAGGATGTTTTTCAGATAGTATACAAGCCAAACCAGGACATAACAGATACGGAATTGTAAGCCTCTTTTAAGTTAAAATAGGTAACAGAGTGTTCTATTTAATTGACCAAAACAATGGACCTGATGTTAGGTGTACTTTGTACTTTATAAATTTCAGAATGGGAATAGTTATATTCAGTTTATATTTGAGAGAAAGGATTTTTGCCATCAGAGGTTTTATAACATAGAATAGCTTACAAAATTAAGATGCTAGGTTCTGTGTCCAGTGATTGTGTTATCTGTTGATTTTAAACTAAGATTGTGTGGTGCTTTTCTTCACTCAACAGCTGTACTAGGTTCCAGAGAAAAGTACAGTAGCATGGCGTGGGCATGCCAGAGTGTATCCTAGCCAGCCATGGGAATTTGGAAGAGCAGGGCTGGAGTGGCAGCTGCTAACCATGGAAACTTAGTGAGCCGGTTGGAGAGAACCAGCATGGGTGAGACAGGCAATGGCCAAAAGGAATAATGTGGTCCTAGTATGTCCGCTAGGCTGAACACAGAACTAGGCCCCTGGCCAGTGCCTAGACAGCATTAGCATGGGGTTGGTTTTTTTTTTTAATATTTCATGCAACAGGTTAATAAGATAAAAAACTGTACAGAAACCTCAAAAATATAATTAAAAGCAAAGAAATAAAGAGATTAGAATAAAACAGGAAAGAAAGCTATCACTAGTGAAAGAAAAGGAGGTATATCATCAAGTTGCAGTGTATATATGATGGGATTCTCAAAAATTAGTATATGCTTTACACTTGTATTATATTATTATATATAATCATATTTCAACTATAAACACATTTGTAACATGTAGTAATCTGAACATGAACTAACTAGATGATATTTGAGTATTTTTCCTTAAAAACCATTCCTTCTTTTTGACAATGTTAATATGGAATATTTATTAAAAGGTCTATTTTAGAGAGACATATATTTTTATTTCTTGAATAAAGAAATTGACTCCAGGTGGCCAGCTGTTTGGGTAGAATTTGGTAGAAAATGTATCTATACTGATTGAATAGCTTTTGTGGAGTGAGGACTACATGGGTAAAGCTTAAGCCATTACCTGTGCTTGGGTTTACATGTGAAAACTTCTACTGAACATGGAGTTAAAAATTCTTTTGCTAAGTAACTTATGGTCGCATTTCATATGCACTGAAATAAATTGCAGACTTATTCTTTGTCATTACTGAGAAGCTAAACTTATCCCTGCTTTACAGAGCATGGGATATCCAGTTTATCTTGTCCTCATTTAACAATGATGTTTTAGAATAGACAGAGCAATATTTTCCTAAAATAGATATTTTCACAAGTATACTGAATATGTTGTTTTTCTTTCATCAGATAAATAACAAAAAATTAATAAAATTGAAATTACATTGAGCATTTTTCCTTAAAAACTATTATGTCTAACATATTGGACATTTATTTTCACTATTTGCATTTAAGCTTTATATTTGTAGTCAAATAAAAAATATATATGTGAGTCATCTGATATATGAAACTCTTCTAGCTACTATTTAGATGGATAAATTAAACAAAATCTTGGCATGTAAATTGCTCTGCCCAATAACTTTTAGAAAATGTAAAACTTGTAAGCATAGCTTCTGTCAGGAGAAGAACTGGATCAAATCACTATAGTAAACACTACAAAATTACTAGGCTTCCACTCATCTGCTCCACTCTTAGCATTTCTCATTGATTGTAGTAAACAGTGCAAAATGAGGTCCACTTTAGGAGGCTTTAGAGGGCTTTCCTCTATCAGACTCTTGAGTGACACATAAAATCTTACCTTCCCTAACTCATCTTCCCTGAACTCTGAGCCTTCTGAGGTTCACCCCCTCCCAGTAGCTGCTATAAGAACATCCATGAATGAAAATCATCCAGATGGCTAAAGTCCCTCAAAAGAACACAATCAACAAGAGCCAGGGCAATATGACATCTCCAAAGCACAGCTACCCCATGATAGCAAGCCAAGATTTCCTAACACAACTGAAACACAAGAAAATGAATTTAAATCTAATCTTATAAAGATTATAGAGCACTTTCAAGAGGAAATTAATAAGTCTCTTAAACAAATACAGGAAAATATGATTAAACAGACAAAGGTCTTTAAAGAGGGAACAAATAAATACCATTAAGACATACAAGAAAGTACAATTAAACAGGTGAAAGAAAGAAGTAAAGTTGTACAAGGTCTGAAAGCAGAAATAGAACCAATAAAGCAACCACAAGCTCAGGATATCCCAGAGATGGAAAACCTAGGTAAAAGAACAGGAACAACAGATGCCAGCATGACCAACAGAATATAAGAAATGGGAGAGAGAATCTCAAATGTAGAAGATAAAATATAAGAAATTGGTATATTAGTCAAAATGTTAAAACCATAAAGTTCCTGACACAAAACATTCAGGAATCCTGGAACACCATGAATAAACCTAACCTAAGAATAATGGGAATGGAAGGTAAGGAGTCCCAGATCCAAGACCCATAAAATATTATGATCACAGAATCATCTTAGGATCACAGAAGAAAATATTCTCAATCTAAAGAAAGAGATTCTTGTACAAGAAGCTTATAAAACACAAATGAGACTAGATCAGAAAAGTAAAGTCTCCCAGAACACAGTAATCAAAACTCAAAATCTACAGAACCAAGAAGGAATATTAAAAGTGACAAGGAAAATGGGTCATGTAACATACAAAGGCAGACCTATGAGAAATATACCAGACTTTACAATGGAGACTATAACATCTAGAAAGGCCTGGACAGATAACCTGCAAACTCTAAAAATTCCACAGGTGCCAACATTGACTACTTTACCGAAAAAATTCTCATCACCATAGATGGAAAAAGCATGATATTTCAAGATAAATAAAAATTCAAACAATCTATCTACAAATCAAGCCCTATATAAAACAAAGAATGTATACACACACACACACACACACACACACGCACACACACCACCAACATTAAAGTAACAGAAAATAACAATCATTGTACATTAATATGTCTCAACATCAGTGGATTCAATACCCCTATAAAGAGATACAGGCTAACAGAATGTATGAGAAAACATGATCCATCATTCTGTTGCATACAAGAAATACACCTCAGCCATAAAGCTAGACAATTCATCAGAGTAAAGAGCTAGAAAAAACTTTTCCAAGGAAATAGATCTGAGAAGCAAATTGAAATATCCATTCTAATATCTAATAAAATAGACTTTCAATCAAAACTAATAAATAGAAGCAGGGAAAGACACTTCTTAGTCATCAAAAGAAAAATCTACCAAGATGATATTTCAATTCTGAACAATTATTCCACAAACACAAAAGCATTCACATCTGTAAAAGAAATATTGCTAAAACTTAAATCACACATTAAACTCCACACATTAGTAGTAGGAGACTTCAACACACCACTTTTACCAAGGGACAGGAAATCCAGATAAAAACTAAACAGAGAAATAATGAAACTAAGAGACATTATGTATCAAATAGTCCTTACAGACATCTATAGAATATTTCACCCAAACACAAAAGAATGTACTGTAGTACCAATGGAGTGTTCATCAACCCTCCCTGCCCCCTCCCCCAAAGGGGGAAAAAATAAACAGTCAGGAGCCAATCTGATGCAATCACACCAGGGTGTTTATTCACAAGCACTAGCTTGGCCTTAACTCACCTTCAACCTACAGGATGGTTCTGGTGGAGAAAAGTGCCCAACATTCATTGGGACAAGGTTTTGTAGAAAGTGGCAAGTGAGGGGTGAGTATTTCTAACCTGGAAATCATCTAATTGGTGTGCTACTGTGACCTTTAGCATAATTGGTTGGTTCTGGGAGCCAAACTGTAAACTTACCTTCTGCTTTCCTCCTATTTGATCATTGTTAGGCAGGGGGCAGATGTGTAACCTAGAGGTGCAAATTTGTTAGGGATTAACCTAGAAACTGGTGCTAAATGCTGTATTTGTTGAGGGGAGGGGGATAACCTGGAGATGCAGGTCTTGGTGGTAGTGTAGAAACTAGAGCTCTGCTCAGGTTTTGTTGGGGGATGGGGGTAAATTGGAAACTGAAGCTAGGTACAGGCCTGTTAGTTTAGTTTAAACTCAGATAAGGTTTTCTAAGATGGAGTCAGAACTCAAAGAATTTGTTCACTCAGTGTCTTCTTCTCAGCACCTCAAGGAACTTTGTTCAAAATGAACTAACATCAACAGCGGATAGATGGGACCTCATGAAACTGCAAAGCTTCTGTAAGAAAAGGACACTATGAATAGGACAAGTTGCCCACCCACGGATTGGGAAAGGATCTTCACCAACCCTGTATCTGACGGAGGGCTAATATCCAAATTTACAAAACATGCAAGATGTTAGACACCAACTTCCCAAGTAGCCCAATTAAAAAATGAGGTACAGTACTAAACAGACAATTTTCAACAAGAATTTTCAATAGCAAAGAAGCTCATAAAGAAATATTTGATGTTCTTATTTATCAGGGAAATCCAAATCAAAACAATTCTCAGGTTTTATCTTATAACCATCAGAGAATGGCTAATATCAAAAACTCAAGATATAGTACATGCTGGTGAGGATGTGGAACAATGGGAACAATACTCCATTGTTGGTGGCAGTGCAAACTTGTACAGCCACTTTGGAAATCAACTTGGTGCTTTCTTAGAAAATTAGGAATTGTTCTACCCCAAGAACCAGCTATACCTCTCCAGGGTATATACTCAAAAATACTACACCATCCCACAAATACACTTGCTCTATTATATCCATAACAACTTTACTCAGACAGAAACTGAAAGAAACCTACATGTCACTCAACCGAAAATGGACAAAGAAAATGTGGTACATCTATACAATCAAATACTATTCAGCTATTAAAAACCAAGACATCATGAATTTTGCAGGCAAATGGATGGAACTTGAGAATATCAATCTGAGTGAGGTAACCCACTTTCAAAAGGACATGTACTGTATGTACTCACTTATAAATGAATATGAGCTATAAACCACAGGTATTATGTAACACTCCCCAGACCCAAAGAAGGTAAACAATAAGGAAGGCAATGAAGCTTGAATCTCAATTAGAAGGGGGAATTAAATAGTCATAAGAGGCAGAGGGGGGGAGGAACAGGGAGGGAGAGGAGATGGAGAAGGGAAGGGTGGTTCAGAATCAGGTGTGGGGAAGGGCAGGAGCGATGGCTAGATCGCCATGAAAATGAAGGGAATTTGCAGCTGATGGGGGTGAGGAGGTGGAAGGTATCTCCAAGATTTGACAGACCTGGGATAAGGGAGGCACCCAAGAATCAATGTGGGTGCTCTTAGCTGTGTGACTCACTAGAGTTGTGATATGGGACCTAAAGAAGTCACCTCCTGTATCCCGACAGTAACTCCAGTGGAATGATAGACTCACTAAACTTTAAACTCAAAATTGATCTTGTCTACAAGAAATGTAGGCATGGAGAATGGAACAGAGACTAAGGGAATGGCCAAGCAATAACTGGCCCAAATTGAGACTCATCCTAAGAATAAAATCTCTCACACTATTAACTGTCACATCTTTTGTGTAAGCTGTGAAATTATGAAATGTCATTATTCTCTGCTCCTGGATCTTCAGTATTATTTAGGTAGAATATAGGCAGACCCCTCAGGCTTAATAAGTTTTAATTCTGCTTTCCTTTGTATAATTTGTCTGCTGTACTAGTGATGGTGAATCTAGGGAAAGCAATGTAAACGCATTTCTTTCTTCACTTTCTTCCCTGGCATATGGAATTCACAGATGTTAGCTCCCCCATCATTTTTGTAATGATCAATGTTTGTCTTTCAGGATCTCTATCACTTTGCCTCTGCAATTTATCTTCTAAACTGCCTCTATATACCTTCAGGTTACCAACTTGATACAGCAATTTTACAACTGAAATTTTAGAGGCTAGGAAAGAAAACTGTCCTTTGAAATATTAAAGAGAACTCTCTCTGAGCAGACAAGATTTGGGGACATTACAATTAGCTAGTAATAAACATCCATCCAAATGTTTGCTGCTGGTTACATTGGTAGCAAGACAAATGGTTTGTTCATTACTGACATATCCCTTACCTCTGCCTAGTGATCGCTCATGGAAAAGTACTTCTTTGAAGATTCCTCTTAGTTGATGGAGGCTCTACTGCTCTGTTATTCTATTTTCTCAGGCACAGCCCATGTCCAACAGCTAATTCATGAGGCAAAGCTTAGGTCTGTCCTTTAAGTTACTGCAACTTGAAAGCATCAGTGTAATTCCATAAAGTTCATGTAGAATCAGCCATGGCTTCTTTGGAAACCTGGCCATAGTTCAGCTTTCTCCTTTATGCTGCTCTTTCCTTGGATTCTTCATGGCCTCTTTTCTCACTCTGTGCGCTGAAAAATTCTTGTTCTCAAATGGCAAGTTGATTCTTCACAGGATGCAGTCCTAAGACAATGTTGAAATCAATATTAGCATACCACTACTTAGAAGGTTCTCACTATTAATTTGTGGTTTCCAACTAAAGAATTTATGCAACAGTTTTCCTAGTCTGGATTCACTTCCTATACTTTCTGAAAGATATAGTTGCTGCATAGTCATATGGATAATTCTGATAATTACTGTGACCCTGTTTAATGGTTATTTTATGCTATGACAATCTAATCTTATTTTTTGAAACAAATGGCAACACATTTTTTTTCTTTTTCTCTTGTTTTTCTATAGACATCCCTATCTACATTTAGACAGAAATTCTAGAAGAGAAAGAGACACACATGTTTATCGTTTCATTAAGTTTTCAACCCCAAGATATTAATGATTTCATGTAGACTAAACCCATGTATATATTGGACACTTCTTGATTATCTTTAAGCAAAGCTGAAAATAGCTGTAATAGCCCACCTTCTACTGGTATACACAAAAGATTACATTTTCTGAAATTTAATATATTTTTATAATAATTTACAAATGGCATCATTTTATCTAACAACTGCTATTATTTTAACCTTCCTTTCACCTTTAAAAACAGGGATAGGTCCCTAACTGATGACCTCCCTTTACCCATGCTCCAGCCTCTGAGGAGTTCGCACTGCTTTTCCTTACTTCATACTCTTTAGAAGTGAACAGCATCTTAAAAAAAGCACCATGCTTTTCAGTTAAGTATAAACAATAGTTCCTGCTTTTGTTAACTTTTTCACATTTGAGTTTATTCTGGCAGCATTTCAACAGCTTATCTAAAGTTCCAGCTTGTGACATTTCTCCACCAAAAAATCTGCATTCTCACATTTACCTCAAGGACCTGTAGCAACAAAAGATTCAAATGTGAAGTGTGTAAAGACTTAATGCTCCAAGAATATAGGCGGTTACAGAATTTTTCCCATGGCTAGGTAAAAGAAAGAGAACACCTGAACTGGAAAAAAAATGGGAAAGGTGCTAAGCATTTCTGAGACTCAACTTTACCATAGTTAAGGGGCCATGAGAGTCAGAGACAAGGACTGATGTCATGTAACCATCAGCTAAAAAAAAAAAAAACAAAAAAAAAAAACAAAAAACCTTTCCTTTTTTTTTTTTACATTATTATGAAGACAAGAAAAGTAATCAACACAAGAAGGGATAAAAATGTTTTAAATTTTTATTTTATGTCTGATTGTAGAAGTACAAAATGTGGGGTACTAAAATGCTTTACATATATACTTTAAAGAAGGGTATATATTTTGTTTTGAGAATTATCAAATACAGGTTCTACATTTACAACTTACTGGTTTCTGTGTTTACCATGTTTGCACATATTCTACTTTTTCAATATAAATACCAGAGTCTAAACCACTATGAAATCAGCCATATAGAAACAAAGAGAACAATGCAAAGAATGGACAAAACTGATAGCTATTTATTTGAGAAAATTGGCCCACAAGCAGTATCCAAATTAACAAAATCAGAAAAGAAAAGGAAAACATAACAAGAGAAACAGAGGAAATTCCAAAAATCATCAGATCCTACTACAAAAGCCTATACTCAGCAAAACTGGAAAATCTAGATGAAATGGACAGTTTTCTAGTCAAATATCACATACCAAAGTTAAATCAAGAGCAGGTAAACTGTCTAAACAGGCCCATATCCCATAAGGAATAAAATAAGTCATTAAAAACCTCCCAACCAAAAGAGCCCTGGGCCAGATAGATTTAGTGCAGAATTATACCAGACATTCAAAGAAGACCTGACACCAAGATTCCTCAATCTATTCCATAAAATAGAAACAGAAGGAACACTACCCAATTCATTCTGTGAAGCTACAATTACTCTGATACCTAAATCACACAAGAACCCAACCAAAATAGAGAACATTATACCAGTTTCACTTATGAACATCGATGCAAAATACTCGATAAAATTCTACCAAGCCAAATCAAAAAACACATCAAAACCATCATTCACCATAATCAAGTAGACTTCATCCCAGGGATGCAAGATTGGTTCAATATACAAAAATCCATTAACCTAATCTACTATATAAACAAACATAAAGAAAAAAAGAATCCCATGGTCATCTCCTTAGATGCAGAGAAATACATTTGACAAAATACAGCAACCCATCATGTTAAAAGTATTGGGAAGATCAGGAATTCAAGGTCCATACTTAAAAACAATAAAAGCAATTTAATGCAAACCAAAAGCCAATATCAAATTACATGGAGAGATACTTGAAGCAATCTCACTAAAACTGGGGACAAGACAAGGGTGTCCACTCTCCTCATATTTATTCAATATAGTACTCAAAGTGCTAGCAATAACAAAAAGACAACAAAAAAGAGATCAAGGGGATACAAATTGGCAAAGAAGAAATAAAGGTATCACTATTTGCAGATGATATAATAGTACATATAAGAGACCCCAAAAATTCTACCAGAGAACTTCTCCAGCTGATAAACAACTTCAGCTGGTCAGATATAAAATTAACTCAAATAAATAAGTAGCTTTTCTTTATACAAATGGTAAACAGACTGAGAAAGAAATTAGGACAACTACCTTCACAATAGCCACAAATAATATAAAATATCTTGGAGTAACTCTAACCAAACTAGTGAAAGGTATGGATGATAATAACTTCAAGTCTCTCAAGAAAGAAATTGAAGGAGATATCAGAAAATGCAGAGATCTCCCACACTCATTTATTGGTAAAATTAACATAATAAAAATGGCCATCCTACCAAAGGCAATCTACAGATTCAATGCAATCCCCATCAAAATCCTAAGACAATTTTTCAAAGACGTGGAAAGAGCAATTCTCAAATTTATCTGGAAAGGCAAAAATCCCAGAAGAACAAACACAATTCTTAACAATAAAAGAACTGCTTGGGGAATCACCATCCCTGACCTCAAGCCATACTGCAGAGCAATAGTGATAAAAACTGCATGGTATTGGTACGGAGGCAGTCACATTGATCAATGGAATTAGAATTGAAGGCCCAGAAATAAAACCACACCTTGGCATTTGATCTTTGAGAAAGAAATAAACAGTGGAAAAGAGAAAGCATCTTCAATAAATGATGCAGGTCTAACTGGCTATCTGTATTTAGAAAAACTATAAAACACCAATATTTTTAAACTTGCACAAAACTCAACTCCAAGTGGTTCATGGATCACAACATAAAACCAGATACACTGAATCAAATAGAAGAGAAGTGAGAAAGACCCTTGAACTCATTGGCATGAAGGAAATTGAGTAAATAGAACTCCAATGGCTCATGCTCTAAGATCAAGAATTGATAAATGGGACCTCATTAAACTAGAAAGCTTATGTAAAGGACATAGCCAGTAGGATAAATTGGCAACCTACAAACTGGGAAAATATCTTCTCTAACCCAAAGGGTTACCTTGAAAGGGTAAGCCAATTAAATCCTTTCTGCACTTCATGTTCTACATATTACTTGTATCTTTAAATAAACAATAGTTAAAAGATGTTTCCCCATAAACATTCTAATACAAAAACTTCGTATAAACATTTGGAACATGACACATTATTTTTTAATTTCAAAGACAGTACCAAATATACTTTATCACTAAAGTCACATATCTATATATAAAATGACCAGGATATCTTGCCATTTTGATGAGCAGACTATAGAAAAATGCCCCATCAACTTCAATTGTTTAGCAAAGTGGAGGTCACCAAAAACTCCCAGTCGCCCAAACTGAGACCCTCTTTCATAGCTATCAACAATGTTAATTTGCCTTTCTCAAACTATCAAAAAACTATCTCCTATATCCAAAATGTCTGTATTTCAACATCCCGCTCTTGGAGAGAACAAGTTTCAGAGTCAGTTCTAATGTTCCTGACTTTTTATTTTTTAACTCCATAAAAGTTAGGTAAAAAACAATAGTTTCTGAAAGCATGTGCATCTGGAGTAACGTGAGATATATTTATGAATAAAATACATTATAATTTCTCCTGAGCATTTCCTTGCAAGTAGTTTATTGGCATTTATTTGTTTCTGTCTTACATTTATGGAGTTTTGCCATGGGCTAAAGCTTGAATGATACATACTTCTTATCATATTGAGAGATATTGTTCATATTAATTAAACACATGCAGGTATCTAAAGAAAACTGTTAATTTAAAAGTGTCTCAGCTTTAATGATAATGCTTTGAATGGAAATAAAAAGAAAGGACAATTGGAATGATCATAAAGACTATTTACTTGGCAATAGCAATTTAGAAATCATTGCTTCTATTTTAGCAGGCCTACAGATGTGAAGAATACTAGTATTCTTTATAATTGAGAGAGTAGAAGTTTCAAAATTTTTATCTCAGCATTGAAAGTGAGGGAAATGTAGATAGCCCATTACTCCATGTCATACACAAATAAATATTACCCAGCAAATGTTTATTAGCTTTTTAGTATCTAAGATTCAAAACAAGGGGATAATATTTTAAAGTGAATGACAGAAAACCATAGTTTAACCTATAGGTAATTAGAGGTTGTTTTTTTTTTTTTCTGATGTTGTGACAAAGTACTTTCACCAAAAACAACTTTGGGCAGAATGACTTTACTTGGTTTACAATCCTAGTCTCAGTCTACTGTTTCTCAGAACACAGAAGAGACTCTAGAAGACAGACACATTCTGACTGTGTTCAAGAGCCAAGAGAATAAACACAGCTTTTGTACTTAATGTTTGGCCACTTTTCTCCACTCATACCATGCAGCCTGGGATCTGGCGCTACACACCATGGGATGGATCAGTTAAACATCTACACAAGCCCTCACAATATACCTACAGATCAACCTGATCCAGTTAATTCCTCATCCAAGGCTCTCTTTCAGACAGCACTAGGTTGTGGTAAATTTAAATATAAACTAACTACCATAGTGGTTTTTCCTGAAATTTCAATATCTTGCTGAAATACATCAATCCAAAACTTTATTTCTCCCTTTATCAATAGTTGCCTTTTGTTCTCTCACTTGGTGATCTTAAAATATTATTTGTATATAGTTATTTCATCAGCATTGTTCTAACCAGCTAACACATGCAATAGACTCTTCAAGTAAAGATTAGGATAAATTTAACATGTACGCAAATTATGCATTTATAGTATATTTAAAACACCAGCAGCAACATGAAATTATCCTGTATTAAATGATGACAACAGACATATATCACCACATATTTGGCTAAACCTGAGACAGGTACAGTGTCGGTAGTGAAGAGCTACATGAAGAGCTACATGAAATAAGGAATTCAATGATATTCGTCTTTGCTGATTGATGGTGCAAAGCATAATGTTTTTGAGACATGTTGGTCACAGAGAAATTATATATGTGTAGAACCAGAGTTACATCAAAAATCTCTGCACCTTTTTCTTAATTTTTGTTGTGGAGCACAAATTCCTTTAAAAATTAGTAAACATGGATAAAATAAAATCCAAAAAGGGAAAGCCTTTGTATGTGCTGTAGTTATATGTCATTTTTATACCATCCAAATCTTGTCCACTGTCTATGCATTAATATTTGAAATTAATTTAACCTTTTGAAGTCACACAAGTCATTTCAAAGTGTAGTTTTCTGGAGAAAGACATGTAAGACATGTTGTCAATCTTCCTCACAAACTTCAGCTTTGCCCTAGGAAGAAAGTTAGTGAGTTTCAAGCAGAACAAAACTAGGAGTATAAACTTATGGGAAACTACATGAAGCCTGGTGTTTTTCTTTCCAGCTTCTGAGCTCAATTGCTAATCATCAAAAGAATGGTAAAATAGTTCCATATAAAAGGAAAGTAGTTTTATACAAATTGCAGCAGTGTGATGAGGATAATGCTTCCTTTCTCAAGGCCTTTAACTGAAGAATGAATGTCCTGCCATTCAAAAGTAGTCAATGTAATTCCTCACAATAACAGAGCAAAAAAGAAAAGCAAGCCTAGTGATGATCCTGACACATACAACAAAAGCAATTGATAAAATCAATGTCCATTTTGGAAAGGAACTTTTAACAAACTTTGATTAGATAGTAACTTCTCCTTGATAAAGGGGATTTATGAGTGTGCTCAGCAATGAACAACAGAAAGGGACTGTTTCAAAGCTAGAGGCAATGACTGTCACTTCAGCTGGTGCTCTGACCTTCATACATTCTCTCTCTCTCTCTCTCTCTCTCTCTCTCTCTCTCTCTCCACACACACACACACACACACACACACAAATCCTACTGTATTCAAGCACAGCTAGCAGCCTCAGTAAAAGGTTTCGACAAGACCATGGTATGTGAAGTTAATTTGCAAAGCAAACTGTCTTTTTATATGCCAGTGAAATAAAATTTAAATTTAAAAATAATTTTGTTGTAACATCAGCACATTTTTAAGGGGTTTTCCCACAATAGTTACATCTGCTTAATCTCCATGATTTGCGTGTATGAAATTCTTTCTAAAATGTCTCTCATATGATCTGGTTTATGATTCAAAACAACTTTATGAAGAATCCAATGTTTTTTTTCTTTCTTTTTACATCACCCAATGACAAGTAAAAAGTCTGACAGGACTTTAGCATTGTATCAGCAAACTACTTCCAATCTGTCTCTACTACAGTTGGCTTGAGAACAGGTAAAAAGTATGCTAGTAGACAACAAAGATTCTAGAAATTATTTTTGTATAGATCAAACAGATTCAGGAAAGCTTTGGTAAAATATACATGCATTAAATCACTTTTATTTGTTATGAAGAAATGTCATTCATTACTACGTGGAAAAATTATTAAGAAAAAGTGTAAAACTATTTCTAAGGATTAAAATTATGAAAATCACTATAAAATGTCTAACCTAATAATGGGCATAAAGAAACATATCCAATAATTTGCATAGATTTTTAAAATGTATTATATTAAATTTGTGTGATAACGTGAGATTAAAGGGAAACATTAAAAGATAAATGTATGTAAAGAAACTCAATCAAAGTTTTGACAGCCCTACCCACCACTTTAGTCTGTTGTTGGAAAGAACTGAATGAATAAACATAAATTTATACCTGTAGATAACATTGATTATTGTAAAGGATTCTGGCAAGAACAAGAAACAGATAAACATAAATGTTAGTGTGGTCTCTCCGCAGCATGCTTATTCTACATTATGCATGTGAGATGTCCTTATCCAAAAAAATCCACTGAAGCAAGCGTTTGACATGCCTAGCACCTGACTTTCCATGGTGTGGTTCTCTCACCACGTAGAAGACATATGTTTTAATCCCTCTTTACTGTGTTTATAGCCTTCTTGATTTTGACATACTGTTCGTGCATATATAGAGTAGCAACCCTCCTCAGAAACTACGTGATTATTCCAGCACTGTGTAAGTTTTCAGAAGTAGTCGAAGTATTATCAGAATTGTTGCAGTGATATGTAAGGACAAAATGAAATACAATTGATAGTATTATTCTTTCCTAGTTACTTGTTAGCCGGCAAGATTAACAGCTAGTCAGAGTACATTTGATACCTACAAAACCTATCAAAATAGTTTAGTACTAGTTGTACATCTTATGCTGATGAAGATAATTTATTATATACTCATATATCCTTATATATTCTATACCACTGTGTCCTTAATACATATATTTAGGAAACTAATAGATTAGGTTTCTGATAATAAATGTGTATAGAGTAAAATAAACTTTACAATGATCATTTTGATATTTTAGTAATGAACCTTTGAAGACTTTATTTTTATTATCAACAAAGACATTCATTACAGGGTTGACTCATGGACATTCAGCTTATGCTATTAGGGATGTCATGACTAAATCATCACCATCTGTAACAAAAGAAAGAGTTTTCCTGTATAGATTTTATTAATGAGTACTGGATAAGAACAGTCAGCTTCCTCACCCAAGACAACTGGGAAATGTAGAAAGCAGCATTTTAGAATCACAATTAAAGTAACAACAAAATGAGCAAGCAAACATTGCTATAAAGAAACCTAAAATAAGAATACAAAAATCTGTATTTAATATGATTAAAGGAATATATTTTATTGAAAACAGATTCTTATACAATATAATCTGATTGTGGTTCATTCTCCTTCCCCACATTCACCCAATCCTCCCAAGTTCTCGACCCTCCAAACCCTCCTTTTCTTTGATTTTCGTGTTTAATTTTGTATCCAGGTACATTTGTTAATCTCTTTTAATTTTAGTATTCTTTTTTTGTTCTGAACATTTAGTATTTCCATTATTATGATTCATGGGAAGTTTCTTTTTAGGTCTGGTCTATTTGGTTTCTTGTACATTGACAGCATCTCCTATTAGAAAAATTTTCTTCTATGATGGTTTTGGAAATATTTTCTGTGCTTTTGACCTGGATTTATCCTCCTTCCTCCTTTCCTATCACTTTTGGATTTCGTATGATCATAGTATACCAGATTTCCTAGATATTTTGTGCCAGGAATTATTATATTTAATATTTTCCTTGAACAGGGTTTTTCCATTTCTTCTATTGTCTATTCAATGCCAGGGATTCTATCTTCTGTCTTTTGTATTCAGTTGCTGAATCTTGCTTGAGTTTTCTACTTGACTTCATAAAATGTTCATTTCCAGTTTTACCTCAGTTTGGGGTTTCTTTATTGGTTCTATTTTTACTTCTATGTCTTGAATGCTTTCTATATTTTATAATATTGTTTGAATGTGTTTCCATAAATTTCATTAATGGGTTTACTCTTTAAGGTCCTTGAACATATTCATTATAACTCCTTTGAATTCCTATCTTGTGTTTCAGCACCTTTGCATTTCTCATGTCCTATTGTAATATGGTGGATACATATTGTCATAGCTGTTATTGTTTATATTTTTGCACAAATGTCTAGACATCTGTTTTGGGGATGACTTTAATTCAAGGTGCTTTTATCTGGACTTTTAAGTCTTGTCTTTTCTACTTATTGCATTTTCTACTCCTAGGTTTCTGTTGGGCAGAGAGGTCTAGATTACAAGAGACTGTGTTAGCTATGCCTGTAAGAGAGTACTTCTGAGTCTCTGTGAGGTGTGGGCAATGGGGACTCAAGCTGAATATATTTCTAGATATTGTGAGTTAACAGGAAGGAATGGGGATGAGCTATTAGGGTTAGGGGCCAAGACAATACCACAGAGAGAAAAAACTGGGTCCACTATGAAAATCTCTGGGAGCTCCATGGTATGGAGGAAGAAAGAAAAGGTTTACAGGGAATATCTTTCTTTGTATTTTGGCATTTACTTGAATTACATGTGAATTTAGCCCTATAGATTTATAATCAATGCAACTTGGTTCTCTGATTTAATTTATTCATTGTTATGGTTTAATAAGAAACAGTGTCTAGACCTCTGCCTGGTCCAACAGGGCTCCATAACCAAACAGCACTAGGAGAAAGCTAGCCTCCCAGGAGTGTGGAAAAACCAGTGAGAGGAAGTACGAGGAGTAACACTGTTCAGCAGGACTCACCCAGAATCTTTGGGACAGAGGGACTGAGAAACAGCCAGAAACAGGAGCCTTCCGATTTCCATCTGTGGCAAGAAACCTCTGCCTGGGCCACCAGGGCTCTATAGCCAAAAAGCACTGGAAGAAAACTAGCCTCCCAGGAGTGTGAACAAGCCTATCTGCTCAGAGAGACCC
This sequence comes from Rhynchomys soricoides, assembly GCA_019843965.1. Classification (NCBI taxonomy): domain Eukaryota; kingdom Metazoa; phylum Chordata; class Mammalia; order Rodentia; family Muridae; genus Rhynchomys; species Rhynchomys soricoides. The sequence continues at coordinate 2,397,978 of JADRCH010000030.1, forward strand.
ACCTGGAATCCCCAGGACAGAGGGACTGAGGAACGGGGTTCTGGTTTCTTTCGGTGTCTGGAAAGCAGATCCTGTGACAAAGGGCTCCATACTCAAACAGTACCAGGAGAGAGCTGGTATACCAGGAGTGCTAACACACTTTTAAGCACAGGCAAGACCACCACATATTTCAAATTCACTGGACCAAGAGGGACCTTTGCAGAGCCATCGGGACACAGGAAAAAAGGGTCAGCTAGGGATTAGATTCTTCTTGTTTCTGTCTGCACCCCAGAACTGAACCTGCACCACAATTCTCCAAATTCGAATTCCTCTCAGAGAGAACTGGCCTGCAAGGAGTACTGACAACTAGGCTTGCAGGAAACAGAAGTCACAGTCAGAGAGAGTAAGACCAGCTAACACCAGAGATAAACAGATGGCAAAAGGCAAGGGCAAGAACACAAGGAACAGAAACCAAGGCTACTTGGCAACCAGTTCTCCAAGCACAGCAAGCCCTGGATACCCCAACACACAAGAAATGGAAGACTCAGACTTAAAATAACATCTCAAGAGGAAGATAGAAGATTTTAAGAAGGAAATAAAAAACTACCTTAAAGGAATACAAGAGAACACAGATAAACAACTGGAAGCCCTTAAAGAGGACACAAAATAATCTGTTAACGAATTACAGGAAAACACAACCAAACAAGCAGAATTACAGGAAAATACAATCAAACCAATGAAAAAAAAAACACTCAGGAACTTAAAACAAAAATAGAAACAATAAAGAAATCATAAAGGCAGACAATCCTGCAGTTAGAGAACATAGGAAAGAAATCAGGAGTCATAGAAGCAAGCATCACTAACAGAACACAAGAGATGGAAGAGAGAGTCTCATGTGCCAAAGATAGCATAGAAAACATGGAGACAACAGTCAAAGAACACACAAAATGCAAAAAGCTCCTAACCCAAAACATCCAGGATATCCAGGATAAAAAGATAAGACAGAACCTGAGGATAATAGGTGTAGAAGAGAATGAAGATTCCCAACTTAAAGGACCAGAAAATATCTTCAACAAAATTATAGAAGAAAACTTCCCTAACCTAAAGAAAGAGATGAATATTAATATACAGGAAGCCTACAGAACACCAAATAGACTGGACCAGAAAAGAAATTCCTCCCATCACATTGTAATCAAAACACCAAATACACAAAATAAGGAAAGAATATTAAAAGCAGTAAGGGAAAAAGGGCAAGTAACTTATAAAGGTAGACCTATCAGAATTACACCAGACTTCTCACCAGAGACTATGAAAGCTAGAAGATCCAGGGAAGATCTCATACAGACTCTAAGAGAACACAAATGTCAGCCCAGGCTGCTATACCCAGCAAAACTCTCAATAATCATAGATGGTGAAACCAAAATATTCTATGACAAATCCAAATTTGTACAATATGTTTCAACAAACTCAGCCCTACAAAGAATAATACATAGAAAACACCAACTCAAAGAGGGAAACTACACCCAAGAAAAAGCAAGAAAGTAACCATTCAACAAACTCAAAAGAAGATAGCCACACAAACATACAAATAACATCGAAAATAACAGGAAGCAACAATCAATATTCTTTAATATCTCTTAACATCAAGTGTCTCAATTCCTCAATAAAAAGACATAGACTGACAGACCAGATCCATAAACAGGACCCAGCATTTTGCTGTGTCTAAGAAACGCACCTACGTGTTAAAGACAAACACTACCTCAGAGTAAATGGATGGAAAACAATTTTCCATGCTAATGGCCCAAAGAAACAGGCTGTAGTAGCCATTCTAATATCAGATAAAATCGAATTTCAACCAAAAGTCATCAAAAAAGATAAGGAAGGACACTTCATACTCACCAAAGGAAAAATCTACCAAGAACTTTCAATTATGAACATCTATACCCTGAATGCAAGAACTCCCAAATTCATAAAGGAAACTTTATTAAAGCTAAAAGCACATATTACACCTCCGACAATAATAGTGGGAGACTTCAACACCCTACTATCCTCAATAGAGAGACCTTAGAAACACAAACTAAACAGAGACACAGTGAAACTCACAGATGTTTTGAACCAAATGAATTTAACAGTTATCTATAGAACTTTTCATCCTAAATCCTCTCAGCACCTCATGTTACCTTCTCCTGAATTGATCATATAATTGGTCACAAAACAAATGTCAACAGCTTTAAGAAGATTGAATTAATCCCATGCCTTCTATCAGATCACTACGGATTAAGGCTGGTCTTCAATGGCAACAACAACAACAGAAAGCCCACATACACATGGAAGCTGAACAATGCTCTATTCAAAGATAACTTGGTCAAGGAAGAAATAAAGAAAGAAATTAAAGCCTTCCTAAAATTTAATGAAAATGAAAGTACAACATACCCAAACCTATGGGACACAATGAAAGCAGTGTTAGAGGAAAACTAATAGCTTTGAATACCTCCAAAAAGAAACTGGAGTGAGCATACACTGGCAGCTTAACAGCACACCTGAAAGCTCTAACACAAAAAGGAGCTAATGTACCCAAGTGGAGTAGAAGGCAAGAAATAATCAAATAAAGGGCAGAAATCAACCAAGTAGAAAGTAAAAGAACTATACAAAGAATCAACAAAACCAGGAGCTGGTTCTTTGAGAAAATCAACAAGATAGATAAACCCTTAGCCAGAATAACCAGAGGGCACAGAGACAGTATGCAAAGTAACAAAATTAGAAAAGGAAGACATAACAACAGATTCTGAGGAAAATAAAAAATCATCAGATCCTACTAAAAAAGCCTATACTCAACAAAATTGGAAAATCTGGATGAAATGGACGAGTTTCTAGACAGATACCAAATACCAAAGATAAATCAGGATAAGATAAACTATCTAAACAGTCCCATAACCCCTAAAGAAATAGAAGCAGTCATTAAAAGTCTCCCAACCAAAAAAAATCCAGGACCAGATGTGTTCAGTGCAGAACTCTACCAGACCTTCAAAGAAGACCTCATGCCAATACTCTTCAATCTATTCCATGAAATAGAAACAGAAGTAACACTACCCAATTCATTCTATGAGGCCACAGATACACTGAAACCAAACTCCTACAAAGACCCAAAAAAACTTCAGATCAATTTCCCTTATAAATATCAATGCAAAAATACTCAATAAATTTCTCACAATCTGAATCTAAGAACATCAATAGGATCATTCAGCATGATCAAGTAGGCTTCATCCCAGGTATGAAGGGATGGTTCAATACCAGGAAATCCATCAATGTAATCCATTCCATAAGCAAACTCAAAGAAAAAAACCACATGGTCATTTCGTTAGATGCTGAAAAAGCATTTGATCAAATTCAACATCCCTTCATGATAAAAGTCTTGGAAAGATCAGGAATTCTAGGAGCATACCTAAACATAGTAAAAGTAATATACAGCAAACCAGTGTCCAAGATTAAACTAAATGGAGTTAAACTCAAAGCAATCCCACTAAATTCAGGGACTAGGTGAGGCTGCCCTCTCTCTCCCTGTCTATTCAATTTAGTACTTGATGTTTTAGCTAGAACAATTACACAACAAAAGGAGATCAAAGGGATACAAATTGGAAAGGAAGAAATCAAAATATCACTATTTGCAGATGATATGATGGTATACCTAAGTGACCGGAAAAACTCTACAAGAGATCTGCTACAGCTGATAAATACTTCAGCAATGTGGCTGTATATAAAATTATCTCAAACAAATCAGTAGCCTTACTATACTCGAAGGATAAACAGGATGAGAAAGAAATTTGGGAATGACACCCTTCACAATTTTCACAAACAATATAAAATATCATGGTGTGGCTCTAACCAAACAAGGGTAATATCTGTATGACAAGAACTTCAAGTCTCTGAAGAAAGAAATCCAAGAAGACTTCAGAAGATGGAAAGATCTTCCATGCTAATGGATTGGCAGGATTATTATAGTTAAAATGGCCATCCTGCTGAAAGCAATGTACAGATTCAATGTAATCCCATCAATATTCCAACTCAATTCTTCATAGACTTAGAAAGAGCAATTCTCCAATTCATATGGAATAACGAAAAACCCAGGAGCAAAAATATTATTAGTAAAAACTATTCCCAACAATTAAAGGACTTCTGGAGAAATCAGCCTGCCTGACCTCAAGCTGTACTACAGAGCAGTAGTGATAAAAACTGCATGGTATTTTTACAGTGAGAGGCAGGTAGATCAATGGAATAGAATTGAATACACAGAAATGAACCTACACACTTATGGTCACTTGATCTTTGACAAAGTAGCTAAAACAATACAATGGATAAAAGACAGCATCTTCAACAAATGATGCTGGTTCAACTGGTGGTCTAACTGTAGAAAATTGCAAATTAATCCATTCCTATCTCTCTGTACAAAGCTCAAGTCTAAGTGGATAAAGGCCCTCCACATAAAACCAGATACACTGAACCTAATAGAAAAGAAAGTCGGGAAAGTCTCGAACACATGGGCACAAGGAGAAAAGTTCCTGAGCAGAACACCTATAACTTGTGCTGGATGATCAAGAATCGACATATGGGACCTCATAAAATTACAAAGCTTCTGTAAGGCAATGGACACTGTAAATAGGACAAAACAGCAACCTACAAATTAGAAAAAGATCTCTATCATTCCTATGTCTGATAGAGGGCTAATATCCAAGGTACACAAAGAACACAAGAAGCTAGACTCCAGAGATCCAAATAACCCTATCAAAAAAGGGTTAACAGAGCTAAACAGAGAATTCTCAACTGAGGAAACTTGAATGGCTGAGAAGCACCTAAATAAATGCTCAACATCCTTATTCATTAGGGAAATGCAAATCAAAACAACCCTGAGATTCCACCTCACACAAGTCAGAATGGCTAACATCAAAAACTCAGGTGACAGCAGATTCTGGCTAGGAAGTGGAGAAAGAGAAACAGTCCTCCATTGCTGTTGGGAATGCCAGCTGATACAACCTCTCTGGAAATCAGTTTGGCAGACCCTCAGACAAATGAACGTAATACTAACTTAGGAACTAGCTATTCCACTCCTGGGCATATACCCAGAAGACTCTCCAACATGTAATAAAGACACATGTTCCACTATGTTCATAGCAGCCATATTGATAAGAGCCAGAAACTTGAAACAACCAAGATGTCTCTCAACAGAGGAATGGATAGAGAAAATGTGGTGTATTTACACAATGGAATGCTATTCAGCTATTAAAAACAATGACTTCATGAAATTCTCAGGCAAATGGAAGGAACTTGAAAATATCATCCTGAGCGAGTTAATGCAGCCACAAAAGAATGAACATGGTATGTACTCATTGATATGTGGTTATTAGCCCAAAAGTTTGAAATAACCAAGAATCATGTCATAGCAACCGTGAGGCTGAGTGTGAGTTCCCAGAGGGAGGAGTTGGAGAAGGGACTTAAGGAGCTGAGGGAGTTTGCAGCCCCAGGGAAGGATCAACAGTGGCAACTGGCCTGACCCCTGGATGCTCCTGGAGACGGGATCACCAACCAAACAGTACACATGGAGGGCCCCATGTTGCTGGCCACATATGTGGCAGAGGAGGGTCTTGTTAGCCATCAGGGGGAGCAGAGGCCCTTGGGCCTGAGGGTGTTAGATCCCCCAGTATAGGAGAATGCCAAGGAGGCAAGGCCAGAGTGGGTGGGTAGGTGGTTGGGGCAATACCCCCATAGAGGCAGGAGGAGGGTGGAGGGAATGAGGAGGTTCCAAAGGGGAGATCTGGAAAGGAGGAAACATTTGAAATGTTAATAAAGTATGGAAAAAATAAGAAACAGTGTCATTTTGTACTGAATATAGGAGTACAAATAAAAAATGAATCTTATTTGTAGTACTTTGTATGTTTTTGATAAAATATATAAAAGATAAAGAAAATACATTGTGAGAACCAATAAATATATTTGAAACAAATTCATTCAGAATATAAATATTAAAAATATTATAGATAACTCAGAATATATTGTTGGGAAAAATTTCATAGCATAAAAAGAAGATCCATTGATTAAAAAATAATTGATTTACTTTATAAATACTCATTCAGCACTGGATTGAGTATGTCTGTCTGTTAGGTTTTCTGAAGTGTTATCAGCAACTCACTTCTTCTCAAGCTGTCTTACTGTATGCTCTGGACTGAGCTGTTTTCACCCCTTCTTTCTCTTATGAATTTCTTTTCTGGAATCTTTTGTATTGATTCATGGATGTGAATTTCTCTGTCTTCCCATCCCCATTTCTTTGTTTGTTCTTGTGTGGATACAGATGCTCTAGACTGATGTGTCCTTTTTCTGTTTTTCCTTTGTCTTGTACGATTGTTCACTTTTTCCACTTTTATTCTTGTTGTCATTGACTGTTTGAGATGATAGTTTCAACATTATCCAGAAGCTTGTTATCAACACACAGTCGCAGGCCTCACTGAAGAAGTACCACATTCAAAATTTTCTTTGTCGACATTGTCAAAATAAGTTCAATCTTTAGCAGCATTTAAGAAGCATTGCTTCAAAATTACCATGAATTGTGTCTTTCACTAATGCACTAAATTTTAAATTCTGTTGTTATCTACCTAATTTACATGAATTATTTTCGACACTTTAGCTTTTATCATACCATATTTCAGTTGATTCATAAATAAAATCTCTTATCTTTCTGATAAAGCAAAAATACAAATTGGAAACTTTTAAATTTTTTAAAATTTTCTGTTATCAGATTATTTGTGAATGTTTGGAGTCATTCATTCTAGAATTGTTTAATATTTAATAGTATGACTATTCATTTTTAAATATTTATTTTTTGTAGTTATGTCTACATCTCTCAGACTATGTGTATGTATATCCATATATGAGTAGATGTCATAGATGCCTGAAAAGGGCATCAGATCCTGTGAATCTGGAGTTACAGGAAGATGTGTACCACCAAGTTTGTGCTGGGAATGAAATTCAGGACCTCTGCAGGAGGATCAAGTGCTCTTAACCATGTGCCATCTACCAGCCATGACTATTCTTTATTTGTTTTTCAGTTTGGTTTTTCGAGACAGGGTATCTTTGTGTAACAGAAACCTGGATGTCCGGGAACTTACTTTATTAGATGGAGTTGGCCTCACACTCACAGAGATCTGCCTACCTCTGACTCCCAAGTTCTGGTATTAAAGGTATGTATTATCATGCCCAAATCAGCTATTCAATTTTAAAGTAAGATATTTTGAAACAGAATTATGTCATTGCATGTTACATTGTTGAAATTGTAATGGGGTGAACACTACTTTATTCTATAAATAAATTCATGTTTTTCTCTTGGAAATATTTGAACAATTTCTACAAAGCTTAGAAACTGGCTTGTCATTAGCATTTGATGAATATCAACAAAAAGTTTAAAACCTAATCAGTACTCAGTATAAAAATTTTATTTAAAGGTTTTGTATTCAGTAAGTTAAATATTGACATTAAATCAAACTAATATTTTACATTTAAAGTCTGTTCGTAACACACATAGGAAAAGAGACTCCAGGTTATGGCATGCAGAAGAAGAAAATGGAATCGCTGATAACTGATGTGTAGGCTATAAGATTGAATGCCTTATATGCCAATATCTTTCTGTGTTACCATTATTTAGCAGCAACTCATCCCATCACACATTTCACATCTATACATTTGAAAGTGATGGGGTAACATTTTATCACTGTGTGTCCTACTAATAAAAGTTAATCTATTCTCTTAAAATATGTTCTCTAGAATCAAATGCAGCTCACAGATTATATTTGTGAATAAACTTGTATTGAACTAAATTTGTTTCCTCTACTATTTACTGCTTGTGAGAACTGCTGCATCACATATATAGATATTTTATTTGCTAAAGACATATTAGAACCTAAAACACATGCTACCCCATCTCTCTCTCTCTCTCTCTCTCTCTCTCTCTCTCTCTCTCACACACACACACACACACACACTCAAATTATTGTATTATGTAACTTTATTGAGCCTTAGAAATCTCCCAAATATTAGCTTAAGGATATATTTTACTAATATATCCAATATATGAAGCTAATAACAACTATGCATAATTATTGTAAACAGATATTTTATTGCCAAATGTGGAATTAATTAAAAGTTTTAACCTTAATTTTTAGATTTCTGATCAGATTTTACTTCACACTGAAGTCTGAAAGTACAATAAACCTTCCTGATATGTGTGTTTGCCCCAATCCCATAAAAGTCTATGTTGCAATATAAAAGTGTGTGTTCTAATGTCTATCATAAGAATTCAGATGTGTCAGATGTCCCTCCAGAACCACCAATCATAACATGTCTGCATCTTGTGAACTAATACCCTAAACAATCCGTGAATACTTACATTTCTGTGCACAGTGTAGGAAACACCAAACCTCAGAGTGAGAAAAGGAAATCTACTAAAGAATCAACAAATTAATTCTAATTTGTATTATAATATATGTGTTTAATAACGATTTTGTAATTGGTTATTGCCAATAAAGTTAAATTGGGCAGAGTCATGCTTGCTAATATGTTGAAATTTTTTTTAAAAGATTATCTATAAGAAACAATAAGATGTTGTCTATTACTGCCAAGGAAATCTTCAGCATCTTTCCTTTTACTTTCACAATTATCATGGAAGAGTAGAGAAAACTCAAACTGGAGTAAAGCCCAAGTGGTACCCATAGACATATAAATATTTCCATGTTCACAACATCTTAATAGGAGTACACCAAAATATTAAGGTGACCACCATTGTCTGAGCCATGAGTGCCCTGATATACAGCATATGATTAAATGTTGTATGTTCATATTGAAAGTTACAAGAACACATTTTGGCTGGCAATTTTAAGTAGAATTTTAAGAAAATTTCTGGGATAAATCAGTCTTTCATAATATTTATTTCACTTCAATTATCCAATTCTCCACATTAAGTATTCACTTCAAACTAGTTCAAGTGTTAGGAAGACAGTCCTGCTGGGAAATAAATTGTGTCAAAACTATAAGTTGATATTGAAACTCTGATACCCTCAAGTGTGACCTTATTTAGATATAGATTCTACAAAATTTTAATGAAGCTAAGATGAGGTTATCTTCAATCTGAATTGGCCCTAATCCAAAATGTCTACTATTCTTCTACCAAGCATTAGAGATGCAGACATGTAGGCAGAATATCTTACAGAGGCTGTGGGGAAGCTGATGTTAAAAGGGTACAAATTGCAGAGAAGGAGGCTATGCAGGTCTCCTCCAGAAGGTAGAAGAAGGAAAGGAATGTTTTACTCAGTTACTAGCAAGCAGCCTTGTTTTCCTGATACCTCAGCTCCAGACTTCTGACTTGAAAAAAATAGTTTCTCCTTTTGCAAATTGCTCACTTTATTTTACATCATTATTTAGAACTAGAAATCTAATATCAGAGTTAAAGTTAAGGAAATTCTGTTACATACACACACACACACACACACATACATATATATATGTCATTTACTTTCTTTGTAGAGAATTCATTAGACAAAACTAGAACCTGATTAAATTATGTATATGTATTAATATATGCATATACATGTAAATTAAATATATAATAATTAATATAATAATATAATATAAATATATTTTTCTTTTATAATATAGACAGTTGGTTTCCATTGGGTAATAAAAGATAAAATCCAACTTATACACAGTAATGTTTTCTCATTTTATAACAAAGATCCAAGTCTAGGGTAAGCTAACAGTTTATTCTCGAATCTATTTATGTAATTCTGAAATTTTTGTCATTTCTGTGAAACATTAGTAAAAAATATTTTTATATATATGGTAATTAAAATCTATTGAATGGAGACTGTGGAGAAATGTTGAGGAAAAGAAAGCATGCCACTGCCCATCATCCTATTAAAGATCACCTCAGTCATATATCTTTGCATTTGTTTTGTTTTGTTTTCATGCTTATGAAATTTGTTTTATTTTCCCTTTCTGTTAAAAATAGATTTCTTTTGTCACAGACCATATTTTCATTATGGTTTTCTTTTCCTCTACTCCTCCCAGTTCTTCCTCACCTCTTCTATCAACCAGATCTACTTCATTTCTTTCATTATCTTATTGATTAAAAATAAAAAAAAAAGAGTAACACACCAGAAACAAAATAAACAACCATTCAGAAGGTTTTTACCTATTTTCCATTGAAAAGATAATCCTGTGTGCCTAACATTGTTGATTTCCCTGGTGATCTACTGATGCAAGGACCTTCATATTCCAAACTCATATTGGTGTCATCTCAACTTCACCATGTTCAATGAGTTGTGTGGGCTTTGTCCTAGGCAATGGACACTGGTATCAGTTTGTAGAGAGTAACCTGTTGCCTAGACAACATCTTGTGTTGTTTGAGGATTTCCATACAACTTCCTTGGTCACCATCTCAATTGAAAGTATACAGAAGGAAAAGATCCTAAGGAAAGACACAAGTAACAAATATAGACATAGAGATTCACTCATTCACACACACAGGAATGCAATAAAAACAATAAATTAGAAGATTATATATATGCAATAAATTTAAAAATTAAATAAAATAAAGGAAAAGTCCTGGCATGGCATTATGAAATGGAGAACCTCCAGATGCCATTGAGTCCATTTGAGGTTGGCCATCTACAGCTGGATAAGCAGTCATTGCTAAAGAGTAGTTTGTTTCCCCCGTGAAAATCTCTTGGAGAAAACTAAATTTTCATTTGCAAATCACTACTAATTACATACAGCTTCAATGTTAGAGATGAGGTATATGTCCACTTGTTTCAGCTCTGAGATACCATGATGTATAAACTGTGCATGCTGCCTCAGGCTCTGTGAGTTCATATATGCATCAATCCTGTTGATTTAGAGGGCCTTATTTTCTTTATGTGTTCCGACTCCTCTGGCTCTTACACTCTTTCTGCCTCTTCTTTTACATAGCTTCCTAGCAGACAGGAGACATTTATTAAAACCATCTTGATTAAGGTTGAGTGTTCCAAGATCCTTCTCTCGGCACAATGTCTAGCTGTAGATCTCCGTATTTGCTCTCAACTGCTACAGGACAAAGCTTCTTTGATGACAGCGGAACAAAGCAATAATCTATGAGTACAACATGTCATTAGGACTTATTTTATTGCTACATTTTGTCATTGTTGTTGTTTCTGCTGATGCTGTTGTTTGGAACAGTATTATTTGGTTTTGCCCTATGTCTCTGGACTGTCTAGTTTCAGGGTCTTGGTCACCTAAGCAGAATCAGGTCTGGATTTCATCTCTGAGAGAGAGCCTTAAACCAAATCAGATATTCGTTAGTTATTTCCCAAAGCTTTGTGCAAACATTGTTCTAGCATAGCTTGCCAGCAAGAAAACATTGAGATCAAAAGGTTTGTGGCTGCATTGGTATTTGCATTTCTTTTTTGATAGAGTGCAGGGTACTTTTGTGTACCAAAGATACTAGCATATAAGGGTGAAGGTTCTATGTAGGTACCAGTTCTACTTCTCCATGCTCAATGAGTTATCTAGGTGTTGTATTCAGCACAGAGGCCTTGCTGTCAGTTTATAGAAAGCAATCTCTTGTCTTGGCAACAGTTTAGGTTGCTTGGGGATATGTACGGAACTCCTTTGGCAAACAACTCAATTGGATGAAACCCAATCCAGGTACTAGAAGCTTCATTGGTGATAAGTGATGTTCAGTTAGGATCTGTTTCCCCATTATTTGGTGATTTCATTATATATATCTATTTCCCTTTTCTAGGGCAATCTTTCTATATACCCACTCCCAGTCATTTACTCTGTACCTAAACTCTGTGGTTCTACAGACTACAGCTAATATGTACAGAAAGGTGAATACTTACAATATTTGTCTTTATGGGTTATCTCAGGACAATTTTTTCTTCTTGCATTTACCTGCAACTTTTATGGTTTCTATTTTAAAGGCTGATAATATTTACACACAATTACATTTAAATAAGCCATCTCTTTTTTATTCATTTATCTGTTGAAGGACATCTAGGTAATTTCCAATTTCTGGCCATTATGAGTAGAGGTACCATTGACCATGGTGTCTCTGTGGTAGGATGAATCATCCTTTGTCTATGTGTCTACAATGATACAGCTTGATCTTGAGATAGATATATTCTCCTCCCCTGAGGAGCTATCTCACTGATTGTCATAGTGACTGCTCAAATTTGTACGCTCATCAGCAATTAATGAGTGTTCTCCTTACTCCACATCCATGCCAGCATGAGGTGTCATTTGTTTTTCTTCATTTATCCATTCTAATAGGATGAAATCTCAAAGTAACTTTGATTTGTGTTTTCCTGAGGAATATTTCTTTAAATGTTTCTCATTCATTTGAGTTTCCTCTTTTGAGAATTCTTTGTTTAGATTTTTAAAATTTCTGATACCTTCTTTAATTTATTCCTTCAGAGCCTTAAAGTTTCTAATATGAAAGTATTTTACATGGTTGGTTAAAGTTAACCCAAGATCTTTTTATATTATCAGAGGCTTTTGTGAAAGTGTCATTTCCCTGATTTTGTTCCCAGTCAGTCATTTGTATATAGAAGCGTTACTGTTTTTGTTTTTGTTTTGTTTTTGGTTTGTTTGTTTTTGTTAATTCTGAATCCAGCTCCTTGATTAAACTGTTTATCAGCTGTAGGAATTTCTTTGGTGGAATGTGTACAATAATATTATCTACAAGTAAGTTTATTTTGTCTTCTTCTTTTCTTATTTTTTTCGCAATAACCTCCTTTAGTTATCTTAATGCTCTAGGTATGACCACAAGTCCTACATTGAATATGTATGGAGAGTGAGCAAACTTGTCTTTCTCCTGCTTTTAGTGTAACTGAGTTTCTCTCCATTTAAGTTGATGTTAGCAATGTGCTTACTATAAATAGCCTTTATTATATTGAAGCCTGTCTATGTATCCCTGATCTCTCTAGAACGAATTTTTTCATGAAAGATTGTTTGGTAAAGGTTTATCCTGCATCTAATGAAACGAACTTGTTTTTTTATTTATTTGCTTGTTCATTTGGCTTTGTCTTTATATCATAGATCATATTTCTTTTTTTATCAGTATGTTGAACTGCATCTCTGGAATGAAAACTGCTTGGTAATGGTAGATGATCTTTTTATGTTGATTTTATTTATTTATTTATTTATTTATTTATTTATTATTTATTTATTTATTGTTTCTGATCACAACTATTTTATTGAGAATATTTGAATCTATGTCCAAAAAGAAAATTGGTTTGTAAGTTTCTTTCTTTGTTAGATCTTGTGGTTTGTGTATCAGTGTAACTGTTGTGTCACAAAATCAATTGGGGCATATTTCTGCCCTTTCTAGTGTGTAAAATAATTTGAGGAGTATTGGCATTAAGGTTTTTTTTTTTTTTTTTTTTTTAAATCTGGTAGAATCCTGTGCTAATACTATCAAACCCTGAGCCTGAACCTCTTTTTTGGCGAAGACTGGGGGCAATTTTAATGATTACTTCTATTTCAAGGTGTTGTAAGCCTATGTAGATTGTTCATATGTTCTTGATTTAACTTTGGTGAGTTATGTCTGTTGAGAAAATTACCCATTTTCTTCAGATTTTTCCAATTTAGTGGAATATGGAAATCTAAAATATATCATTATGATTCTCTGGATTTCTTCAGTGTCTGTTGTTGTAACCATCTTTACGTCCCTAATTTGCTTCATTTTGGATTGGCTCTAGCTTCATTCTAGTTAGTTTGGACAGGAGAATGTCCATATTGTTTTTGTTTTGTTTTGTTTTGTTTCAAAGAATCAACTTTGTGTTTCATTGATTCTTTGTATTTTATTGTTTTTATTTTATTCTGTTTTTTGTTGTTGCTGTTGTTTTATTAACCATTTCTTTATATTTTAAATGTTATCCTCCTTCCCTGTCTCCTCTTCATGAACCCCTCACCCCCTACAATTTGTCTGTAAGAGGGTGGTTTTCTACTCACCTACCCACTCCCACCTCACCCTTCTAGCATATCTCTTCTGTTGGGCATAAGGCCTCCGGAGGACTGAGTTCCTCCCCTTCCACTGATGCCAGATGAGACAGTCTTCGGCTACATATGTAGCAGAAGCCATGGATCAGCCCATGTCTACTCTTTGGTTGGTGGTTTAGTCCCTGGGAACTCAGAGGGGTCAGATTAATTGATACTGTGTTCTTCCTAAGGGGTTGCAATCCTCTTCAGCTCCATCAGTCCTTCCTGACTTATTCCAGCCAGCTCTGAGTTAGATTTATTTCTGCCATCAACTCCTCTTGGACATGATTAATTCTTTTTGTTCATTTTCAATGAATTCTAAAAATTCTTTAATTTCTTTCTTTTTTGTTTGCTTCATTCTTTTTTCTGTCTGTTTGTCTGTCTATCTGTTTGTCTGCCTGGATCCATTTTTTATTCAGTAGAGAGTTATTCTACTGAGTTTATAGGCATTCTGTTGATTTTGTTGTAGATATACAGCTTTAATCTCTCTGGGTTTGATAGGATACACTGAGTTATTTCTACTTTCTTATATTTGCTAACACTTGCTTTGAATCCATTTATTTGTTCAATTTGGAGAAAGTTCCATGAGATGCTGAGAAGAAGGTACATTCTTTAGTGCTTAGTTTAAATGTTCTGCAAATATCTGTTAGGTACATTTAGTTTATAATGTCTGTTAGTTTCATTATTGTTTTGTTTAGTTTTTGCGTGGATAACACATATATTTGTGATAGTTGGCTATGGAAGTCCCTATTAACAGTATTTGAAAGTCAATATGTGTGTAGTAGTGTTTCTTAAACAAATTTAGTTGCTTCTGTGTTTGGGGACATAGATTGGAATATACTTTGGTAAAGTTTTCCTTTGGTAATTATGTAATTTACTTTCTTATTTATTCTAATGTTTTGTTTTGAAGTCTAATTTATCAGATATTAAAAGTCTATACTACCCTACTTCTTAGATCAAATTATTTGCAATATTTTTCTGTCCTTTCACTCTGAGATGATGTCTAGCCTTGAAGTTAACATGATGTCTTTCTTGCATTCACCAGAAGAATCGGTGTTGCTTTCCCATCCATTATGATTTGTGTTTAGAGATTTTAATTAGCAGTGTTTGTTAATTGTTGTTATTTTGTTGTTATGCTATCTGTGTGAATTTGTATGTATATGTGTATGCATGAATGTATATGCTTGTTTATGTGTATTTGAGTGTGTGGATGTTTGTGTCTGTGTATATGTGTGTATGTGCTTGTTTGTGCGGGTATATACATGTGTATATGTGGGCATGCATGTATGTGTGTGAGTGTGTATATGTTTAAATGTGTGTGTGTGTGTGTGTGTGTGTGTGTGTGTGCTAACACATGCTTGTGCACAAGGGCAAGTGGTTCCACCCCTTTGATTTTCAGTTTTGGATTATTCCTTGTGTTTTCTTCAGTTTTGTTTATATATGTAGGTTGATGTTTTCCTTCTAGCACCTTCTATAAGGATAGATTTGTATACATTGGTTGATTTGAGGAATATTGCCATTAACACTTCTTGAACGTCTGCTAGGTTTCTGGGAAAAACCATCTGGTCCTGGGCTTTTATTAGGTTGGGAAATTTTTCATGATTGCTTCTATTTCATAGGAATCATAGGTCTGTTTACATTGCTTTATGATCTTGATTTAACTGGTAAGTAGTTCGTATTGAGAAAATTATCCATTTCTTTCAGATTTTCCAATTTGGTGGTGTAGAGGTTTTTAAAGTACGTACATAAGATTCTCAAGAGTTCCTCAATGTCTTTGGTATGTCTCACTTTTCATTTTTAATGTTATTAATTTGCATCTTTATTCTCTGCTTTTTAGTTAATTTGGATAAGAATTCATCAATTTAGTTATTTTTCAAAAAGAACAACTCTGTTTCACTAATTCTTTGTTTTGTTGTTTTGTTTCTATTATACTGATTTCATCTCAGAGTTTGATTATTTCTTGTTGTGTACTCCTTTTAGGGGTGATTTCTTCCTTTTGTAGTAGAGATTTCAGTGGGCTGTTAGGTTGCAAGTATGAGATCTTTCTAAGTTGGTTATGACAGCATTTAGTGCTGTGAACTTCCATTTTAGTATTGCTTCCATTGTGTCCCATGAGTTTGGATATACTGTGCATTCATTTTTATCCAATTCAACAAAGTCTTTGATGTCTTTCTTCATTTCTGTCTTACTCAATTGCATTCAGTATTTTTCAGCTCCATGGGTTTGTAAAATTTCTGTTCTTTCTGTTGTTGACATCCAGTTTTTTCTATGGTCATCAGATAGGATTCAAGGATTATTTCAATTTTCTTATTTCTGTTGAAACTTGCTTTATATCTGAATATGTATTTAACATTGGAAAAAGTTCTATGCTGACACAGAATCTCTGCAATGGCACTATCACTGTCTCTTTGCATATCATACCAAAGAACATTCAGAGAGTTCTAAACTAACAACTGCCACCTCAGAACAGGAAAATACTATTTAAAAAAAAAAAAAACTGTTTAGGGTGACTATAGTAGAAGATTCTGTATTGATTTATATATCTATATCTATCTATGTGTGTGTGAGTATGTATGTATGTATATATGTATATTACACACACACACACATATACACATGCTATTCCATAATTTAATAATGTCTAATTTTGAAAGGCATTTATTTTATGTAGTAGAGATGTAAAGAAACTCAGAGACAGCACTTTGTCCCCATAATGTCTAGTTTGATATCTTGTTCTATATTAGTTACTATACCATACTTAACTACATGGTTTAGGCTTCTTCACTTATGGGCCAATTGGAAGAATTCTCCTGATGTTGAAAAAAGCTTTTGTAAACGTTTTAAGAGATGGACATGGACATTGTCTACAAACAGCTGATTTAAATGCTTAGCCACTAGAGTAGAACAAAATGAGTGTGTCAACTCAACCCTGCTTCTCTATCTCGTTGAGGCACCCAACCATTGTAAGGCTCTCTTTTCATGTAAAATAGTGATGTAAACAAAATCAAATCTACTTCACATAGTTTTTGTTAGAATTAAATGTTAACACTTTTTACAATGTGACAGGTATGTTCAGTGAGTGGTAGTATTGATTTCTAGTGTAGTCTATAATATCATTATGTTGCTTTGGTCATTTACTTTTTTCTGATGATGATCAATCTTCCTCTTCAAATTCAGTTTGTTCGTATCTTTCTACATATAGTTCAAATATTTTTTAAAGGTAATGATAATGTGGCAGCTATTCTACTTTTTTAGGGTGATTCTGAAATTGTATCATGGACTCATATTTTTCACTATTTTAATTTTTAAATTTTTACCAAAAAATTTTCAGAATGACACATAAATACCTGGTATAAATTGATTTAAAAGCTCCATATCTTTCAGACTCTTTTTTCCTCATGTTCTGATACATTTGGAACTGTCCTCTTTCATATGATAAAATTAATGGGCAATTCTTTATGGCCAGAGAAACACGGTGCTGACTTTCAGTCAATTTGAAGCTTACTGAAGACATGGGGGGGGGGGATTCGGTTCTGGTACTTGAAACTCAGTAAGGTGATGGACAGAGTCTCACAGACTGTCCAACACGATGTTGGAGATATTGGAGCAGTAGTTCTCAACCTTTCAAATGTTGTGTCCCTTATAGTTTCTTATGTTGTGATGAGCCCAACCATAAAATTATTTGGTAGCTACTTCATAATTTGAATTTTGCTACTGTAGTGAATTGCTATGTAAATATCTAATATGCAGGAAATCTTATTTGTTCTCCCGACCCTGAAGCAATCTCAACCTTCAGGTTAAGAACCTCTGTATTAGAGTAAAAGAGATGCAGAATGATGAGGCACAGAAAAGGATGATTAGGATGGTTCAGCCGAAAACATCACAAGTGCTCAAGTTACATTAACATCAGCTGTTTTGAAAGTTTGTTCTAAGGACAGATAGTGGCTAAGTGTTAAGAGCAATCAGTATTCCTTCAGATGACCCAGGACCCACATCAGGAGCTGCAGAACAGACATGTGACTCTAGTTCCAGGTATCTTAAATTTTCTTATGGTGTTGGTTGATACTGCTCACATGACTGTACTTACTTAAGCACATACATATTGCCACAAAATGAATAAATAAATATTTTTTTAAGTAGAAAAACAATCTGTTCTAAGATTCTAAATTTCTTTTTTTTCTGGATAATTTTATTTCTGATCTCTTCAGTTGACAACGTGACAGAACTGACTGGTACAGTCTTTTGAAACTTAAGCTTTTTGTCCAATATGTCATGATAGACTTGAGATGCATCTCCTGTCCCTCCAAAACACATGCTATAGTATGTTTTGTTTGTTTTTTGTCTTGTGCCTCATTCATAGAAAATATATTATTTCATTGTTTATTTTTATAACCTTTAAAACTTTGTTTTATTAACTATGTTATGCTTCATCTAAATAAACATTGCATATTTATTTGAAAAAGCTATACTTTCTAGTATTTGAGGGCTTTTTTATACTTGGTTAGGTATTTATTGGGTATTTGTTGTTCAATTTCTTTCATCTTCAATATTTGTATCTCTGCTTTTTCTATGAATGTTTGTAAAGTAATTGTCACTAACAGCACGTAAAAATGGGAAAATGGTGTTACAGTCTTTCTGTCATGTTTTTCCTGTTAAGATATCTCTCAATTAATTTTCCTTGTGTTGTTTCAAGTATTTTCTGGCCTCATTTTCCTTCAGTAGGAGGAAATTAGAGAGGATTTCTTACAGCACATTAGATTTTTGAAGCTTTGTGTGTCTAAAAACATATTTATTTCCATTTTACTTTTTCTTTTTCTTTTTTTAAATTGTAAAATTACCTTTATTTGCTGGGGGGGGGGTACTGCATGCCAGGGTTTTTTATGTGGAGGTCAGAGGACAACTTTTAGGACTAGGTTCTCGCCTTCATCATATGGATCCTTGAGAATGAACTAAGGTTGGCAGCCTGGAAGCAGATGCCTTTACCCACCATCTCACCAGCCCAAGCACTGATGTATTTCAGTATAAAATGTGTTAGTGTCCTAAATTTCAGTACTAGTAGCAAACATTGCCTCCACTTGCAGTATCCGTTTCCATAGAAATGGGCATTCATAATTTGCTTGCCAGATGACACAAGGCAATTGGTTTGCATTTTTATGCTAAATACATATTTTTAAGTTCTTTAATTTTTTTTTCTTTTTTACCATTTAGTTCCTATACCTCCTTCCCAGTTTTCCCTCTGACTGTTCCTCATCCCAAACCTTCTCTGCTGTCTCCAAGAAGATGTACCCACCTCACCAGACCTCACCACTCCCTGGGACCTCAAATCTCTACAGGGTTAGGTATATCTATCACTAGGGCCAGATCAGGCTGTTATCTGCTGTATTTGTGTCTGGGGCTTCATATTGAAGAAGTCAGTGTACAGCTGTTGGAAAATTTCATGGGACCACTCCCTTCCTGGAAGAGACAGGTTTGAGAACACATAGTCTGGATGGGAGAGGATGATTAAGCCCCTATTACCTCATTCCCTAAAGACCAATCAGTTTAAAGGGTACCCTGTTCCACCAATCATATTGTGCTTAGTTGCTGATGCTCTATTCCACCCCGTGAAACTGTATAAAAACTTGATGAATGGGCTGTCTGGGTTCTTTGCCTCTCCTTCAGGTGCAGGACAACCCTATTGCACTGGAACAATAAATTCCTCTAGCTTTTGCATCGATCCCCAGCTCTGCATTGTTCACTTGTGGGATCCCCGCTAGTTAAGGCTCAGTGGAGTCTTACAATATCAACTGGTGTATGCTGTCTGGATGGTGGCACAGTGTCAGAGAGATCTCAGAGGTCCAGGTTATTTGAGACTGCTGGTCTTTGTATGGGGTCACCCTCCTCCTAAGCTTCTTCCAGCTTTTCTCTAATTCAACCACAGGGGTCCCTAGCTTCTTTTTGGTTGTAAGTATCTGCATCTGACTCTTTTAGCTGCTTGTTGGGCCTCTCAGTGGGCAGCCATGCTAGGATCCTGTATATAAGCACACCATAGCATCAGTGATAGTGTCAGGCCTTGGAGCTTTCCCTTGAGCTAGATCACAATTTGGGCCTGCAGGTAAATGAATATAACTAGAAAATATCAACCTGAGTGAGGTATCACAGACCTAAAAGGACATGCATGGTATGTACTCACTAATAAGTGGATATTAGCCAAAAGAGTACAGAATATCCAGAGTAAAATCCTCAAACTCAAAAAAGTTAACAAGCCAAAGGGTCAAAGTGAGGATGCCTCAATTATACTTGGAAGGAAGAAGAAAGCAATCATGGGGGAGGGGAGGGAAGAGAGAGGATGGACCTGGGTGGGAGAGGAAACAGGGACTGGAAAAGGGAAACATGATCAGGTATTGGGGGCAGGGGAAAACAGAACTGAAGCCCTGAAGGCCAGCAGAAAGAATAAAAATAGGCATCCTTGGAAAGTAGGAAGTAGGGGGACCCTCTAGAATATACCAGAGACCTGAAAGGTGAGAGACTCTCAAGACTCAAAAGGAAGGGACCTTAGATGAAATGCCCAAAAGTGAAGAGAGGGAACTTGTAGAGTCCACTGCCAGAAGAAAGACATGACACCAAGTGGAGGGATGGAGTTGCCATCCATCCATCAAAAACTCTGACCCAGAATTACTCCTGTCTAAAAGAACTGCAGGGACAAAAACAAAGAAGAGACTGAGGGAAAAGAGGTCCATTGACAGGTCTATTTTTATTTTTCAAATACATCTCCACTGTTTGAGAATTTGTGCTTTGGGGGGTTTATTTCAACCTCATCATTTGTGAGTTTGTTTGTTTCTTTCTGACTTCCTTGTCTTCAATCAGACTTTTTTTTTTTATCTTGACTTTGAATGTGTAGACAAGTATTTCCATGTGTTGTATAAACAGGTTTACATGTGTGCCTGTGTGCATTCTGTACATAAGAGAGCACATTTGTGTAAGACTGAGTTCAATGCCAGGTGTTTTTTTGTTTGTTTGTTTGTTTTGTTTTGTTTTTCACAAAGTGTTTTGAAGGATCATCCACAAAACTTTCACAAGGAAATAAACTTTTTCACAAGAAATAGGGATTTTTCAGATACACCAAAGCCAAAGTGGAGCCTTAGATTTTCATTTTTCTAGTGATGGCTATATGAATGTGAACTTGTTAATGTACTTCATAGTAGGATATCCAGGAGACTCACTGTGGACAAATGTAAAGGCATGCAAATGCTAGTAATGGGAGATGAAATTTCAAGAACAGGCACAACAGTGTTTCCTGTGCAAGTGCTGTACTTTCAAGCCAGAATGTATCTTCAGATTTTACAGCATACTTTCTTAAAGCAATAATCATAGGAGTTCAATTATCTGTCCCATGTAATTACTGGGTAGTATACTCAATTGTTATACTCTAATTTCAGTTCTATAAAATGTTACAAATCTCTGGCATGAAATAAGTTTAATAATCAACAATAAAATAGTTATGACATTGGTGTAATTTCATATTCTGTGTGGATCTTACAGTTTAACTTATAATTAAAGCCTATATTACAAATATAAACATTTTGTATACATAAAGCTGCATTGCAAAAATTTGCCCTTTCAAATACATTATGAGGGAATATTTACTGAATTTCATTTCAAGTTTCAATGGAGGACACATTTGAAGAAGCATTGTTTGCTTTAGCAAATGTCTGTTAGTTTATGTAACATTCAACACTGACCTTTAAGTGTAAGACATTTATCAGAGTCATGCATTCCATTCTTTCCACATACTTAATGGAGAACAAAAGGTCACCTTGGTCAAATGTTTTGTCATTGTATAGGTGGCAATATAATGTGAGTTCAAAAGAGTGAAGAGAAACATGAATAATTTGTTTTACTGTATTATCAGTTTTAGTTAGAACTTATAAAACTTTCGGATGAATACAAGAAATGTATATAAACAATAGATACACAATGAATATCTCTAAGTATATGGAAGCCAGTTAAATGTGAAACAATACTGTGAAAATGATTTAGGAAAACAAGTGAGTCAGAAAGTTGATCTTTGTAAGGAAAAGGAGGGAATGGTCCATGGACAAACAAGTTGTATGTTGCAATGTGAATAAAGTATAGAATTAAAAAGAAGATTAAGAGGGAGCATGACCAAGTTTGGAACACTAGGTATGCAATAGCACAGCTAGGGATATCAGAGTAAAGACAAGGACCTGGGGCAGTAATGGCTGGCCAGTTACATCTGTGGAGCCTTCACCAACAGATAATGGGTACTACTGGCCTTCCATAGATCCTTGCTCTTAATGAAGCTAACTGAAACTGAGAAAGTAAAAATAGCTACTAGGA
Source organism: Rhynchomys soricoides (assembly GCA_019843965.1). Taxonomy (NCBI): domain Eukaryota; kingdom Metazoa; phylum Chordata; class Mammalia; order Rodentia; family Muridae; genus Rhynchomys; species Rhynchomys soricoides. The sequence goes on from JADRCH010000030.1 coordinate 2,420,352, forward strand.
AAGCTTCCATGTATTAAAATAAATAACAACAGAGGGTGCTTTTTGGTGTAACTAACAATAAATACCAAGACACCTACAAAATTGACTACACTAATGGTGGCCAGGTGACAAACAGCCAGCAGTGAAGGTTAATAATAACGATGGAGTCAAGAATAGAAATGCACAGAGCTTATAAGGCCTCCATTGGCTCATCCCATTATGGAAAGAGAATTCACAGTTTTAATAGACAATACCTCAACCAGTATCCAGTTTCTGTTATAGTACTACTGAAATTCCTGGACAAAGGAGATATTTTTATTTGTTTGTCCTTATTTTATTTTTGATGATTTCTTATCTTAAATCTCCTCCATGTCTTATTTTCTACTAATTTCTCAATTATTTTTTCTGAAAGTTATTCTGATAAAACCTGTTCCCACTTTCACATTTCTATGAGTGTCTGTTTCTTTCTTTTTTATTGGATATTTTATGTATTTACATTTCAAATGTTGTCCTCTTTCCTGGTTTCCCCTCCAGAACTTCCCTCTCCCATTTCCCCTCCCACTGCTTCTATGAGGATGCTCCACTGCCCACCTATCCATTCCCACCTCACCACCCTGAAATTCACCTACACTGGGGAAGAGTCTTCACAGGACCAAAGGCTTCTCTTCCTATTGATGCCAGATAATGCCATCATATGCTACATATGTTGCTGGAGCCATGGAGCCCTCCATATGTACTCTTTGGTTGATGGTTTTGTCCCTGGTAGTTCTGGGGGTTTTGGTTGGTTGATATTGGTATTCTTCCTACGGGATTGCAAACCCCTTTAGCTCTTTCAGTCTTTTCTCTAACTCCTCCATTGGGGACCCCATGCTCACTTCAATGGTTGCCTATGAATGTCTGTATTTGTCAGGCTTTGACAGAGCCTCCCAGGAGACAGCTATATCAAGCTCCTTTCAGCAACCACTTCTTGGCTTCCATAATAGGGTCTGGGTTTGATGACTGTATATAGGACAGGTCTCCAGGTGAGGGAGTCTCTGGATGCCCTTTCCTTTCTTTCTTTCAGTCTCTGCTCTGCATTTGTCTTATTATTTTCTCCCGTATTTTGTTCCCCCTTCTAAGAAGGAAGCATCCATGTTTTGGTCTTTCCTCTTCTTGAGGATCATATAGTCTTAGGTATTCCAAGCTTTGGGGTTAATATCCACTGATCAATGAGTGCATACCATGAGGGTTCTCCTAAATAAAGTAAAAACAATATACAGAAAAACAGTAGCCAACATCAAACTAAGTGAAGAGGAACTTGAAGCAATCCCACTAAAATGAAGGACCAGACCAGGTTGCTCACTTTCTCCCTACCTATTTAATATACTACTCCAGGTCCTTGCTAGAGCAATCAGATAAGAAGAGAAAGTCAAAGGGAATTAAATTGGAAAGGAAGAAATCAAAATATCACTATTTGCAGATGATATGATAGACCCCAAAAATTCCACCAGAGAACACCTAGCAATGATAAACAACTTTAGCAAAGTGGCTGAATATAAAATTAACTCAAACAAATCAGTAACCTTCCTCTACTCAAAGGATAAACAGGGTAAGAAAGAAGGTAGGGAAATGACACCCTTCACATAGGCATAAATAATATAAAATACCTTGGAGTGACTTTAACCAAACAAGTAAAAGATCTATATGGCAAGAACCCCAGGTCCCTGAAGAAAGAAATAAAAGAAACTCTAAGAAGATGGAAAAATCTCCCATGCTCATGGATTGGAAGGATTAATATAGTAAACATGGCCATCTTGCTGAAGGCAATCTACAGGTTGAGTGCAGTCCCCATCAAAAGTCCCACTCAATTCTTCATAGAGTTAGAAAGAGTAATTTGCAAATTCATTTGCAATAAGTAAAAACCCAGGATAGTGAAAACTCTTCTCATCAATAAAAGAATTTCTGGGGGAATCAGCATGCATGACCTCAAGCTATATTAGAGAGCAATAGTGATAAAAACTGTATAGTATTAGTACAGTGGCAGGCAGGTAGATCAAAGGAATAGAATTGAAGACCCAGATATGAACCCACACAGCTATGGTCACTTGATTCATTAGACAAAGGAGCTAAAACTATCCAGTGGAAAAGAAACAGCATTTTCAACAAATGGTTCTGGTTCAACTGGCCGTCAGTATGTAGAAGGATGCACATTAATCCATTCTTATCTCCTTGTACAATGCTCAAGTCCAAGTAGAGCAAGGACCTCCTCTTAAAACAAGACAAAATAAAACTAATAGAAGAGAAAGTGGGTAAGAGCCTGGAACACATGTGCACAGGAAAAATTTTCCTGAACAAAACACCAATGGCTTATGCTTTAAGATCAAGATTTGACAAATGAGACTTCATGAAAATGCAGAGCTTCTGTAAGGCAAAGGACATTGTCAATAGGACAGCATGGCAACCAAAAGATTGGGAAAAAGCTTTACCAATCCTACATTCAATTGAGGGCTAATATCCAATATATGCAAATAAATCCAGAAAATGAAATAACCCTAAGAAGTGGGGTATAGAGCTAAACAAAGAATTTTCAACTAAGAAATATTGAATGGCCAAGAAGCACCTGAAGAAATCTAAAACACCCTTAGTCATCAGGGAAATGCAAGCAAAACAATCCTGAGATTCTTCCTCACACCAGTCAGAATGGCTAAGATTAAAAACTCAGGAGGCAGCAGATGTTGACAATGATGTGGAGAAAGAGGAACACTTCTCCATTGCTGGTGGGATTAGATGCTGGTACAACCAATCTTGAAATCAGTTTAGTGGTTCCTCAGAAAATTGAACATATTACTACCTGAGGACCCAGATATACCAATCCTTGGCATATACGCAAAAGATGATCCAACATATTACCAGGGCACATGCTCCACTATGTACATAGCAGCCTTATTTATAATAGCCAGAAGCTGAAAAGGACCTAGATGCCCTTCAACAGAGAAATAGATATAAAAATGTAGTACTTTTACTCTCAGTTATTAAAAAAACAATTTCTTCATGAAATTCTTAGGCAAATGGATGAGCCTAGAAAATAGCATCCTGAGAAAACTCAGTCACAAAAGAGTGTCTGTTTCTTTTATCATCAGAAGCATCCAGCAAGGAATCCCTGCCCTAGAACATGTAATGTATTGTAGCTTAGGAGTCTGCTTCATGTATGGCTGGGCATTAAAACATGATATAACCCTGAAAACCCTAAAATACTACTAACTCCAAGGAGAATAATGGACTTGGGAAGACAGTTCAGTTGGTACAGCTTCAGATTAACACAATGATCAATACAATGAAAGAAGCTGTGGGTTGATCACAAGCCTCCAAAGAACTAGGTTTGTCAGAGAACTGTCATCACAGCATTGGAGGAGAAGTTACAGAAAGAAAAGAGAAGGACAGAAAGAAAAGAAATTCAAAGTCATATTAGATTATCTGGAAAGCTCAACATCAGACTGACATACATAAGGTTTCTTTTCAATTAAAATTAAAAGGAGAAAAATTTATTGTTTTAAAAATAAGACTACAATGAGGACCTCAGAAATATGTTACAGTGGTTCTTTTACATTGAAGCAAGTTTTGGTGGGAAGGTACCATGCTAACTGGAGAATGATAAAGCCTATGAACAGTTCTCCAATAGTTAGCTTCAGTTTTATAAAGCGTTAGTTTCATTTTAAAGCACTTCTTGTCAAAAACTTTCACAGATCAGATAGGTAGAAAATGGCACGTGGGCATGTATTGATAATCTGGTCAAAATAAGATTCTTAGAAGGCATGGTAGCAGAAGGTACTTTGGTTTCTCACTTTTGCTGTTCCTAGATGAATCACACTCTCATCCTTATGACTATTCTCCCTTCGAATTCATAGTCTTTCTGTGTCAGCCTTGGAGTGCTGGAATTACAGGCAAGCACCTTGAAACTCTCCTCTGATACCTATTTTAAGTTTTACCGCAATGTTAAATTCTCCTAGCCTCAGAATCTTTACCCATTAAGTAGCTTGAGAAACATAGAATATCTGCCTTACATTTTTGGTCATTCACATTGGAGTTCAATAGGAAGGGTATGCCAAGAGATTCAGTCCTGGACAACATAGTGCTTTTGGTGTTTCTGCCCTTGTGATCCAATCTGTGTTCACTGGTCCTTCTGTGAGCATGAACAATCAATTTATTAGAATGCTGAGTTATGTCTATGAAATACTTATGGTAATATTTGATTTACCAATGATCTTACGTCCCTTGTCATCTGTGGCTGACTTCAGTATTCACATATCAGGCTAAAGTCAGTTCTAATACTTTGCTCTCTCTAAAGCACAACAGAATACTTTTGTTCAAAGTACTTCTGAAACCCATTTTCAGGATCCTATCATTTTTGGTGTATGAGTTTTTAAGTTAATTCACCTTATAGGAAAAAAAATAGCAGAAAATAGCATTATTTTTCCTTCACACCAAGCTCCTTCAGGTTCCTATTGTACTACCATCTTGCTTTAAGGTGGTCCATTTGTTACTCCCAATAAACTCACATAAATACTTAGTTATTAAGTGAGATTCTTTTATTTAGATTGGGTATATCCCCGGTGTTTGTTGTCATTCTGGATGTCTTGACAAATAAGGAGCAGTACAAATACAGATAACTTTCATGCTTTCTTACTTGGGAGTTTCTCTGTGCTAAATATATTGTGTGTTCTACTTATTTCCTGTTCCTTTTCTTTCTACATTCTCTGTCCACACTTATTGGCAGCTGTTTCTCTAATTTTCCCATTTCATGGTGTCACATAGTTGCCATCAAATTCAATGAAGCCTTGCAGACTGCTGTCCTTAACAGCATTAATTCACATTTTCTACATTTCAGTTCCTATTGACAAATTCATTTCTTTGTAAATAAAACAAATTATTAGTACAAGATAAAGCTTAATTGTCTGAGTACACCAAAGCTTAGTTTTATTTATTGGTTCTTCCACTGAAGAATATGAAGGGCAGCTTGAGGCAGATGATATAGCGTTCATTGCACAAGCCTGATAATTTGACTTCAACCCATGTTAGGAGGTAGGCCCTAACACCCCCCTTGGAATTTGCCTGAGCCTCCACACTGTCCTTGGGAATCTAAGACTTTCTGAGGATCAGTTGTGTTTGCACAAGATAAGCTGGAGATGCCTGGAGCCAGGATCTTCACAACGTTCCTGGGAATCTGACCCTAGTGACCTTCTGAAAACTAGTTGTGTTTCCTCAAGACTAAACTGTCCTTCCCACCTCCTGGAAATAGACCGATCATAAAACAGTTTGACACCGGATGGTCTGGCTTGTTAAAATAGTTAAACCATGACAGCTGGGGGGCCATAGCCTCCTTTTCCCTCCCCTCTACATTCCTTTTTCTTTAAAAGCAAATGTGTGTAAAAAATAAAGTGAGACCTAGATGGAACTTTGCCTAGCCTCCCTCCTCTCTCTCGCCCGTTTTTCTTTTCAGGCTTAGTCCTCCTCGATCTTCAGGAATAACTAAGTCCTGCAGGTCGAGACAGAGTTGCACCCAACTTGGGGCTCGAGGCACAGATTTTTGCCAGATGGATTCTGCCCATAAGAGGCATTGCTGCAGCTCCAGAAAATTTGAGGACCCCTGTGAAAGGGTTTTTCATCCTCGGTAAGTGATTTTCATCCATCTCATAAAAATGGGCCAAAAGTTGACTAAAGAAGCAGTCTTTATCAAAGACTTAAAGGGATCACTCAGACAGAGAAGAGTTAAAGTTAAAAAAGAAAGATTTAATTAAGTTTTTTATTTTAAAAAAAAATAAAAAATTTTTTTTATTTAATAAAAAATAAAAAATAAAATATTTTTAATTTTAAAGCCTGTCCCTGGTTCATAATAAATGGGCCAGAAATTCACCAGGGAAAATGGCGAAAGGTGGGACATGATCTTAATGAGAAACTGAGTCGAGAAGGGCAGGATGCGGTCCCTGACACAGTCTTTACATAATGGGGTTTAATAAGAGATATAGTCGAAGCTACGTCTTCCGATCCAGACAAACAGCAGGTACTGTCTGTTGCAGAGTACTGTCTCCTCCCTCTTTCTAATACAGAACCTTCCGCCTCCCTCCCAGATAAACAGTCGGACATCCGAGTCCCCGCTAAGTCTCCCTCTGTAGTTATAGATATGTCGAGGTCCGCAAATTCAGACATCCCCACCTCAGAGCCTAAGCCTTTTGGGGCAGAGGCACCCCCTCCAAGATCTCCTTATCCGCCCTACCCCAGAAAAAACCTTCCTCCATTCAGCGGACTTTCTCCAGGACTTTCTGATTTAAAAACAGGTCTTCCCTGCCAAAACCAATTAAGAAATACAGTAAACCACCCTCTTTCTCAGGGTCAGCCCCCTCCTTCCCACCCCAGAGTTGCCTTGACATTCCCGATTGTGGCCCAGGAGCTAAACGATAATCCCTTGGGTCCTGCAGAGAACGGAGACTGCGATTTTTGATGACGAAATTGTGACATGTCATAACCCTGACAGGCCGCTGCACCCTTCAGCTCCACCTCACGGACCTCCTCCTTGTGTTTTCTGGCAACTGCATACTCCTGCATTGTCTGTCCCTAGCTCGTCTCTCCTTGAGTCCAAAAAGGAACTCTCAGCTCAGATAAGCAAACTAAAAGAAGTCCTAAAGTTACAGAAGCAGTTCTCCCAGCTCTCTGCCGAACTCAGTTCTTTACAATCCGCTCTTCATGAGACTGTTCTCGCCCCGATTTCTGGATCAGCAAATAAGCCCCTCCTCAGTTACAAACCCCCTAAAAGAACTTGAGGGTCCCACAGTGTTTCTTTGGCCTTCCCTGTGGTAACCCGTTCTTCTGGGGCGCCTAAACACCCTTCCACCTCCTTTGATCCCTCTGAGGACGCACTGAGTGACCATGATGGTGAGGGGGAGGGAGCTCGAGAAAGTGAAAGTGAAGGAGAGGACGAACCGCCAGCACCCTCTGATCTGCCATCACCATCTAGTGGGCACGGCGAGTTCCATAAGCAACATTTTAAAAATTTAAAAGAACTAAATACTGCCATCAGAACGTATGGTCCAAACGCCCCTTTTACTCTCTCAGTCTTAGACTCCTTGTCTCGGGGCAGCTATTTGCTCCCAGGAGAGTGGATTCGTGTAGTTCAAGCGGTTCTCACCTGCAGTCAATTTCTAACTTGGAAGGTGGATTTTATTGACTGATGCCAGGCAGTTGCAGCCACGAATTTAAGATCCCCACAGTCGCCTTCTGGGACATGGACTATAGACAAACTCAGTGGCCAGGGAAAGTATTCAACGGAGACATAAAAAAGGCTTCTGCCCCTTCATCTCTTGGCCCAGACAGCTAACACTGCTCTTGGTGCCTGGCGGGCTCTTCCAGCTGTGGGCTCAGCACTTACTCCTCTAACTAAAATAACTCAGGGAACTCAAGAGGATTATAGTGAATTTGTGAGCTGCCTCCTAGAGGCTGCAGAGAGAACCTTGGGCCACGAGGCTTCCAATGATAAGATTATCAGACAGTTGGCTTATGAAAATGCAAACTCAGCCTTCAGGGCCGCCTTATGCGGAAAAAACAGAGACAAGACTCTGGATGAGATGATTCGCCTGTGCCGCGATGTAGATTCCTTCTCTTCTAAAATGTCTCAGCTGTCCACCTTGCGGTGGGCGCCGCACTCCAGGCTCAGAATACTCAAAAGGGTTGCTTTAGGTGTGGCCAGATGGGCCACTTTGCCCGTCAGTGCCCCAGGGTCCCAAGGTCAGTTGAACCCCCGCAGGTGTCCTTGGGCCCCTCGGGCAGGTCCTCACAGCCTTTCACCCTTTGCCCGCACTGCCTGCGAGGCAAACACTAGGCAAACACCTTTGCTCCACCACTGCCATTTCCTGACGCCCACTGCCTCCCCTTCAAAAAAACGGGTTGAGGGACCAGCCCCAGGTCCCGCTAGTCACCCCATTCCCTCCAGCTTTGGGGAACAGCCGGACAATAAACTCCCTCTTGCCCTCTACTGAGCCACCCCAGGGAGCGCAGGAGTGACCTGTGTGCCTCTGCCCACACAATACTAAGACCGGAGGACGGAGGACGGACTCTTCCTACGAGAATTTTTTGGCCTCCCCCTAAAAAATACTTATTTTCTGATCTTGGGGTGCACATCCTCTACTTTGAGCGGACTCAGTGTCCACCCCTCCTTGGTAGACAATGACTATACTGGAGAGATTAAGGTCCCGGTCAGTGCCCCTTGGGGTCCAATATCTGTCTCCCAGGGCCAAAGTTTGGCCCAGGTTCTTAGACACCTCTCACCCTGCACTGGCCACACAATGCGGCCCTTCCCGACCAGGCTCCTCAGACTAGTATTGGGTTCAGACTATCACTAGGGAGCACCCTACATTAAACCTTAGAATTCAGGGAAAGACTTTTGAAGGAATCTTAGATTCAGGGGCTGATTCCACTGTACTGTCACAGGATTCTAGGCCCCACCATTGGCCCTTACAAGCCTCCATGACCCATCTAAAAGGAATTGGGCAGTCTAAAAATACCTTACAGAGTTCTCAGCTTCTAACTTGGGAAGACAACGAGGGAAATAAGGGCACGGTCCGGCCATTTGTGGTTCCTGGCATTCCTGTCAATCTCTGGGGCAGAGATATCCTCTCCCAAATGAAAGTCCTTATGTGCAACCCCAATGAGGTGATTGCCCAACAGATGCTTGCACAGGGTTACCTCCCTGGACAGGGGCTTGGCAAACAAAACCAGGGAAGTCCTACCCCCCCTCATAAAAAAGATCGCACAGGCTTAGGGTTGGATAGCCATTTTTCATAAGGACCATTGCTCCTCCTGCATGCCAGGCAGACAAGATCACCTGGAAAGATGACATTCCTGTCTGGCTTGACCAATGGTCCCTCCCTTCCAAAAAATTGTCTGCAGCCATAGCGTTAGTGCAGGAACAGCTGGCAGCGGGACATATCGAGCCTTCTACTTCACCATGGAACACACCTATTTTTGTCATCCAAAAACGAAATGGTAAATGGCACCTGCTATAGGACCTCAGAGCAGTCAATAAAACCATGGTCCCTATGGGTGCCCTACAGCATGGTCTACCTTCCCCTGTGGCCATTCCTGGTGGATACTTAAAACTAGTCATTGATTTAAAAGACTGTTTCTTTTCCATCCCCCTCCACCCTGAAGATTGCAAACGTTTTGTGTTCAGTCTTCCCATAACCAACTGTGTGGGACCTTTCCCTCGCTTCCAGTGGCGGGTTCTTCCCCAAGGCATGGCCAACAGTCCTACCCTTTGCTAAAAATATGTAGCTCAAACAATTGACCCCTTCAGGTCATTCTTCCCTGACCTTTATGTGGTTCATTACATGGATGACGTTCTTCTGGCGGGGCCCAATGAGCAGCAGCTCCATCAGGCAGGATTACAACTTATTGCTGCCCTTCAAGATCGAGGGCTCCAAGTTTCCCCTGAAAAAATACAAGTATACACTCCCAATTTGTTCTTGGGGTTTGAACTGTTTCCCAATAAGATTCTTTCCCAAAAAATTCAACTGAGGCGTGATTCCCTGCTAACACTTAATGATTTTCAGTGGCTACTGGGTGATATTAATTGGCTGCTCCCTTATTTAAAGCTAACTACAGGTGAATTAAAACCTTTATTTGATATATTGTGAGGAGATTCTGATCCATGATCCCCATGAGCATTGACCCTAGAGGCCCATAGGGCATTAGCCAGGGTAGAACAAGCTATAGTCAATCAATCTGTTGGTTATTATTCTCCAGAATTGCCCCTTCGCCTCCTCATCTTTCCCACCCATTTTTCTCCTACTGGCCTACTTTGGCAAGTAAAGCCTTTATTTTGGGTGCATTTACCAGCATCCCCATCATTCGTGCTGCCCACCTACCCTCTCTTGGTCACCCACCTGCTACGTCTTGGCAGGGAGGCTGCCCTTAAACTCTTTGGCAGAGACCCTGATAATATAATCCTTCCCTTTAATGCCTCCCAAGTCCAGTGGCTCATTCAGACCGATGATGATTGGGCCATTAATTGCACCTCCTTTAAGGGCACCATAGATAATCATTACCCTGCTGATAAGCTAGTCCAGTTTTTACAAAAGACACCAATTGTTTTTCCTAAAAGGACAAAAGCCTCCCCCATTGCTGAGGCTGCACTGGTTTTTTCTGATGGGTCTTCTTCGGGTATGGCAGCTTTTAATATCAATGAAACAGTCTCTCGCTTTATGACAGACTTCTCCTCAGCACAGCTTGTTGAATTATCAGCCATTATAAAGGTGTTAGAGGTTTTATGAGGTCTGCCTTTTAACTTGTATACTGATAGTGCTTATGTAGCCACCTCTGTGCCTCTTCTTGAAACAGTCCCATATATTTGCCCCTCAACAAATGCCTCTCCCTTATTCTCTGAACTACAAAGATTGTTTCTTGCCCGTGATGCCCCTTTCTTCGTTGGACACATTCGTGCCCATTCTGGATTGCCTGGACCACTGTCTGAGGGCAATGATAAAGTAGATCAAGCCACTCAGGTAATTGCTTTGGCTCTTTCTGTTCCCCCACTCACTGCTGCACAACAAGCCCATGACTTACACCACCTTAATGCCCATACCCTGCGGCTTAAATTCTCCATCACCTGTGAACAGGCATGCCAGATCGTCCAACAGTGCAAAGACTGTCTGACTCTCTTGCCTGAACAACATCTGGGGGTAAACCCTCATGGGCTAATCCCTGGCAAACTCTGGCAAATGGATGTTACACATTATTCTGCCTTTGGAAAACGTAAATATGTTCATGTCTCTATAGACACCTATAGTGGCTTCCTTTATGCATACTTACAGACCAGGGAAGATACTAAACATGTTATCAGCCATGTCCTTGCCAGCCTGGCAACCACCCCAATACCTAAAATTCTTAAGATGGATAATGGAGCAGGATATACCAGCTCCAGCTTTAAACAATTCTGTGCACAAATGGGCATCAAACATGTCATGGGCATCCCTTATAACCCTCAAGGACAAGGAACTGTTGAACGAGCCCACCAGACACTTAAAAACATGCTTTTCAAATTACAGTCTGGGGGAGAAGCACTCTACCCCAGAACAGGCAATTTTAAACCTCTCCTCAATCATGCTTTATTTGTTCTAAACTTTCTTACATAGGACTCTGTGGGTAGATCTGCTGCAGACCACCTCTGGCACCTGTCCATGGCTAATAACTATGCAAGGCTATGTGGAGAGACCCTTTATCCAACAAATGGCAGGGTTCAGACCCAGTCCTCATCTTGGGCAAGGGGCACGCCTGCATTTATGACTCAGAGACACAAAATGCCAGATGGCTTCCAGATCGCCTCATAAAACTCTATAATCCACCCAGGGACCCCCCTGAGAAGGCTTCTCATTGTGTTTAATTTCAGAGACTAAGAAGGACCAGAAATGTCCCTGTCTCCAATGATGCTGCTCCCTTGGATCTTCTTCGAGGCCCTACTGTGCTCCAGTGGCAAGAACAATCCCTCCCCACATCGCTTTTCAACTTTACATGGGTAATTCTTAATGAGGCAGGAGACATAGCTAATTCAACCTCTCGGCTCTCTGCCAATATCCCTTAGGACCCCTTACAGGTTGATCTATGTGTGCTGGCCCTTGGGGCTCATGACTATTGGGACTACCAGGACTTCTTTGTACCACAACGAAAGCCCCCCAATCCTGTCTTACGGTGAGTATGGCAACCGGGATGTGGATCCCCAATGAAAAGGACCCTCCTACAAATGGCCCCCTTCTATATCTGCCCCGGAGGACATTGAGACCGCTCTCTTGGCACAAAGTGCGGTTTCTCTCTTGATTTTTACTGTGCCTCCTGGGGCTGCAAGACCTCTGGAGATACTTATTGGAAACCCTCCTCTTCGTGGGATTATATTACAGTAAAGAGAATAAACCCCTTCCCCATACAGCCTTACCGGTGGACCTGCACCCCTGGCTAATGAATGCATATTTAACTGGTGCAATCCCCTTTCCATCACTTTCACTAACACTGGAAAAAGGCCTTCTGGGATAATTCCAGAGGCTACAAATGGGGATTGAGACTTTATATGCCAGGATGTGACTTGGGCCTCACATTTAAAATTAAACTCATTAAGACACTTCCACAGGGCCCTACAATAGCTATTCGACTTAACGCAGCCCTACATTCTGGACAGACGAGCCCAAAAATTAAGATAGGGGCTCCCTCAGTTATTATAAGGCCAACCTTAAAACCCTTTGCTAGTACCCTTTTCCAACCGACCCTCCCTGTGGGACCTCCATTGTAATCCAACATTATACTTGATCTAGTTAACGCTTCCATTAAGGCCTTGAGAGACAACAATCAGACAGGCTATTTAGAATGTTGGGTCTGCTGCTCCCGTCGACCTCCCTTCTATGAGTGAGTGGCTATTATTGGTGAACCCCTCTTTAGTAATGACCACAGTCAGTTAAGGTGGGGCAATACTGAGTGCCTTGGATTAACCCTTTCCCAGGTCTCTGGATTGGGCCTCTGTTTATTAGCCCCTAATATGCTCCCCCCTCGTCAGATGAGCGACATTTGTAATCAAACAATTACTGTCAACTTCACCTTTCAGTACATTCAGGCACCCGATAGTTCTTATTTTTTCTGTTCCACTGGACTCACTCTTTATGTAGTTTCAACTTCTTTATTGACACACATAGATTACTGTGTTTTGGTCATTCTTATTCCAAAAATTACCTTTCACCATGCAGAAGACCTACTTACATTTTGGGAACAGGGTGCAACACGTACCAAAAGAGAGCTCATTACAGCCATTACACTGGCCGTCCTTTGGGGCCTAACTGCCACAGGAGCTGGAACAGGTATAGCCTCCTTGATTTCTTCTACTCAACAGTATAATCAACTTTCCATAGCTATTGATAATGATATCCGTGAGTTACAACACGGCTTAAAATATCTTAAAGAACCTGTAGCATCCCTATCAGAGGTAGTATTACAAAACAGAAGAGGGCTAGACCTCGTCTTTTTACAAGAAGGTGGTCTATGTGCTGCCCTTAAAGAGGAATGCTGCATTTATGCAGACAAGACAGGGTTAGTTGATGACAGCATAGAAAAGATAAAAAAGAGCTTAACAGATAGAAAGAGAAAGAGAGAACAAGCTGAGGCTTGGTATCAAAATTGGTTTTCCACTTCTCCCTGGCTTTCTACATTACTCCCCAGCATTCTGGGACCCTTTATGGGCCTTTTACTGCTTTTGACATTTGGCCCTTGGGTTAGTTAATAGACTAACCAACTTTGTTAAGTCACAGATTGATTCCGCCCTCCAGAAGCTGGCTGCTGTTCATTACCATTGAGTCAGTATCCAAGAATCCACCGAGAACCCTCCCTCTGATGTTTCCTCTGACGGTCTACAGTTTTCAGCCCTAGCAGCAGAGGCAGAGATTCCTTGGTATTGCAGGCTATGGAGGCTTTCCTAAACAGCCTTATGGCTCCTTACAGCCCTGAGTCAACAGGAGTGGCTTTTGGGCCATAAGCTGTGGAAAGGCCAATGACGGGAATGTATTGCAGTGCCATGATTCTCAACGCATGCCCTTAAAGGCTGCAGGGTAGCTCAATGACGGGATTATTATGGATCCATTATCTGGGTGCACATCGAGACTATAAAAGGTCGATGCTGGAAATGGGGGCCATCCATATAGCCTAAGACAGAGCCCCTGCCCTAATAAAAATTGGGCATGAGACATGGGTGCACACTGCATAGCCTAAGACAGGCCTTCCACCGACCCTTCTTAGCTGCTCCTCATTCATTGTAAAAGAAAGGGTGATATGTTAGAAGCCAGGCCCTAACACCCTCCCTTGGAATTTGCCTGAGCCTCCACACTGTCCTTGGGAATCTGAGACTTTCTGAGGACCAGTTGTGTTTGCACAAGATAAGCTGGAGATGCCTGGAGCCAGGATCTTCACAACGTTCCTGGGAATCTGACCCTAGTGACCTTCCGAAAACTAGTTGTGTTTCCTCAAGACTAAACTGTCCTTCCCACCTCCTGGAAATAGACCGATCATAAAACAGTTTGACACCGGATGGTCTGGCTTGTTAAAATAGTTAAACCATGACAGCTGGGGGGCCATAAGCCTCCTTTCCCCTCCCCTCTACATTCCTTTTTCTTTAAAAGCAAACATGTGTAAAAAATAAAGTGAGACCTAGATGGAACTTTGCCTAGCTTCCCTCCTCTCTCCCGTTTTTCTTTTCAGGCTTAGTCCTCCTCGATCTTCACGAATAACTAAGTCCTGCAGGTCGGGACAAACCCATAAAACCCACAGGGGACAAGGGAACTAATTCCTGAAAGTGACCATCACAGGTGTACTGAGATTGGCTTGTATCAGTGGACACACACACACTCACACACACACTGTACACATATATTCACAAACTGAGCAAGCACAGACAAACACACTACATACAATAAACAAACATGCAAAAATTATTTAAGCTGAATGTACATGGGACTATCAAAAATTGTCATGTGAGACCAGAAAGATGGCACAAAATTTAAAAGCTTGTACTGTTCTTGCAGAGGAAACTGTGCTATCTTGCTTTCTGGGACCCATGTAGAATAGCTGATGATCCCCTGAATCTCTATTGTCTTAGTTAGAGTTTCTATTCCTGCAGAAAAAAATTATGACCAAGAAGCAAGTTGGGGAGGAAATGATTTATTTCACTTATATTTCCACATTGCTGTTCCTCACCAAAGAAAGTCAGGACTGGAACTCAAGCAGGTTAGGAAGCAATAAGTTGCTGATGCAGAGGCAATGAACAAATGTTACTTACTGGTGTGCTCCCCCTGGCTTGCTCAGCTTGCTTTCTCATAGAACCCTGGACCAGCCTAGGATGGCACCATCCACAATTGGCCCTCTCCCCTAGATCACTAATTGAGAAAATGCCTTACAGCTGGATGTCATGGGGCCTTTCCTCAACTGAAATTCCTTTCTCTGTGATATCTCCAACTTGTGTCAAGTTGACACACAAAATTAGCCAGTAGTACATCTATATACAGGACATATACTAGAATATATGGTGCATATGTTCACTCAGAGACATACTTAAACAAAATAAAAAATTTAAAAAAATCTAATCCATAGAATTTATTCTTGTTCAAAAACTTGGCTTAAATAAACCTCAGCCCTGTATAGACAGAATTTTTTAAAAATGATAGTTTCCATCAAAACATAGCAAAAGACAAATAGCAAAATTAAGTGTTTTTCACGAATCTGGAAGGAAGCAGCTATTGCAGTTAAATCTGAAGAGAAGAGAGATGAGCTTAGGGTCACCTATGTGATGGCTGCTTTAATGTCTACTGGTGTAAGCTAGATACATATTTCAGAAGAAACCTCATCTAACTTTTGTCTGTGGAAAAGCCTACGGTTTATTTTCTGTATTGATAATTGATGCAGGAGGGCTTAGCTCAATGTAGGTGGTGCAGCCTCACAGCAGTGTTTATGGGTGAACAATAGTGGTGAACAAGTCAGAAAGCAGCCCTCTTCCAGAGCCTCTACATCAATTCCCATCTCTAGGTTCCTGCCTTGAGTTTCTGCCCTGACACCCTTGGCAGTAAACCCTATTTTAACCAAGCTGATTTGGGACATAGAGGTTTATTGCAACAGTAAAAACATTAACAAATAAAACTGACAAAGCAAGAAGACATGCAGGTGCCCTCTTCATCTGTAAAATTTCAGCTAGGAGTCTAAGATATCCTTAAGAACTGATGCAATTAGTCCAAAAGAATGAATATAAGGTACTGGGACACCAAGGTTTCCATTCACCATAACAAACTCTTATTTATGGAAAGACTGGGCCCAAACAGACTTCAGTGATTTATTCCTAGAAAGGCATCATTAGTAAAGTAGAATATATATTTTTTAAAAATGGAATAATATAATTTCCCTCTATTTCTCCAATAAAATGACATTTAAACTACTCTGTAAGCATTACGTGATTATGCAACATTCATTCATAAGTTTGCCACAATGACACATCTTCAGTAATATGTCTATGAGTGGATAGATCTTGTGTGATACAGTTCAAAAATAGCATATTAATCAGAAACAGAAAGTAAAAATCTGCTGATTCCTTCCAGCAGATGCCTTGTGAATTAACATCAGGGTCATACTTAACAGGTTCTGTAATGGACAGGGACTTACCTGATAAGTAATCTTTCTTACATTACTCTGTAAATACGAGAAAAGCATAAGAATAGGAAATAAATCAATGCTTCCCAAAGACTTGGATCTGGCCAGGTTTGTACTGCTAAGGCAAATGAATTAAATTCTGAAGTGAAGAAAATAGTGTGTATTATAATAGTAGATTTTTTTCTTTTGAGACATGGTCTCATACACCCCAGCTGAAAGTCAAACTGGATCTGAGGCCAAAGTTGACTTCCATTCTTGATCCTTCTGCCTCCTTCTTTCAAATTGCATGATTATCAGTGTATCAACAGGCCAGGCATACTATGCTCAGCATCACAAAAATGTGTATGCTTTTCAAAATCATAAAAATAAAACCACAAAAGGCCGAGTTTTCTACTGTTTAAACAAAAGCAAGATGAAAGTAGTACAATAAAATTATTCTTTACAAGTAAGAACTGTTTTTCTTAGCTTGGTGTAATTGAGTTCTGCAAAGCAGTTTTACTTTGTGGGATGAACTAAATTCCAAAGTTACAGTCCTCATCAGAATTTTGCTCCTTTTCCTCTAAAGTTGAGTGGTAAATGGCCAAACATTCAGAAGTTCAATTCCATACAGCAATCAAAAACTTCCCGATATGTAGTCCTGGACAACATGTTTAAATTTGCAGAAATTCTAAAAACTCAAAGCACAAAATTCAAAGTATTTTGAATACATTAGTTAAAATTCCTTATAGCTAAAAGAAGATGAAGTCTGTGCTAATTAATATTCAGCCTGTTAAATTTTTAGGAGAAGATAACAGAATAACAGAATAAGATCATGTTTTTTTAACGATATATATTTTTTTGTCTCTATTTCATCTTTTTTTTTAATTTTTGGAGATTTACTTTATTTACATTTCAAATATTTTCCCCTTTGAAAACCCCCTATCCTATCCCCCCTCCTCCTGCCTCTAAGAGGGTGCTCCCCCACCCACCCACTCCAGTTTTCCCTCCTTAGCATTCCTCTACACTGGGGCATCTAACAACTTCCGGCCCAAGAACCTCTCTTCCCACTGATGGCTAACAAGACACTCCCCTGCCACATAGGTGGCTAGCACCATGGGACTCTCCATGTGTATTCTTTGGTTGGTGGTCCAGTCTCTGGAAGCTCCAGGGGGTCTGGCCAGTTGACAATGTTGCTCCCTTCATGAGGCTGTAAACCCCCTCAGCTCCTTCAGTCCCTTCTCCAACTCCTGCATCAGGGACCCCACACTCAGTCTAATGGTTGTCTGTGAGCATCTGCCTCTGTATTTGTCAGGCTCTGGCAGAGCCTCTCAGGAAACAGCTTATCATGCTTCTATTAGCAAGCACTTCCCAGCATCCACAAGAATGTCTGGGTTTGGTGTCTGTATACGGGATGTATCCTCAGGCAGGGCAGTCTCTGGATGGCCTTTCTTTGAGTCTCTGTTCCACACTTTGTCTCAATATTTCCTCCTGTGAGTACTTTTATTGAAGAAATATTATATGAAAGCCAAGCTCAAAGGATCATGTATATGCCTATTTGGTGTTTGTGACTAGTTTGCATTTTTATAACCTGGGACAATGTCAACAATATCTGCATTAAAAAATTGAATTTGTTATGAATTACAAACCTCATAAGTGTACATGGTTAACTAAAAATTAAGTGCACATGTCATCTATTCCTGGAATCAGAGTCAGCAGGGCAGCAGGGCATGTGTCTCCACAAGTGTCAATGGCTGATGAGGGAGTAAGGCTTGTTTGTCTAATAGTGTACACAGTCTCAAGTTCCTCCTTCAAAGGGTGTCCTCTCCAAGGTTAATGACTCAATGATAATCACAGACAGAACATGTCTCTGAGGCTAGGATATGGTTATGTCTTTAGCAAAATGGTAAATGCTGGGACATTTAGGACAGACATTAAATCTGTGGAAAAGAACTCTAAAAACTTGAATTTGAAAATATATAATTTCTCAACTAAGTAAATTATAAGGGTGCAACATGAATTGTATAAAGAGCATCACAGACCTAAAGGAACAGTAGTAGCTGAACTACGAGCCAACATGGTGAGATGCTAAAGAAGGAGATAAAGAGATTTAGGAAGGGGTGATCACCGGAGATCCCACCCAGCCTAGGTTTTTGTTTATGTTTACAAGGACAGGCAGATTCCTGAGTTCAGGTTCAGCCTGAGACAAATCAAGGTTTGGTTCAGAAATGGAAGAAATGCTAATTTCAGGGCAGGGTCCCACTCACCTAGCTTAACATCTGTGCTTAACAGAACTGTGGCATATCTCTGAATTCCTTTGCAATGCAAAAATAAATGAGCTTTCTGTCTCTTTACAGGAAAAGGGCTGGGGTCCATGTGACGTTAATTGGGAAAATCAAAAGTGAAGCTGGGGTAAAGTCTGAATTGATACATAAATTTAAAAACTGAGCTTTTGTTGTGCAAGCGATGAAAAAAACTGGGCTTTTGATGTGCAAGAGATGAGCTATCCAAAGACTTTTTAGAATAGCAAAAGAGAACTGCTTGGAGAACTGTATTGAGCAGAAAATAGAGCATTCTAGAAAGCTGTCACTAGCAGAGCATAGGCCACCAGCTTGGATCCATGATTTGACTTCAAGTCTTTCACTTCACTAGATATTTATTTTTGTCCAGATAACTTACACAAATGAGGGGAAATAAATATTTTAATAATGAGTAATACATACAATAACAAATGAATATTTTTACCTTCTGTGAGGCTTAAGGAAACAGAGCCCCGCTGAAATCACAGATTTCATGGAAGGAGCAATTGCATTGTCCTCAGTGTCTGACCAACTTGGCAAACATTTCCAGAAACATTTGGTGAAACCAGCACCTTGTCAACTGCCTTGAGGGATGTCATATGCCTTGGCAGTTGTCGAATTCATGGCTATCTCAGCTCTTCTGACCTCAAATACTTCTGGAAATGATCATGCTAAATAAATAAATGAGTAAAAATAAAATAAAATTGAATTCAGATGTCAGCTATCTCATATAATTAAATGGCAACCATCCCCAGCTACTGAATGATTAGCATGTGAAGGAGTCAAATAACAAAAATGAACTGTTTATCATGTTGCTTGTTGTAATCAGAAACATTTCTCTGTTTGCTCATTTATTGGGCTCACTATACAGAAGAGAGGCATATGGAGGGAACTGAGCTAACATTAGTGAAAAATCCACAGGATATGTGCTCTAGGTCTCAAAGTTTAACAAGCAGGACAGATATGAAACAAAATTGTACATTGTCATCCAACGGCTTCACAGTTGTATAAACCATGAAACAATTAAGTCTGCTTCAGGGCATCATTGTAAAATATTTCAGAGAGGATGAATGTTATTGATCTAATTTACAAAGAGTATCTATAAATGTTCTTAGTAAAGAGAGAGAAGAGGTTATTCAAACCATCATACTAACTTATTCAAAAAACAAGCATTTGGGAAGGGTGACAACATGCTGGGAATATGGTAAGATCAGAGTAGAGAAACAAGAACACATTAATGAGATATGTGATGTGGAAAAGAAGAGTGTATGTGGCTCAGTGTAGATATGCTATGGTTACTGATTTTGTTTTTATGTTGAAAACCATGGAATGTACTGAATAGACAAACTGATGAAAATAATGTGGGGCATGGAGGCTCATGTGTGCATTTCCACCCCTTGGAAGGCTGAGAAAGAAAGAGTACAATGCCTTTAACACTAGGCCAGAATAGACTGCAGTACACAACCATCTCAACCAAACAAAAATTAATTGATAATCAGTAAATTAAATAATCAAATCATTTAAACAAGAAGAAAAGATAACTAAGCTATCTGAATGATAAGTTAGAATTCACAGTACAGAACCTTATATGTTCTGGAAATCCCACTATACTATTGGTTACTTGTTTCTGTTTTCACTGACCACATACTCTCTTGTTTCTTCATCTCTGTGAGTTTACCCCATTTTTCTCTACTTATTTCCTCACTCTTTTTAAATATGCTCATTCCTTTTATATCTTCTTAATTTGTTGACATGTTCTTAAAACAAACAACTGTATATCCCGATGAGGCTTAGCTCTTGCCTAGTGGTATTGTTGACTTCTCCATTTAGACAATCCTTTTCTTTCATTGCATACTGTACTTTTGTGATTTTAGGTACCTTTTCTATTTGCAGTCCTGTGGTAGTCTTCTGTTCATGGAGTTTCCCTCCCTTTGATTGTAGAAATTTTATGTTTCCATCTATGGTCCTGAGCCTCTATTAGATTTTATAGAATGCTCTGGGTCAATTACCTACATCTTAATTTTGTCTCTATATATTACACATCTTTTTATTCACTATTGAGAGACTTGCACAGTTTTCCACTATCTTACTACTGCTTTCTTTTTAGTAAATTCTCATACTAAAGTATGTCTCCTTTTAATGTATATTAGTCAACATAGACTAAGCTATGGTATAGAATTATATGAACACTAACAATTTAGGAATTTAATACAGAAATACAATGGTATAGAATGTAGTAGTTTGATACTACTTGGAAAATACCCTTTGTTTGAACACTATGATAAGAAGCTTACAACTGTTAAGGGCATGATTCCAGAGGGTAGGATTAGCATGAATCCACAGTACTGTGATAGGCTAGGTTTATGCCACATTCACTTTCTTAAACCAAGAGAGCATAATAGCCAGGAAGTTTGTATTGTGAGTTTATAAAACTCAAGATGATACTTTATTTTCAGAAGAACACATAGTTTTGTTTATTTCAAAATTTCAGTCTCCATATTGTGACTATGCGACAACATTGAGAATGGTTTTATATCACACATATATCAAAACTATCCTTTGTTTCCTTGTATAACCCATTACACAAACATTGATTAAATATTGGAGGATAAGTATCTAGACTTAAAGAACTACCTTGTCCTTTGTTAGACATTGTGTTTTTCCAAGCTTGAACTCTAGTCAAGTAGAGCATTGTATTTAGAGAATAGAAAACAAAAATACTTATTGGATCAAAGGCAGCCAGATCACGCTTCTACTTCCCATTCTCAAAGACTCACTGATGATATGACAACACTCAGTAGCTGCTGATTTAAATTATACATTTTATGTTACAGGAAACCATCAAATTCCACAGGATGCAGCCCAAAGATCTGAATCTAGATATATTGATCTTCAGTCCAAAACTGGCAAAAGTTTTCAGATGGTACAGCATGACACAGATCCAATTACCTTTTGTTCCTAGACTTTTATAGTTTTTTTTTTCAAATAATTATATAATTTTAAACCAAGTGAACACTCATAAGACATACTGAGCAAAATGGAGATATAATATGGTCAAACACAAAGTGATGTGAAGAAAACATAAGTCTCAAGTAAAACAAAAAAGAAAAAGATATTTCTCACTTTTACATTTGGTATGTAGCCAAATGCCACCAAGTTGGTGGTTATTGTCCACAAGGAGCTGTGCTGTATTAAAAGTGTATTGTCAACCTCTTATATCAATAGGACTGTGATTGTTAATGACATCAAAGGTAGAAAGGAAAACCTAAAGTATTATTTCAGTGTATATTGACTGCCACCATAATGAACCTATCTATTGGGCCATTTTGGATATGGCAATGTAGCCCAGAAAAATGGCTGCCAAGTCATCATTGGTATTGTTGTACAACATATCTTTTAGCCTTTTAGTGTTTGATTTCTTTTAAGCATTTAATTCATTGATCAGTGTCTTATAATGACCCCTGAAATTAAGTACCATAAAATGGCATTGATTGTTTCAAAGCATAAGTAGGACAAATAAGCTGACATGCTGTGAGTTTTCCTATTGAGAGTTCCATGTGGCCAGGATCTGGTATTGCCATCCAACAGTCTGTGATTACTCTAAGCATGCCAGCCACAACTTGCCTCTCTTTCTAGGGACACTGATATTCTGTAATAATTTGGATTTTTAAAATGTTACAGGATACCAATCTTATTTTGCTCCTATTCTTTACACTATCCTCATCTTTATTATAAAATTAAATACATCTTTGAATTTAGCTTTTGTACTTGTGACAATTAGACTTGAGTCCAATTTTAGCCCAGAGTGACTTCTGTTCACAGTAGATAAGGGATTCTTTAAATATTGCCATTTATACTCTGTTTCTAACTTCTTACTCTAAATTCTTCATTGTCTGACAAAATGTGCCATTTTTAGTCAGCTCTTTAATGGCAATTAAAGCTTAAACCTACAGTCGTTTTTAAGTACAACTGTCCTCATATCTCTTAATGACTTGATATTCTACACAGGCCATTTGAAGTAAATAGTACCCTTAACAGTTGTCTTAGTTTCAATTCCTATAACCTCCAAATGTGCTATATTACATAGAAAAGAGAAATTTGCATGCACCAGTAAGTTAAAAGTCCTAATACAATGTGATTAAGTAGGACTCTCAGGATAGATACAATCTAGTTGTGTAGGACCTCAAAACAGAATGGTTCCCAAGTTACATTCAAGGAGATAAATAATAAAGGATGTGAATGTAGAGTTGGGCAACATTAAAAATTTTGAAGGCAAAAGAAGCAAATGTGAATAGAGTTTTAAAGTTGAACCTGGCGGTAGAAAGAACATCCTCTTCAAGACACCAGAGGTACCAGACCTGCCAACACTTGGTATTACCCAGCAAAGCCTCTTTGAGATTTCTAATCTATACAATGTCAACATAATATATTCAGGTAATTTGAAGCCACAAATATGGTAAATATTTGTTTCTTCAGCAATAGATAAGGAACTTGCTCATGTCCATAATTCCCCTCAGAAGAGAAAATTAGTCATTGTTAAATCATACCTGAAAAGATATTTCATCAATGTCAAAGAAATGCTGATAATATTTTGTCTTGAAAGAAGTTATTAATGTTTTTATTTTTAATTAATTAATTAATCGAATCTGTGTGTGTATGTGCATATGTGTGTTAGTATGTGTGTATCTGCCCATGCACATGCCATCTCATGCATGTGGAGGTCACAAAACAATTTTCAAGCGTCATAACTCTCTTTCTGCCATGTGGGTCTTGGGGATTGAATTCTGATTAATAGGTTTGGGGTCAGGTATTTTGATCTGCTGGACTCATCTTGTAATCTACAATGCTGGAATTATGTCCCATTTTTCATTTTTTTTTCATTATTTTATTTATTTACCTTTCAAATGTTATCTCCCTTCCCAGTTTTCTCTCTACAAACCCTCTATCTCCTCTCCCCTTCCCTCTGCTTCTATGAGGGTGCTCACTCACCCACCTACCCACTCACACCCACTTCACCACCCTAGCATTCCCCTACTTTCAGTAATCGAGCCTTAACAGGACCAAGGGCTCCACTCCCAGCACTGCCTGATAAAGCCATCCTCTGCAAATATCCAGCTAGAAACATGGGTCACCCCTACCCCATTTGCACTCTTTGGTTGGTAATTTAGTCTCTCAGAGCATTGAGGGGTCTGGTTGGTTCCTATAGGGTTGCAAATCACTTCAGCTCCTACATTCCTTTTTCTAACTTCTCCATTGGGGTCTCCATGCTCAGTCCAATGTTCAGCTGCATACATCCCCATCTATATTGGTCAAGCTCTGGCAGAGCCTCTAAGGGGACAGCTATACCAGGCTCCTGTCCATAAGCACCTCTTGGCATCAGCAATAGTGTCTGGGTTTAGTGTCTACAGATGGGATGGATGAAGCTCCTGGGTGGAGCAGTCTTTGGATGGCCTTTCCTTCAGTCTCTGCTCTAAAGAGTGGAATTTTGTCTTTTAAAATATTAAGGATTCTGCAAACTGACAGCTTTAGGTCATATGTACTTTTAGAAAGTATCAGCAACATATCCAGTTTTGATTATGATATTTCATGACACCAGTGAAACTTCAGATAAAAATGTTTTATAGACAAAGAGGCCATTTCTAATAGCAGTATACACATCACACACATGTTTTCCTAGAGATAAACACATTCTGTACAGTGGCCAAACTCATAGACAGTTCCTGTCTGTTGCTCTGGACTAAAGTACCAAGAGAAAAATTTACAAAGATTGATGAGTTTTATTGCTTTATCAAAGATATTCCTGTAAAAAATATTCCTAATGTGTTTATTCTGTGAGTCTGATCTCAACTCTGCCTACAATTTACTCTATATAAGCTTGGCATTCTGTCCAGCAATCAAATAAATAATCTCTTGAATAAGAGAATAATTCATCCCTAAAATGAGATTGTTCTCAGTGGTGTACATTGACTGAACAATGTATCACTGAAGAAGAATTTGTAGCTGTGATCAGAGGCAGGATGAAATGTTGACAACTTACAAGTAGTAATATCCATCCCAAAACATATCAGAATTTAATATTTTAAGACACAAAGGAATATTGATGACACCTGGAAATGACATGTTTCCTAAGATAAATTCCTATTGAAATCCAGGTACATGCCCTAAATAGCATTCCCTAACTCCTGCATAGAAGGAACCTTGTCAGTATAGAGTGAAAATATCTATTACACATTTGTTAAAGAAAGAGATTCTCTTAAGAAACAAACCAATATTGTAATGGTACTTTTCTGTAACATGTATAACCAACTATCTTTTGCTATTAAAACACTAGGAGGGAAGCCCCTTGCTTACATATTTCAAATGTTTTAGGTTTTAAAATTGATGAATCAGTTCATAGTGTTATCTTTGAATTAATGTCTTAAGACAGAAATCTATTACTTCAGGATTTTTGTTTTTTTCATAACAAGTAGATAGTGACCTTGGGATATGTTTGCATCGAAGATGTCTTGTACTTCAATCTTTATAAAAATCTTCTTTGAAAATTTTACAGTTTTTCAAGATTTGTCTCACTCTGTGAGTTAGGATTTCCGAGAGTCTCCTGCCAGCATTATTCATCATCATATGATATTTAAGTGTCTTTATGTATGTACTATGTCTTTATGCATCTACAATGTCATTTTTATGCTGGTCATCAGAGCAAGAAGAAGAAAGACACGGTAGATCTTAGCTTTCCTTCCCTGTGAACACACTTGAAACTTGGATCCTAGCAGTTTTATTACAAAAGAGAAAAAAAAAGTGACAGGGTATGGTTAAGGCATACCTAATTTATTGTTGAGTCAAATATTGGAAGGTTATTGTCTAAGCCATGATCGCATACACCATGGTAATTCTGAAGGCAGAGCTGGTTTTGTTCCAGTCAGAGTCTTTCATTCTTGGGCATTCACCTTCTGCCTTTCTGCTCTAACCTATATTTCTGAGTCTGGTTATTTTCCTTTGTAGATATAGGAAGGTAAAACATTTCTAACAGAAAAATTTGTGGCTAAATATCTATGTAACATTTTTTAAAGAGCTCCTTAGATATATTTTCAAATGACAAATAAAATAATACTAATATTCAAATATTATATTTTGACCCTAAGCAAAAATCTTGAAGTCAAATAAAGCAAATTGATTTTGTCTACCTAATATATTTTATGTATTAATTAATTTACTCAGATTATTAGTTGTATTAATCTACTTTGAAATCCATTTGCTTACTATTTTCCAGCTTGTTAGAGACAATAAAAATAGGAATTATTTACTATGTTAAAAAGTAAAGAAAATCTGAAGGAAAACTGAATCTATGATTTTTACCTCTCATAAAGTGAAAATACTGAGTTAAACCAGCTAGAAAAAAAATTGAAGATACTGTTTAAGGAGTATGTGATGGTCTGACAAGATTGACCAGTGGTACTGAGCTCCCAGAAAACTTTACTTTGTTTTCAGGCATCCATGTCAGATGGTTCATAAACTTCACCTAAAACTTCAGCTCTATAAAACCCAAAAGACTTTTCTGGACTCCTCTTACACTACACTGAAGTGCACTAACCCACATGCAGTTACACACACATACATACAGAAATAAAAATTTGCAAAGAATTATGTTAGTATAATATATACATTGAGATGATGTAAAATAAATAAATTTCCTTCCTAACACAGAAGAAAATCTAACTATGCCCTCATAATTTTGAGATGTCATCATGAAATTCTGGCAAAAATGTTATACATTCCCAAGATAATAATTTTACTTAATAAATACAGAGAAAGATGAAAATTATGTCCTAAATCATAAAGGTATCCCAGTATGCTATACAATAAACCATTTAAAGAGATTTTATAAACATTTTGAACTAATATTAGTATAGTAAAAAGAAACTATTATTTTTTAAAAAGAAACAACTGGGTAATGTTATAAAAGAAGGCACACTCATGATAATGCATACCCAGGGCATCTGAACATTAAAATATAGATTTTCATTTTACCATACAGTCTAGGGACACCATAACTATTTTACCTAAAAGGAGACATGGATTTTAAAGATACCTCACATATACTTCTTATTTTCACACTGGTAGACATTTTCAATAACATTGTTCACAGCAAAGACATTCTCCTGTATCAAGATGTTTTCCTTCCAGAGAAGTACTCTGGAAGGAAATGAAGTGAAATGTCTGTTCTTTACTATGACTCCAAATAAATATGTATTTTTTATACATTGGAATAATATATTTTAGAATTCAGTATACATCATGAAATCCTTTTATATCAGTGAATTAATTTTAGAAACTGTGAGACAATGAGTAAAATAATCTGGTGTCCACAAGAATCTTACTGTTAATGTTAAGTATTTGAAAGGATACAAACGTTTGAAAGGAAAGAATAGGTGTTAACAAATTTTATAAATTTAATAGTGTAGTGAATGTTGTGAGATTTAAATTCTTCTGGTGTGAGTTAAGTTAGAGAATGGATGAATCAATGTACTATTTGAGTCATTATATAAACACAAGTTCATAAAAGTATAAATAAAATTAAAAATAATTATAAATGTTTTATAAATATTTTTCTTGAAAAGTTCTCACTTACTAAAAATTGGATCCAAATGCATATTTTGGTATTTTTCTTAGATTAACTGAATGATGGATTAAATTCTTAGATTAACTGAATTATGATATGATTTCTAATACCTAACAACTGGTTATATTTTCTAAGTGTTCAGTAAATATTAATGGCAATCATTATATTTTAAAGGCATATGTTAATTTGTCAAAATCCCTACCAAGTCCAATAAGTCAAAATGTCCATGGTATAATAGTTATTTTAAAATTTTTCTATGTATTTAACTTTATCACTTGATAATGTTCTTTTGGATTTAGTTCAGTATGACAGAAGCCAGTAGTGAAATTTAATTTTGTTCTTTAATGGACGTAGAAATTAGCAGATTACCTGCGCTAAAACTGACAGCATGGCTGAAAGAGAAGGAGAAGGGGAAACATTTTGTCTTTCAGCAGATTCTAATCAAGTAATCTTTTGAAGTATATAGACAAAATCATTATCTTGCCAAGCATTCAGTTCATCTAAGTTGAAAACCAGAAGTTGCATTGGTAGCCAATTGACGAGTGAGAAAATTTCAAGGAAAAGACAGATAAAAAATATTCACATCAGTCCTATTTGGAAGGTAGAAGAAAGCAACCATAAAGGGGGGTGAGCCACCTGGGAGGGAAAGGGGATGGGGAGTTGGGAGAGGGGAACATGATCTGGTATTGGTTGAGGGAAAAGGAATGAAGCCCTTAGGGCCAGCAGAAAGAATAGAAACAGGCAACCTTGGCATGTACCCTCCAGAATGTACCAGAGACCTGGGAGGTGGGAGACTCTCAGGACTCAAAGGGAGAGACCTTAAATGAAATGCCCTACAGTGGGGATAGGAAACTTGTAAAGCACACCTCCAGTAGAAAGACAGGCCATTAAGTGAGGGATGGGGTTGCTATCCCACGGTCAAAACTCTGACCCATAATTGCTCCTGTCTGAAAGAACTGCAGTGATGGAGATGGAGAAGAGTCTGGGGAAAAGAAGGTCCAGTGACAGGCTTAAAATGGGATCTGACTCAAGGGGAAACCGCAAGGCCTGACACTATTACTGAGGCTATGGAGCACTCACAAAAAGGGACCTAGCATGATTTCCCTCTGAAAGACCCAATAAGTAGCTGGAAGAGTTAGATGCAGATATTTGCACCCAACCAACGAACAGAAGCTGCTGACTCTTATGACTGAATTAGGGAAAAGCTGGAAGAAGCTGAGGATGAGGGTGACCTTGTAGGAGGACCAGCAGTCTCTGTTAACCTGGACCCCCAAAATCTCTTAGATACTGGATGACCAACCAGGCAGCATACACCAGCTGATATGAGACCCTCAACAGCAAAGGACAGCTGACCGGGTCTGGGTTCAGTCAGAGAAGATACACCTAACCCTCAGGAGACAGGAGGCCCCAGGATGTTTAGAGGTCTGATGGGGTGGGGGGAGGGTGGGTACATCCTGGAGGGAAAACAGGATGCTTGCCCCACCTCTCTCTCTTGATCTCTTGCCTTGCCTCTTGCCCTCTTGCTCCCCCTATCTCCCCATTCCTTTCCCCATTCTTTCTCCACATGGTTATGGCCAGCTTCTACTTCTCTCCTCTCTCCCTCTCTCTGCCTTTCTTTGCCTATACTACCTTCTTAACTCCCTCCTCACCATGCTCTGAATAAACTCTACTCTATACTTATACTATACCTTCATGTGGCTGCTCCCTCAGTGGGAAGGGATGCTTCAGCATGGGTCCACTGAGGCACTCCCTTCCCCTATACCTCACCACATACCCATAGAACATATTTTTATCTCTCTATCTTTTTATAAACACGTCATTTATACTGTGACTCAGATCTAGAAACTCTGCAGGTTTATATCCTACCTCAGCCACCATGAGAAATCCATGCTTTCTAGCACAGAAGAACCAGTAAGCCCCCATTCCCACTGGTCAAAGTGACCATCCATGGTCCCAGGGGAGAGTTTCTGAGCTGAGAGTTACCCCTGTGCTGCCCTGACCCTAGTTTTAGGACTTTTTCCCTTGGGTCAGATTATTATAAACACATCAACAATTACCTGCAGCAGATCAAACCAGCAGAATGTTTTTGTTGTTGCTATTTGTTCAGAAAGTGGAGGTGCAGGGAAAGGGAAAAAGCCAGTATTACAAGAGATTAAAAACCCAAGAGGGTAAAACAATTATTCATGAAAGAGGGAACTCAAAAGTCCACCTCCAGTAGATAGACAGGGCCTCAAGTAGAGCAATGGAATTACGAAGCCACAGTCAAAATTCCTGATCCAGAAGTGTTCCTGTCTAAAACAAACAAACAACAACAAAAAACAAAACTGCAGGGACAAAATAGAGCAGGGACTGAAGGAAAGGCTGTCCAATGACCAACCCAACTCAGGATCCATCTCATGGGAGAGCAACAAGGGCCTGACACTATTACTCATGCTGTGGTGTACTTACAAATGGGAGTTTAGCATGCCTGTCCTCTGAGAGGTCCTACCAGCAGTTGACTCAGACAGACACAGATAATTATTCCCAACCATTGGAATGAAATCAGGAACCCCTATGGTTGAATTAGGGGAAGGATTGAAGAAGCTAAAAGGGAGCAACCTTATAGGAAGATCAACAGTCTCCTAGACCAGGTTGCTCCCAGAGACAGAGCCAACAATCAGAAGCATACAGAAGGCCCCTGGTACATATATAGCAGAGGTATGCCTGGTCTGGCCTTAAGGGAAGAAGATGCATTTAGTCCTCTTGAGACTTGAGGTCCCAGGGAAGGGAAAGCCTAGTGAAGTGGGAGCATCCTCTCTGAAGCAAGGGGGAAGAGGAATAGTATGAGGAATTGTGGGAGGGAGGACAAACGTGTAGGGCAACAGCTGGGATATAAATAAATAAAATAATTTAAATTTAAAAAGAGAGGGGGTCAAGAAAGAAGCTTGGAGGTAAGAACAGGACACAAGTGAAGAAGAGGTTTGGTTCTGCCAGGGCCACCAGGACTCCATAGCCAAATAACACTGGGAGAAAGCTAGCCTCCCAAGAGTGTGGAAAAGCCCTTGAGAGAGGGTAAGAGGAACAACATTGCTCAGCAGGACCCACCCAGAATCCTTGGGACACAGGACTGAGGAACAGCCAGGTGAAGGAGTCTTCTGGTTTCCATCTGTGGCAGGAGAACTCTGCCTGGGCCACCAGGGCTCTATAACCAATTAGCTCTGGGAGAAAGCTAGCCTCCCAGGAGTGTGGAAAATCCCTTGAGAGGGGGTAAGAGGAGCAACACTGCTCAGCTGGACTCACCTGGAATCCTTGGGACACAAAGACTGAGGAACAGCCAGGTGAAGGAGCCTCTGCCTGGGTCAGGGCTCCATAGCCAAATAGTGCTGGCAGAAAGCTAGACTCCCAGGTATGTAGGCAACCCTGTCTGCTCAAAGGGACCCACCTGGAATCCCCAAGACAAAAGGACTGAGGAGTATTCTTCTGGCTTCTTTCAGTGGCCGGGGAGAGGATCCTGTGACACAGAGCTCCATTACTCAAATAGTGCCAGGAGAGAGTTGGTATCCAAGGAGGGCTGACACACCTTCAAGCACAAGCAAGACCAACACTTCTGTTCAAATACACTGGATCAAGAGAGACCCTTGCAGAGCCATCAGGACACAGGAATAAAGGGACAGCTGGCAACTAGATCCTTCTGGTTTCCATGTGTACCCCAGAGCAGGCCCTGTACCTCAGCTATCGAAACACAAATTCCTTTCAGAGAGAACTGGTCTTCAAGGAGTTTTGACACTGTAGCTGACAGGAAGGACAAATCACAGTCAGAGAGAGTAAGACCAGCTAACATTAGAGATAACCAGAAGGTGAAAGGCAAGGACAAGAACACAAGGAACAGAAACCAAGGCTACATGGCATCACCAGAACCCAGCTTTCCAACCACAGCAAGCCCTGGATACACCAGCACACCAGAAAAGCAAGACTCAGATTTCAAATCACATCTCATGATGATGATAGAAAATTTTAAGAAGGAAATAAATAACTCCCTTAAAGAAATACAAGAGCAGGCAGATTTTTGAGTTCAGGGCCAGCCTGGTCTACAGTGTGAGTTCCAGGACAGCCAGGACTATACAGAGAAACCCTGTCTTGAAAAACAAAAACAAAAATAAAAACAAAAACAAGAAAGAAAAAGAAATAAAAGAGAACACAGGTAAACAACAAGAAGCACTTAAAGAAGACACACAAAAAATCCCTTAAAGATGTATAGAAAACCAAAATTAAATGGGCAGAATTACAGGAAAACACAATCAAACAGACGAAGGAAATGAACAAAACCATCCAGGATCTACAAACAGAAATAGAAACAATAAAGAAAGCAATAAAGAAATCACAAAGGGAGACAACCCTGGAGTTAGAAAGTCTAGGAAAGAGATCAGGAGTCATAGATGCAAGCATCACCAATAGAATACAAGAGATAGAAGAGAGAATCTCAGGTGCAGAAGATACCATAGAAAACACTGACACAACAGTTAAAGAAAACACAAAATGAAAAAAGGTCCTAATGCAAAACATCCAGAAAATCCAGGACACAACGTGAAGGCAGAACCTAAGGATAATAGGTATTGAAGAGAGTAAAGATTCCCAAACTAAAGGACCAGTAAATATCATCAACAAAATTATAGAAGAAAACTTCCCTAACCTAAAGAAAGAGATGAACATAAATATACAAGAAGCCTACAGAATGCAAAATAGACTGGACCAGAAAAGAAATTCCTCCCGTCACATTATAGTCAAAACACCAAATACACAAAACAAGGAAAGAATATTAAAAGAAGTAAGGGAAAAAGGGCAAGTAACATATTAAGGCAGACCTATCAGAATTACACCTGACTTGTCACCAGAGACTATGAAAGCTAGAAGATCCTGGGCAGATCTCATACAGACTCTAAGAGAACACAAATGCCAGCCCAGACTGCTATACTCAGCAAAACTCTCAATAATCATAGATAGTGAAACCAAAATATTCTATGGTAAATCCAAATTTGCACAGTATGTTTCTACAAACCCAGCCCTACAAAGAATAATAGATGGAAAACGCCAACTCAAGGAGGGGAACTATACCCTAAAAAAAGCAGGAAAGTAATCTTTCAACAAACTCAAAAGAAGATAGCCACATAAACAACATCAAAAATAACAGGAAACAACAATCACTATTTTTTAATATCTCTTAACATCAATGGTCTCAACTCCCCAATAAAAAGACATAGATTAAGAGACTGGATCCATAAACAGCACCCAGCATTTTGCTGCACCCAGGAAACACACCTCTTTGTTACAGACAAATACTACCTCAGAGTAAAGGGCTGGAAAAAAAATTTTTCCAGGCAAATGGTCCCAAGAAACAGGCAGAGGTAGCCATCATAATATCAGATAAAATCAACTTTCAACCAAAAGTCATCAAAAAAGATAAGGAAGGACACTTCATACTCATCAAAGGAAAAATCTACCAAGAAGAGCTCTCGATTCTGAACATCTATGCCCCAAATGCAAGGGCACACACATTCATAAAAGAAACTTTACTAAAGTTCTAAGCACACATTGCACCTCACACAATAATAGGGGGACACTATCATCAGTGGACAGATCTTGGAAACACAAACTAAAGAGAGACACAATGAAACTAACAGATGTTATGGACCAACTGGATTTAACAAATATCTATAGAACATTTCATCCTAAATGAAAAGAATATACCTGCTCAGCACCTCATGGTACCTTCTCCAAAATTAATAATATAATTGGTCACACAACAAACCTTAACAGATATAAGAAGATTGAAATAACCCCATGCATCCTATCAGATCACTAAGGAATAAGGCAGGTTTTCAATGGCAACAACAAAAACAGAAAGTTCACATACACATGGAAAACTGAATACCACTCTACTCAATGATAACTTGGTCAAGGAAGAAATAAAGAAAGAAATTACAGACCTCCTAGAATTTAATGAAATTGAAAGTACACCATACCAAAACCTATGGGACACAATGAAAGCAGTGTTAAGAGGAAAATGCAAAGCTCTGAGTGACTCCAAAAAGAAACCGGAGAGAGCATGTATTAGCAGCTGAACAGCACACCTGAAAGCTCTAGAACAAAAAGAAGATAATTCATCCAAGAGGAGTAGAAGGCAAGAAATAATCAAACTCAGGGCTGATAGCAACCAAGTAGAAACTAAAAGAACTATACAAAGAATCAACAAAACCAGGAGCTGGCTCTTTGAGAAAATCAGCAAAATCGATAAACCCTTAGTCAGACTAACCAGAGGACACAGAGACAATATAAAAATTAACAAAATTAGAAATGAAAAGGGAGATATAACAACAGATTCTGAGGAAATTAAAAAAAAAATCATCAGATACTACTACAAAAGTCTATACTCAACAAAATTGAAAAATCTGGATGAAATGGACAAGTTTCTAGACAGATACCATACACCAAACTTAAGTCAAGATCAGATGTACCATCTAAACAGTCCCATAGCCTCTAAGAAATAGAAGCAGTCATTAAAAGTCTCCCAACCAAAAAAAGCCCAGGACCAGATGGTTTCAGTGCAGTATTCTATCAGACCTTCAAAGAAGACCTAATACCAATACACTTTAATCTATTCCATAAACTTGAAACAGAAGGAACACTACTCAATTTATTCTATGTGGCCACAGTTAGATACCAAAGCCTCTCAAAGACCCAACAATAAAAGAAAATTTCAGACGAATTTTCCTTATGAATATTGTTGCAAAAATATGCAATAAAATTCTCACAAACCAAATCCAAGATCACATCTAAACGATCATTCCCCGTGATCAAGTAGGCTTCATCCCAGGGATACAGGGATGGTTCAATACCTCGAAATCCATCAATGTAATCTACTACATAAACAAACTCAAAGAAAAAAACCACATGGTCATTTCATTAGATGCTGAAAAAGCATTTGACAAAATTCAACATCCCTTCATGATAAAAGTCTTGGAAAGATCAGGAATTCAAAAGCAATATACAGAAAATCAGTGGCCAACATCAAACTAAATGGAAATAAACTTGAAACAATCCTACTAAAATCAGGTACTAGACATGGCTGCCCTCTCTCTCCTTATATCTTCAACATAGTACGTTCTAGCTAGAGCATTTAGACAACAAAAAGAGGTCAAAGGAATACAAATGGGAAGTGAAGAAATCAAAATATCACTATTTGCAGATGCTATGGTGGTATACTTAAGTGACCTGAAAAACTCCACCAGAGATCTGCTACAGCTGATAAACAACTTCAGCAAAGTGGCCTGATACAAAATTAACTCAAGCAAATCAGTAGCCTTCCTATACTGGAAGGATAAACAGGCTAAGAAAGAAATTTCAGAAATGAAACCCTTCACAATTGTCATAAACAATATAAAATATCTTGATGTGACTCTAACCAAACAAGGGAAAGATCTGTATGACAAGAACTTCAAGTCTCTGAAGAAAGAAATCAAAGAAGGTCTCAGAAGTTAAAAAAGATCCCCCATGCTCATGGATTGGCATTATTAATATAGTTAAAATGGCCATCATGACGAAAGCAATCTACAGATTCAAAGCAATCCCCTTCAAAATCCCAACTCAATTCTTCATAGACCTTGAGTAATTCTCAAATTCATGTGGAATAAGAACAAAACCCAGGATAGCAAAAACTATTTTCAACAATAAGAGGACTTCTGGAGAATCCGCATCCCTGACCTCAAGCTGTACTACAGAGCAATAGTGATAAAAATTGCATGGTTTTGGTACAATGACAGGTAGGTAAAACAAAGGAATAGAATTGAAGACCCAGAAATGAACCCATACACTTACAGTCACTTGACCTTTGACAAAGGTGCTAAAACCATCAAGTGGAAAAAAGACAGAATTTTGGACAAATGGTGCTGGTTCATCTGGTGATCAACATGTAGAAGAATGCAAATTGATACATTCTTATCTCCTGGTACAAGGTACAAAGCTCAAGTCCAAGTGTATCAAGGACCTCCCCATAAAACCAGATACTCTGAATTTAATAGAAGAGAAATTAGGGAATTATCTAGAACACATGGGCACAGGGGAAAAGTTCCTGAACAGAACACCAATGGCTTATGCTCTAAGATCAAGAATCAACAAATGCAGCCGGGCAGTGGTGGCACACGCCTTTAATCCCAGCACTTGGGATGCAGAGACAGGCAGCCCTGTCTAAAGAATGAGTTCCAGGACTGCCTGGGCTATACAGAAAAATCCTGTCTTGAAAAACCAAAAAAAAAAAAAAAAAAAAAAAAAAAAG
>JADRCH010000030.1:2455819-2571418 GCA_019843965.1 Rhynchomys soricoides
AAAAAAAAAAAAAAAAAAAAAAAAAAGAATGGACAAATGGGACTTCATGAAATTACAAAGCTTCTGTAAGGTAAAGGACACTGTAAATAGGACAAAACGGCAACCA
Source organism: Rhynchomys soricoides (assembly GCA_019843965.1). Lineage (NCBI taxonomy): Eukaryota > Metazoa > Chordata > Mammalia > Rodentia > Muridae > Rhynchomys > Rhynchomys soricoides. Next base: position 2,455,926 of record JADRCH010000030.1, read on the forward strand.
ACAGATTGCAAAAAGATCTTCACCAACCCTGTGTCCGATAGAGGGCTAATATCCAATATATACAATGGACTCAAGAAGTTAGACTCCAGAGATCCAAATAACCCTATCAAAAAAATGGGGAGCAGAGCTGAACAGTGAATTCTCAACTGATAAAACATGTAGGGCTGATAAACAACTAAAGAAATATTCAACTTCCTTAGTCATCAGGGAAATTCAATCAAAACAACCCTGAGATTTCACCTCACACCAGTCAGAATGGCTAAGATCAAAAACTCAGGTGACAGCAAATGCTGGCGAGGATGTGGAGAAAGAGGAACACTTCTCTATTGCTGGCGGGATTGCGAACTGATACAACCTCTCTGAGAATCAGTTTGGTGGACACTCAGAAAAATGAATTTAATACTACCTGAGGACCCAGCAATAGGACTCCTGGGCATATACCCAGAAAATGCTCCAACATGTAATAAAGTCACATTCTCCACTATGTTGATAGCATTTATATGTTAATAGCCAGAAGCTGGAAACAACCCAGATGTCCCTCAACAGAGGAATGGATACAGAAATTGTGGTACATTCACACAATGGAAAACTACTCAGCTATTAAAAACAATGACTTCATGAAATTCACAGGCAAATGGATAGAACTTGAAAATATCGTCCTGAGCAATATAACTCAGTCACAAAAGATTGAACAAGGTATGTACTCACTGATAAGTGTATATTAGCCCAAAAGTTCGGAATACTCAAGAGTCACTTCATAGCAACCGTTGGGCTTAATGTGCGGTCCCAGATGGAGGAGTTGTAGGAGGGACTGAAGGAGCTGAGGGAGTTTGCAGCCCCATGGAGGGAGCAACTGTGTCAATTGGCCTGACCTCCTGATGCTCCTGGAGACTGGATTACCAACCAAAGAATATATATGGAGGGACCTATGCTGGTCACATATGTGGCATAGGAGGGTCTTGTTAGCCATCAGGGGGAGGAGAGGCCCTTGGGCCTGAGGGTGTTAGATCCCCCAGTGTAGGAGAATGCCAAGGAGGGAAGATGAGATTGTGTGTTGGGTGGGTGGGTGGGTGGGGGAGGGAATACCCTCATAGAATCAGGGGGAGAGGAGAGGAGAGGAGGGTTCCAAAGGGGAGATCTGGAAAGGGGTAACATTTGAAGTGTAAATAAAGTATCAAAAAAAGGAGGAAGAAAGAGAAAGAGAGAGAGAGAGAGAGAGAGAGAGAGAGAGAGAGAGAAAGAAAGAGAAAAAGAATACAAGGAATGCAGAAATAAGTCATACCTCAATCTGGTGGTGGTCACAGAATTCAGAAGGCTTCATTTTAAGCATTGTTACAGCAGGATTTCCATGAAAAATAAAATCACATTTTTTTCCCATGATATGTGAGATGTGCTGAAGCAATACTAAAGGCATAGAATGTTTAGATCTGTTGTGTTTTTTCCTGTTTGTTTTTCTAGTGTCTGTTAATGTTTTTTAAATGCTACCTCTTAAGCAGTATGAAGTAGAAATAGTCACATATAAGTGATCCCTGGTTCAAAAGCCAAGTGTCATTTGCAAATATACAACATAAGGAATTGCCTGAGAGTATAAAAGTCTTTTTAATGTTCAGTGAGAGCCAGAAGAGTTTCTTGGAGCACAGAGGCAGGCTGCTCTCCCTTGAAATCATTGTTACTTTTAAAAAACAGCTTTAAGTGCCTTTTTGGGTATGGTATTGTGTTTGCATCCTGTAAAATGTGAGCTGAACAGACAGGGTCTCTGCCTTTTATGAGTTTATAATCAAAAACATATAATGCAGCTGACATCTGTTACTGTATTGAGGTTTTACAAATAAACATTGATCACTTATATAAATAAAAGTTTTATAACAAAAATAAAGAAGAGGTTTGGAGATAGATCATCCATCTGCCAGCATCACTAAATCATAGCAATAAAATGATCTCCTAAGAAAGCATGCATACTCTGAAGGAAAACAGTCTGCTTGTACATGTCATGTTGATTTCAGAGCATCCTCAGAGTTACACTTCTCAGGGTAAGATTCTGTTTTTAAATATTTCATCTATGGCATTTGACAGTGCCTATAAACTTCCTTTAGTGTTAGTTAGAAGAGTCGTAAATACCAATATGGTGATCATAAAGTCTTGATCTGATAAGTGAGAGAGTCATGAAAAATCTGCTTATTTAAATAGACTCTTAAACATTTGTCCCACTAACAGAAGAAATATTAGAACCTTTGTTAGCATACCATGTTCTTTCATTTTTATAGTTAAAGGAGCAATGTCTATTATCCATATAGAAAATTGAATGTATCAGTGTTCCTTAAATGCAATACTAATTTCCATGCATCACAAAGTGACTATGCTTATTTAATCTTTATAAAAGGATACATATATTCAATGTTAAAGTAATTGATTTAATAATACTGCTGAACTAAGCGGTGACAGTATTCTGGTCTGTATAACAGTAAGTATGCTATATTCCTTGTATTGATATATAAATTTAAATTTTTTAAAATAACTTAGTTTATTAGTAAATACAAGGAAATTATGTGGAGTTGAATTAATTTCTCTCCTTCAATTAATCATAAGTGCTAAATATTTCTAAGGCATTAGGAAATGTCTGTTACAGAGTATTATAATCTGCCTAAAAATAGAAAGTATATGGGGTTTACCTTTGGTAAAAGCATTTGCCTTACAAACAACCTCCTTTCAGGCTCTAGAATCTACATAAAAATAGCAGATTGCCTGCATAATTTATAATACCCTCTCTAGGGCCTCCCATTTAGGGTAACCTGTGTGAACATAGAACTCATGCCACATTTACCAGCTTTATGTAAAGGACTACAATACGTTTTCAAACTCATAAAATTAAAGATCAGAAATAGAGAACAGAAAAATATAATATAAAGCAAGAATCTTACTTGATATACACTAAGAATCATTTTTTAATTGAATATTTTATTTACCTTTCAAATATTATACCCTTTCCCAGTTTCTCCTCTAGAAACCCCTTATCCCATCCTCCTTACCCCTGCTCCTATGAGGGTGCTTACTCACCTGCCACCCACTCCCTCCTCCCTGCCCTGGCATTCTCCTGCACTGGATCATCAAGCCTTCCCAGGTCCTAGGGCCTCTCTTCCCACTGATTTTCAACAAGGCCATCCTCTGCTACATATGCTGATGAAGCCATGGGACCTTCCATGTGTACTCTTTGGCTGGTGGTTTAGTTCCTGGGAGCACTGGGGCATCTGATTTTTTGATATTGTTGTTCTTCCTACATGTCGCAAACTCCTTCAGTTCTTAAGACTTCTCTAACTTCTCCATTGGGGACCCCATGCTCAGTCCAATGGTTGTCTTCAAGGATCCTCCTTTGTATTTGCCAGGCTCTCCAGAGCCTGGCAGGAGACAACTATATCAGGCTATCAGCAAGCACTGGTTGGCATCCACAATAGTGTCTGGGTTTAGTGTCTATATGTGGTATGGATCCCCAGGTGGGGCAGTCCATGGATGGCCTTTCCTTCAGTCTCTGCCCCATACTTTGTCTCCCTATTTCCTCCTGTGAGTATTTTGTTCCCCGTTTTATGAAGCACTGAAGCATCGACACTCTGGTCGTCCTTCTTCTTGAGCTTCATGTGGTCAGAGAATTGTATCTTGGGTATTCTGAGCTTTTAGGCTAATATCTACCTATCAATGAGTGCATACCATGTGTATTTTTTGTGACTGAGTTACCTTATTCAGGATGATATTTTCTGGTTCCATCCATTTGCTTAAAAATTTCATGAATTCATTCTTTTAAATGGCTGAGTAGTACTCCACTGTGTAAGTATAATACATTTTCTGTATCCATTCCTCTGTTGAAGGATATCAGGGTTCTTTCCAGTTTCTGGCTATTATAAATAAGACTGCTATAAACATAGTGAAGCGTGTGTCCTTGTTATATGTTGGATCATCTTTTGGGTATATGCCCAAGAGTGGTAGAGCTGGGTCCTCAGGTAGCATTATGTCCATTTTTCTGAGGAACCACCAGATTTATTTCCAGAGTGGTTGTACCAGCTTGCAATCTCACCAACAAAGGAGGAGTGGTCCTCTTTCTCCACATTCTTGCCAGTATCTGCTGTCACTTGTGTTTTTGATCTTAGCCATTCTAATTGTTGTGATGTAGAAGAATGCAAATGGATCCATTCTTATCTCCTTATATAAAGCTCAAGTCCAAGTGGATCAAAAACCTCCACATAAAACCAGATACACTGAAACAAATAGAAAAGAAAATGGGGAAGAGCCTGGAACACATGGGCACAGGGGAAAATTTCCTGAACAGAACATCAATGGCTTATGCTCTAAGGTCAACAATAAACAAATGGGACCTCATAAAATTGCAAAGCTTCTGTATGGAAAGACACTGTCAATAGGACAAAATGGCAACAATAGATTGGGAAAAGATTTTTTCCAACCCTATATCAGATAGAAGGCTAAGATCCAGTATATACAAATAACTCAAGAAGTTAGAATCCAGAGAACCAAATAACCCTATTAAAACATGGTGTACAGAGATAAATAATTATCAACTGAGGAATGCTGAATGGCTGAGAAGCACTAAAGAAATATTCAACATATTTAGTTATCAGAGAAATGCAAATCAAAACAACCTTGAGATTTCACCTCATACCAATCAGAATGGCTCAGAATAATCTTTAAAGTAAAGGAAACATAGAAAAGAATGAACAATTAAATTATAGGTCAAAGAGGTAGGGTATAAGATTATTGCTGATTCTGTATTATGGGGATGTGGCAATAGATGTATGTGTCACAAATAATGGTTTCATGGATATAAATGATGAGGTCAGGGCAGTCTTTTTATTGACTCGGAATAGTTTCATTTCCGTGGGTTCTATTGTGATATATTAATGGAGAACTTGACAGGAAGTGGAACTTGAATTGCTGTCTCACTTCCTGAGTTGTTTATTTTGGTCAATATTTCTACCCTAAACTGAAAGCATCAAGGAACATTGTAGGATGAGGTTGTAGGCTGCATACTGTCCAATTTTGATTGTCTGAATGGATTAACAAGAGCATATGACATTAAATAAGAATACCAGTATTAATGTCTTTGAGTCTTTCCAGGGAGATAAACAAAGAAGAGAAGACCCAGTCTGAATGAGGGCAGCACCATTCCATGGCTGGTCTTCCAGAGTAACTAAGGCAAAACAAAAGGAAAAGTAAGGAAGGAAAAGAGAAAGGCAGCAGAGTATTGTCCTTACTTAGCTCTGTACTTGGCACCAAACCCCACACTGCTTCCCCTACCATGCCTTTCCACTGCAATGGGTTGCATTCTTCAGAACTGTAAAGAAAATGAATGTGTCCTCCCTAAAATTGCTTTTGGTCAGGCTTTTTGTCCGCTCAATGAGAAAAGTAACTAATGTGCATGGCATGCTTTGTTTTAGTAAAGTATGCAAGATGGACCAGATCAAAATGAGGTTGGCTAGGCATCATAGTCAGGACATCCCTGCAAGTCTGCCAGCACTGAGACAGGTCAATTAGATGTAAATTTAACAGATGAATTTATGACAAAACCCAGAGGAAGCCATGGGTAATTTAAGCAATAAATACTAATAATTATTAAATTCTCCCTGTTGGACAATAAAAATGCTTTCATCTACCAGTTCTTATAGAGATAAACATTATCAAGTTTCAGGTAGGAAGAATGTCACTGACTTTGTGGTGATGAGATCTCAGTCTCCTGTGATCTATGAGGAAGACCTTTAGCTGTTACATAAATCAGTGACTCCTGCTTGTCAATAACGTCCCAATTCCCCTACTCTGTGATCTGTGGTTATGAACTGAATGAAAGTGGATGGGGTGACTAGAATTAACCTCTTTTTACTAATGTGTGTGCAGTGTGACCAATCACTGCATACATATAACCCTAGGCCACAAACCATGTCCAAAGATAAACTTTCTTTATTTTATGTTCAGATCTCATCCCCCTATCACTCCCCCCCTCACATAGAGAAGGGAAACACCCCCTCTGGTACTATCCCAACCTAGGATATCAAATCACTATAGGATTAGGAACATCCTTTTACCACTTTCTTGAGTTGTTTTCATCCAGGTGTTTGTTTAAAGAAATGAAAGATGCTTAATGCATAAAAATGACATTGTGAAGCAGAATCGTTGCTGTGATTAACTTGATCTTGAAACTGACATATGGGAGGAATGCAGAGAATTTGGAGCCCTGTGCTAGATATAGAAGACCTAGAATGTTAGAAGCAGAAGTTAAAGGGGCTTCCTGTTCAGAATTTAAAAAGAGGATAATGCCGAGAGAAATGGTGATAATGGAGGTCTAGTTCCAAAGATATCAGAAAGACTGTATTCAGAACTGCTCTAAAGGCCAATCATATCTAGAAGTCTGGTAATAAATCTGTCTTCTTTTTATGTGAAAATCTGAGTGAGGGTGAATTGAAAAAATAATGTAGTGCATTGTTTGTTGAAGAAAATTTCAAGTAGTAGATATTAAAGGTGTCCAATTATTATATATTGGTCAACATTCTTATTGAGATTGATAATAAGAATTCACATAAAGAAAATATTTTAAAAGTACAGATTGGAAAAAGAGAGCAGGTAAGATGGGTGGGGAGAGAGCAGGTTTAGTTGTGAAGTAGGTGTGTACGTTACTCTTTACAATTTTGTATACATTTGGAATTTTTCAATGATTAAGTAAATTGTAGGTACAGATACCTAGTTTTAGATTACATTTAAAAAGAGCTTTAAAATCATCTGATGGCCTTGCAAGATGGTCTATGTCAAAAAAATTAAATTGCTCAGCAAATTAAAAATTAACATTTTTTATTTTTTATTTTTTGGTCCATGGAGAATAGTGGTCAAACCAGCACCACACAGAATCTGAAGAGAAAAACCCAGAGGTTCTCAACTGGTATCTGTTGGTTTAGAACTTAAGGTATACAGCAGACACACTTTATGATGCTTTGATACACAGTTGATGATTGCTTTTGAACAAACGACACAGAAAACTAAAGTGCTAAGTCCTTGAGGATATTCATAGACATTCACCACTAAGGAATTCTAATTGGACATTGTGCTGACTATTGAGGAAAAACTCAGTGGATTTCTGACAAAAGAAGAATTTTCAGTTTGTGTGACTGCCCCCATATTCTTCATGCCTTTATTATCCTATTTGCTAAAAGAAAACATACTACACTTTTAATGAATGGGAAAGTACCAGTATGTAAGTCCTGTATGAAGCTTCCATCTTGTCTTACCTATAACAAGAGTAAAATGAGTGGATATCTATGTAGGCCAAGTAGAGTTGCAGAGAGACATAAAAAATCCCAAGCTTTCATTAAAAATTATATAATATTATTTACTGCCTCATTCGTACCCAAGTGTTATTGTACAGTTTTTTCCCACCAAATCTAAATACCGTCTAATTAACTAGGGAGATGGTTCACAACAATCAGGATGCGAAGTAACTACTATGACACCAAAAGCTCTTAAAGCTTAAATATGGATCACAAGACCCCTACATTCTTAATCAAGTATCAATAGCTGGGCACAAGAACTCAATAACCAGCCAAGCTGCCTGAAGTTCGTATAGGTAATTCCAAGGAAACAGCTTGCCCAGCCATCACCCATGATGAAGCTGCCTTTCAGTCACCTGTTTTTCTGTAATTCCACATCCATGCACCTATAAGTATATCTCTTCTCCCGAAAAACTCTAATTTTTTTTGGTCTATTGCCTATGTCTCATCTGGCATAGATGAATATGTGTTCATATTGCCCAAGGGAAATGCACACAAATGTGTCAACAGGAATTTGGCATAATGACACATTAGGACAGAAAATGTGGCAAACACACAGTGTACTTAGGTAACTCTTTACCTTCCTTTGCTATGGGAAAGTAAAGGATGTTGGAGGAGTGTCATATACTCATAAAAATTAAAAATATTTCACTCTTAGGTGAATTAACATAAAATCTCACATATAGCATTTCAGTACTATTATCTGTTCCATTATGACTATCACTCAACAATTTTTTTTCTATTTAGGGAAAAAGAAAACCTAAAACAGAACAGGAAAAAAAATTAAGTCTAATGACTCTATCCCAGCACATTGTTTGACCTATTCTAGTAAAATCTTTAACAAATTAGTAACACAGATCATACTCCATAAGTATTTGAAATGACATTTTTTTAAATATGAAAGTCTTTCTTCTACATATTTGCTGATACCTATAAAGATATATGAAAAGATATTTTGTATTTAAATAATTAGAACTAAAAATATTTTTTATAGTAATCTGCCCCAAACCAGATCAATGAGATTAACTCTTTAATTTCTTGGGTAATAAATCTTACACTGTAATTGCTAAAATAAATTAACTTTATTTCTATACATAAATATCCCCTGAAAATAAAAAGAGAGACAAGTGACCATACCTATACTTCACATTCAATGAAAACAATATTTGAAGAAGTAATATCTGACAAGACTAATATAAGCAATTTATTCTGAAGGTGACTCAGTAACTACAGAGATGGTTCATGTAAAATCAAATAGATCAAGAGACATTACAGATAAATGAAGAAGTTTAACTGCCACAAATAACATACCAACAATAGGATAGATAGATAGATAGATAGATAGATAGATAGATAGATAGATAGATGGGTGGATGGATGGACTGATGGACTGATGGACAGATAGATGTGGAAATGACATTTTATAGAGGAATCCACTTAAGTTAGAGAAGGTAGAAACCATGAAATACAAAGCACAGAATATTAAAGAAAACTCATTGGAGTGATTAATAATTAAAATATGTCCTTTGTGGAAATATTGCACTTTTGTTTTTGACATTTAGGTATATATCATTTTATTAACATGTATTAATTATATGTATTAAATAGGGTCAGTGTAATAATCCAATACATACAAAAACAATGCATTAATGAAATCTGCTCTGTGATGGATATATGAGATGTTTTTCATTTCTTTGTATGTGTGAGTATGCACACACACACACACACACACACACACACACATACATACACACAGAGGCATGCATGCATACATGCATGCACTCACGCATGCAACTCTCCCTGCACTCCCCACCCAAGAAGCTTGGAGCTTAGAGGACAACTCTTTGGAATCAGTTTTTTCCATGTGAGTTCCAGGATTGTAGTTTACACTGTCAGTTCCTACAGTGGCCACTTTTCCCTGGGGCTGCCTCAGTATGGGGTTCTGGGGTTCTCTATTCTACCTGTACTTCTACAAGCTTTCCAAAGTATTCAGATATCTTTTTTCTCTGACACTGAAACAGTAAATAGTATATAGATTAAACAAATATCAGAATGTCATGATTTTCATTTATGCATTAATCTGTTGTTAACATCCACCATGTTGGATATAAACATTGGATTCATTATAATTTGTCATATTGCCATAAGGAAACTGAGAAATAGTTAAAAAGCTGACAGAATTTATGATCAGATTCCTATGAATGTGAAAGTAATGATAATAATGTTCAATTTTCAAGAATAACACTACATTCTTACATCTTAATAGAGAACAAATGAGCAGACTCAACATAATCAGTGGAACAGAAGAATAGTGAAAACTGTGTTTTCTGATTTGTCCCAACCAAAGCCACCTGCTGTAAGCCTTCACTGCTCAGAAACAAAAAGGGCTTCATATTTTGAAATAATCATCACATCTTATGGTCAGAATACTTCAATTTATAATAAAATAAAAGCCCTGCCAATTTTCTGCAATTTTCATAATATTTTGTCTCCATTACAGATGATTTTTATTGGAAAGATTACAGTTGTTAAAGAAGAAGGAGAAAGATAGGTGAGATAATTGCTTGGCTGCTTTGTGCCTTTGTTCCCACAAGGAAGCCCTGGTCATTATGAAAGTTATTATTGATAAAGGGATAAGGTGCTCTACTCACATATGATGAGACACAACTCATCAGAAAACTCAGCTATCAAGAGTGTGGACACTCACTATTGGACATTCCACACTCACAATATAGTACTTTAAAATTCTTAATGTAGATACTGTAATTCTGAACTCTTTGTCTTTGAATTATGCCCCTGATAACATAGCACTATACTCTGATGATATCTTGTTACAAGTTACTTGAAAAGGTTTATCTTATTTATTAAAATATTTTATTTACTTTTAAAAATGCAGCTAGGTTTATGAATAGTTCACACTGCTTGCTCTTTGAAAAATACTTCTTTCCTATATATCTTATTTCTTGTAGTTTCTCCCTTCCTTTCACGTCACTGTGCTAAGAACAATGTTCTTGTCTACTTATTCCTATAGTCACCACAGCACATTATGTTTCTTAATTCCTAAATGAGTTGTGTGACTAGTGAACTGTCTTCGGTCTAGTAAATATTCTCTATATGTCTATAAATGTGTAAAAAATTTATAATGATGGTCTTTGTTTTCGAAGTAGGTTTTCTTATTAATTTAATCCTTTCAAAGGAATTCAGGATAGTGTGAACTCACAATGTGCTTTATTTTACAACTTGAACAAAAGGCTGTTTTTAGATGCTGTATGCCCTAGTCAGGTGGAATATTCATTCCTCAATACTCCCTTTAAACTCAAGTCAATCACTGCCCTCATAGCTTCAAGTATTTATCTCTTCTGCCTTTACTATTCTTAAAGCTATAGAATTTTACTTATATAAGAACGTATATCTCATTTTATTTTTATATGTGTGTTCATGATTGGATGAGTATACACATGTGTATGCAAGTGAGAGCAGAGGCTGTCTTAGGTGCTGTTCCACATCTTTCTGGGATACAGTTTCTCCCTGGGTCCAGTACCTCTAGGATTAAGTTTTAACTGACTAACCCATGAGTACCATGGATACCCACCTTGTTCCTAGCTCCCAAATGTTAGGGATACACTTTTACATGGGTGTTAGGAATTAATTTCTGGTCTTCATGCTCACAGGTAAAGCATTGTTCTGGTGCAGCCAGATGCTTGTCTCCTCATCTAATTTCACTGTCATTTTCATATTTATTCTGTTGGATTACTATGAATTAATTTGCACATCCCATGTGAGCTTGCATAATATAACTGATCAATAATGTGTGCTGTGTGGAAACTGAACTAATTTCAATAACAGATGAGTAGCTAGTGTTCACATGTGTGTGTGTGCTGATTAACTGCAGTCAGCGACTCTTTAAAATTTGTGTACTTACTGAGACAAAAATTTGTAGATAACTCATGGAGCATTTGACTAAGCATTTTATACAAACAAAAAAGTTAACAATTGATCACCAATTAAGTATTTTATTTTTATTTTTTGTTTTATGATACTGGGGATTGAATCAGGGCATTCTATATGCTAAGGAAGCACTAAGCTACATCCACAGGCAAAGTTAAGTAATTTTAACTGGGGTAAATAAAATTGTCTACAAACCATTATTTTTTTACTCTAAATGCTTTTTAAAAAATAAAATATTAGCAGGGCAAGAACCAAAATGAGGCAAACTCAAGCTAAAAGAATTATAGAGGTTATATTTATCATGAGAGTTATACATATACACCATTTTCAAAATGTTGACATTCTCAAATCTAAGAATTGTGCATAGTGGGATATAAGAGGGGACAAGAAAGAGAAGATAATATCTTGAATAATGCCCTGACAAGAGCATCCAGGTCCCAGGAGTCACCCAACATCATTAACAATTCTTCTAATTCGACTCTTTTTAGAATGCAATCAGAGAAATAATAGATGTGTGATTGTATCAATGTAAATCTATCAGTAGAAGTAGTATTAACTCAGCCAATGTAGAGAATCATTACTGAAGGAATAATTTAAATTCCACCATGATAAGTTGTCCTTTCTGAAATAGAGGTAATATAGCTTGATAATAAGTATTAAATTATATACATAATGATTTATAAATGTATTTCTTGTAGTCAGAAGTGAATAAACGGTAAATATTTGTTCATAGGAATAATTATCACTGCAGTTCTCACCAGAACTTACCATGAGCTCATCAAATGTTTATCAGTGAAGAAGAGTAAAGTTACATAATGTACAATGGTGATCTCTCTCTCTCTCTCTCTCTCTCTCACATACACACACACACACACACTTGCACACAGAGAGAGGGGAGAGGAAGGGAGGAAGAAGGAGGAGGAGGAGGGAGAGAGAGAGAGAGACAGAGACAGAGAGAGACAGAGACATAGGAAGATGAGAGAGAGAGAGAATGTAAGAGAAAGTAAGTGCATACATTGAATACTGACGAGATTATGAAAATAAAGTCATAATTAATATCAATATCCCAGCCCCAATGAAATTCTTGACTTTATGATCAAATTGAGGTAGTTATTCTGTATGAACTCAAGTTTCTTTCAATACCAAATAATGATTTGCTTCATAAACTGATGGTAGGTGCTTAAGATATTGTGGATACATTTTTTTAATGTTAGATGTAGCGTAAAAAGTACTCCTGCTCCTACCCATATGCATCTGCAGTTCTTCTCTGTCTCCCTTCTAATTCTGAGATGGGAATAGACACTGTTGTGAAAAAATCATTTTCATTTCTGGCATTTCATTACTATCAACATGTATCTGGGGAACCTATTAAAACCAAAATCGATTTTAGTTGCATTATTACTCAATGTAAATGGTACATACATTTAGCCTAATTTGTACAATCTGTAATCTTTTGCAAAATGTACACATCATTATTAAATTGTAAATGCATTAAGTTTTATAGGGATAGCACAAAATTGCCCTTTTACCACATTATATTCCTCTATAAAATAACACAAAGATGTATCATTCAGCAGACAAGGTAGTCTGTATAAGAATCTGTGGCAAAGTGAAGTAGATATATCATATCAGATATATGCTGTTTTATAATAAATGCACTGACTGAAAGATTTGTGACTTTTCATAAAGAAACACAATAAATTTCTATTTACTCTAAAATAAAGCATAGAAGGTAGAACAAAAAGAAGATTGCACAGTAGAAATCCAAAGAGTTTGCTGGAGTTACTAACTGGAGCATGAGTGAGCAAAGCCAGCCCTGTCAGTCACACCATCACACTCACATGGGAAGCTGCTTTTCTGTAACACCACATTTAGTCTTTACCATATTCTTCCCTTCCAAAAATAATTGCTTATCATGTTTTAATCTTGTGCTACTACTAGCTTTCTCTTCTCAAACCATTCAGGCTCCTGCCTATGGGATGGTACTAACAATATTGCCATTTACTATATTATCAATAAACACAGTCCCCAGAAGACATACCCCATATCCAACTACACTAGAAAATTGCTCAGTAATTTTGTCTTCACTGAAAAACCTAGGTTGTATCTGGTTGACAGTTAAAACTAGACAATGCAGTGGCTGTTAGAAGAATTAAATATATACAGTTTTCAAAATCATGGGAAAAATCCATTTTCTTCTCAAAAGATTTTTTTAAGTCTAAGGTCATGATGTCTTCCACTGTAACAAGTGTCAGTAGATAGCACCCTTGTGTCTTTCTGTCCCAATTTCTTCCTGTTTCCTACTTTGCCCTTTAGTCAGTTTAGTGTATAACATATTCTTTTACTCTGTACCCATTAGTTATTTTATCAGAGATATATGATAATATTAGATATTAATAACTCAAGATAAAACTTCCATTTCATGATCCTAAAACTTTTGCTGGGTTCCATCATATTTGGGGCCAAGATTCTATCTCTAACACCTTGGAATTAATCTTCCACCACTCTGGTTGCTCCATTTCCTTTTGTTTGTTTCTTAAGGTAATACACATATTTTCCATTAATTCTAGGATAGATTATGACTTAACACTCAGAATTCTTCTCAGGAGATCCCTGTTTCAACCCTCAGTTTGCAGTAGACTTTCTTCCACTTTATTCTGACATTGTTCTGTTGTCTGCTCTCTGCATAAGTGCTCTTCTCTTGCCCCTCATAAGAAGGAAAACAGTATTGATGAGCTAGTGACAGGTAAAGAAAATTCAGTATGATTATTAAGAAGAAAAACATTATTTTTGGTAGTTCTTTAGTTATTAGGAACATTTATACTAAAGACAGTGAGAGATAAAATATAGAAAAAAAAATTAAGTGATAAATTTCTATATGGAGGAAATGACAAGGTTAGTTTGGAATATAAATATGAAAATACACACGAGATGTAAGAAATCAGAATTCTAAGAGTCATAAAACTTATTTTAAAATTCAAGACCACATTTTAGTTCAAATGATTTAATGTGCATTTTAATTTTGTATATCTTTGAATTGCATGTCTCTAAGAGATAAGATTGACATCTGACAATGTAAGGAACTATGTGATCCAAAAATATTCCTCTAAAAAGACTCTTTGAGCTTTTTAAAGCTAAAATTTATTCTTTTTAGCTTTTTGGCATAATATAGGAAAGACCACTACAAATGAAATATGACAAAATAATTTTTGATTTACAGGATAGTGCCAAGCTTCTTGTCAGCTGTGAAAGAGAGTTGGCCAACAATCTTTAGATGAAAGCCTATTTAGTGCTTTTGATTGAGTGCAGGCCCAGGCTATGAATAGCTAACTTGGTGAGATTTGCTTTTAGTTTGCTTGCAAAGCTTTTTTTGATGCCCATTCATAAATGATATTTGCTGAATTACAGAGCCTCATTATCCTTTATTACAAAAAGCATGCTAAATTGAAGTTACTATTACATAGCAGGCACTGCTTGTGAGATGAAAAAGCTAATGAAGGCAATAGATAGGCAGTTTGTTGGCAAAAACAGGCAAGAAAATGTGGGCTGTGATCCTCTAGTCTTTGATACATGGCATAACACAAGTCTTACAATACATAGCCAATCTTGAATTAATGGTTTATTATTAAATACAGGTAATTAATAAGCTCTTAATTTAAGAGATATTTATTATATTTCAGCACTCTACAAAAGATGGGTACTGACATTCTTGGCCTAAATAATTTGTTATACATTGTGAAGTTTTTAGTCCTATTTACCAATATTTTAAGGAGACTTAAAAAAAAACCCTAGATTTCTCTCCCTCTCCATCTTCCCTTTTTTTCCTCATCCTCTCCTTTACCATCTCCCACACTCTCTATCTACCTCCCTTTATAACTATCTGTATTTGTGTTTGTGGTGTGTGTATGTGTGTGTGAGAGAGAAAGAGAAAGAGAGAGAGAGAGAGAGAGAGAGAGAGAGAGAGAGTAAGAGAGAGAGATTGCCCTGGGGCAATTAGGTCTTCTTTGATTCTCTTTGAGGAAAGCTCTCATGTGTTCAGCACTACATTCCATAGGCTAGCAGATCTGCTGTAGGATATTATCCATCTCCATCTCACCACAGAAAGCCAGGGTTATAGATACAACTGTGGCAAATAGCTTGATGTGAGACTTGTGGATCCAAACATGGTTCACAATACTCCCTCAGCCAATTGTTTCTTCAGCCCTCAGAAAAATTTAGATTGTTATGAGGGAGTATTAAATGTCTAAGCTTTAAGGAATTAATGATAATTTATTTTTATGGGCTAAGGAAGTAGCTCATTAATGGAACACTGGCCTTACTTGTTCAACAAAGGCCCTGGTTCTACCATGTCTTTTTTTTTTTTTTTTAATTCTTTTAATTCAGTCACAGGGCTATGAACCAACATATATGATTTTCTACTGCTTTGCAATTGTTATCAAGTTTGAAAGATTTTTAACTTGCAGCAAAAAGAAGATACAGTTTCTTTCCTTCAAGAGTTGCTTGTACATTAGGAAAAAAATGGAGCAAATAAAATGAGATAAACCAAAATAGCAGTAATAATCATGTCATTAACTTCAGATATGTTTACATCATTTTGAAGATAAACTAAATACCTATTGCTGCATTGTGACTTTAAAATGCCCCATAGAGACTGTGTTATGAGCCTGACCTCCAGTTTGGCACTGTAGATGATGGAAGACATTTCATAGATAAAACCTGATGGGTAAAAATTAAGTTCCTGGCAACAGACATTTGAAGAGGGATTTAGAAAGTCAGATCCATCTTCTTACTGTCTTTATCTTTCACAGCCACCATGATATAAAGTTTTATTCCTTCAGAAGTTTCTCACCATTGTATATTGTCTCCATGGAGTCTCAAAAGCACTCACTAGTCTGGAGAAATGAGGCTTACAAAACTGGGAGCCAAAAAATCTAACAAACAAAAAGAAAAAGAAATCAACCAAAATAAAACAAAACAAACAAACAAACAAAACTTGTTATTTTTTGAAGTTGAGTATAATGAAATTTTGTTATGATGGAGTAATAGTTAAAGAAAATAAAAGCATTACTCAAAGATTTCAGGAAAACTTCTATTAGAAACAGTGTTACTTAGAGTATTAGTAAAATGCTTCAGAAAACAGAACAAGTGGAATGGGTAGAAGAATAAATAGATAAGTAGAAGATAAAAAAGAGATGGCAAGATTATAGTAATGTACAGCAATAGATACATGATAGGTAAATCATAGATAGACAAGTAGATATAGATAGATGATAGATCGATAGGTAGGTAGATAATAGACACACAATAGCTAGATAAATGATAAATAGAAAACTAATGATGCATAAATACAAATGAGAAATATATGGATAATATAGATAGATAATAGGTAGTTGTTAGATGATATATAGATAAATGATAGATAAATATACAGATAACAGGTAGCTGATGCTAACTGATGATAAATTTGAAGACAGACAGACAGACAGAAATATAGTTCCTTAGGGTTTCTAGTGCTATGAAAATACAACCATGACCATGACAACTGTTATAAAGGAAAACATTTAATTGGGTTAATTGGAGCTGGCTTACAGTTCAGAGACACCACAAGCACAACAACTCTGTAAAGAATAATAATTAAGGCTGACTTACAATTCAGAGTTTTGCTCAATTATCATGGTGGGAAACATTATAGTATGCAGGCAAACATATTGCTGGAGTGGTAACTGAGAGTTCTATATCTTGATAGACAAGCAGCAGGAAGACAGAGTGACACTAGGTTTGGCTTGAGCTGTTGAATCTTCAAATCCCATCTGTAGTGACATACTTCCTCTAAGAAGGCAACATTTTCCAACAAGGCCATACCACTTAATAGTACCACTCGTTATGAGCCCATTTTCACCCAAACCACTACAGATAGACAGAAGATATATAACAGTCAGATGACTAGTAGGCTTTGGATGGAAACTGACCCCTGAAATCACATAGAATCAGGAAGAACAATGTTCTTAGTTCCAGAGTTCTATGGTCAAAGGACTTAAAGTCCCTATCTCCTAGGGCAGGAGAAGGTAGGTATTTGTGGTGTGGGAGAGCAAATCTGAGCTTTCTTTCAGTGTTTGTTCTATTATTGTTCTCCATAAGCTAAAAGATGCCTGGTCTCATAAGTGAGAGTAGCTCTTCTTCAATCTGCTGATTCTAACGCCATTCTCTTATAGAAACCCACAGTAGGAGATGTTTCCCTACTAACTTTCCAAGCATCCCTAAACCCAGTCAAACTGGTCATAAAAAAATCAGTCAGTACATGTAAAAGTAGAAACATTTTGTCTTCTGAGAGACCAGTTTTGGAGAGATTTAAAAGCACCAGTTAATGTTCCAGAAAGCCTGGGCTATTAATTCATAGCAATACATAATATGATAGACCTTTAGCACGATCAAAGACTTATTGATTGCAAGGACAAAATACGATATGACATACGTTTGCAAAAAAAAAAAGGCAATGATAGACAACAGAGACTATGGTGACCAAGGATGAATCTCAGTATTCAATAATGGCCTGGTATATACCTTATTCTGGCTTTGATGCCCGCTACTGTGATCACAAAGATAAGAGGCATTATGTAAAAGAGTTTGACATACAGCATTCTAAGTAGTTGAGGTGTTGGGATGGGTGGAGCAGGGAGGTAATCAGGTACTGAGTGACATGTAGGATCAGCTGCATTATGGAGAGGGTACTATAAATATAACGTGTCAGAATATCATTTTTTCAGAACAATGAAAAGAAAGTAAGTTCCTATAAATTGGAGTAAAGAATCACTTACTGATTTTATTGTTCTCAACCCAGTCTGCTTTGAAGATGAAATTGAAACAATCTAAGCAATTCAGAGAAATGAATGCAGTCAGAGTGAGGCTAATCAGATTTCCACAGGGATCCATAACAACTGAAACAGACTCAAAATTGATGTGCTGAAAAGATGGTTGTCATGAGAGACTTGCTCATTCACTTATGAAATAGGACTAGAGTATGAGGCAAAGCCAGACTGGACGTCGGTTTTCAAGGAGTGTGATATGCTGGATCACAAATGCTCCCACAGAGACCATACTTCAGGAACTACTAGAAGATCACTTCTGTTCCCAGTCACACATCTGAACTGGGAGTTAGTACACTACTATCTACTAGAAGACCACAATAATCAAACACCCTGTGGAGAGAAGACAGTCTTAAAGGTAACTTTTTAAAGTAATTGGCTCATTAAATTATATATGCAAAAAGTATAAAAATTCCAGATCCACCAAAAGATTATGTGTTGCGGGAAATATTCCTGTGCTAGAATCCCCTACTCTGTGCCAGGGCAGCCATAAACTGAAGAAAAACACCACTCAACCTTAGTTCAGAAACAATGGCAACTCAGTCTCCCGGTACAACAACTAAATCTTAATCTTGTTAGCCTTAACAAAATCTGATTCCTCCAGTGCCAAATCCTTGTGGATCCACCATGATATCAGGAAATTCTAGCAGCTATATCCTGCTCTTATGCAATCCCTGTTCCAAAAGCCCCCCAACTATCTCCTGCCTCTCTCTTCCTCTGTCCAACCCGGAATTCCCGCCTACTTACTCAGAGATTGGTCCATCTATTCATTCGGGAAGGTTCATAAGAACCCTCCAGAGTACCTGACTCATTCCTCATTTCAGACAACCCCTTCCAGGAGAGCAGAACTAACATAAAAATACAAGCAGCACAGAGCCATCCATAACAATTGTCATTGTTCATCTAGAAATTTCATTAAATATAAAAATTACATTCAAATCACATAAAATTGAAGTCTGTATATTTGCACATATGGACTTTTACGCACATTGCTGTTTTATGTTTGGGGTCTATATTTATTCACCAGCAGTTGCTAACCCACCACTGGCTGTCTATATGTCCAACAGAATTTGTTCTAATATCTGAATCTTCACTGAACCTACAGACTTTCCCTAATATGGAAATGCTATCACGAGGACCCTTCTCTATGAATGTCTGAGTCATGTTGGCCTAGTAGGTAACTATATGCCCTGACTTCCTACACAAACTCTAGGACCCTTGGAGTCTAATTTCTCTAGTCAGTATAACTGCCATCAGCTTATTCCTCTGAGCTCTCAGAAGGGACAGTCCTCTAATTCCAACAGGAGCAACTGTGAAAACAGAGATAACAAGGGAAGAAAAACAAAAACACTACTAATATTAAGTACCAGAATAGTTTCACTCTTTATCTGAAGAACTATCTAGTAATTTTGTGCCATTTTAAGGTGACTAAATAAATAATTCCTCAAGGGAGAAAAAAAAATCATCGTTTTGGGAATATTTTAAGCATTGATCTGTAAGAGATTTTTCTACAAAACACTAAAGACAAAAACATAAATGAAAATAGCAGGCATTCAAAAGAGGGGATCATGCAGTTACTTCATATTGCCAAGGATTTTGTCAAATGTTTTATTGTTTTCAGATGACTTACACAGGATAAATGTGAGGGTTTTTCGCCTTCAGTCTCCTTGTGAAACTGAAAATGAGTAAGTTTTATAGTCAATCAAGCTAAGAAACACCCCCAAACCAAGAAAAACAGTATTGCATGTTAAACTCACTGACAGTAAAGAAAATGTCTCAGGCAATTGTCTCATGGGTAACTAAGTATTCATACATGGTAAAATGATACAGTTCAAAGAATAAAATAGACTTCATTTCTGTAACTTTTTGAAAAATATGTTGTCACTTTGTTTTCAAACAATAAGAAGTGTAATGCAATGAAAAATATATATTGAAAAGCAGAATGATTTTTAACCACTTTTCATATGTGATTAGAGGCTTACATTCTTTTACTAATTTATTAGGTGATATTTTCTCATTCCAAAATTAGCTACTTTGAAATCTGAAAAAAAGGGGGGGACTGAAACAGACATTTCCATTTTCAGTCATTCTGGCTGGTTGGTTTCATAATATTGATACGCTCATCATCATAATTTCACCTCTGCTTACATATTATAATAATAAGGTAGAGCAAGTGGCTCAGAGAAGCTGAAACCCAAAGGACTGCTGCTGAATCCTAATTTGTTTTTAATGTTTCCAGAAAGCATATTGCTCAACCATGTTCAGCTCTGATTCTAATTTGCAATGTCAAATTCAAGAGCAGATAGTTTCATCACCTCAAATGCATTCCTAGAAAAGTCTTCTAGAATGGTCCTTTCTTCTGACTCCAGCTATAAATACACAGCAGGATTGGAATGTGGCCATAAAGCTATTTTTTTGAGGTCATGATTTTGCTGTCCTGAAAAGTATGACTTGATATCACAGAACTACTAGAGCAATTGGGAGAGACTGAGGAAAGAATAAGGAAAGAATATTAAAAACGGGCAAATAACAAATAAAGGCAGCCCTATCAGAGTTACACCAGACTTCTCACCAGAGACTATGAAAGCCAGAAGATCCTGGGCAGATCTCATACAGACTCTAAGAGAACACAAACGCCAGCCCAGGCTGCTATACCCAGCAAAACTCTCAATATACATAGATGCTGAAACCAAAATATTCTATGACAAAACCAAATTTGCACAGTATGTTTCCATAAACCCAGCCCCACAAAGAATAATAGATGGAAAACACCAACTCAAGGAGGGAAACTACACCCAAGAAAAAGCAACAAAGTAATCTTTCAACAAATGCAAAAGAAGATAGCCACACAAACATATAAACAACATTGAAAATAATAAGAAGCAACAATCATTATTCTTTAATATCTCTTAACATCAATGGACTCAATTCCCCAATAAAAAGACATAGGCTGACAGACTGGATCCATAAACAGGACCCAGTATTTTGCTGCAACCAGGAAACACACCTCCATGCTAAAGATAAACACTACCTCAGAGTAAAGGGCTGGAAAACAATTTTCCAGGCAATTAGCCCCAAGAAGCAGGCTGGAGTAGCCATTCTAATATAGGATAAAATCAACTTTCAACCAAAAGTTTGCAAAAAGATAAGGAAGGATACTTCATACATATCAAAGTAAAAATCTACCAAGAAAAACTCTGAATTCTGAATATCTATGCCCCGAATGCAAGGGCTCCCACATTCATAAAAGAAACTTTACTAAAGCTCAAAGCACACATTGCACCTCACACAATAATAGTGGAAGACTTCAACACCCCACTCTCAACAATGGATAGATCTTGGAAACACAAACTAAACAGAGACACAGTGAAACTAACAGATGTTATGAACCAAATGGATTTAACAGATATGTATTAAACATTTCATTCTAAATCAAAAGAATATACCTTCTTCTCAGCACCTCATGGTACTTTCTCCAAAACTGATCATATAATTGGTCACAAAACAAACCTCTACAGATATAAGAAGATTGAAATAATCCCATGCCTCCTATCAGATCACTATGGAATAAAGCTGGTCTTCATTGGCAACAACAACAACAACAGAAAGCCCACTTACACATAGAAGCTGAACAATGCTCTACTCAATGATAATATGGTCAAGGAAGAAATAAAGAAAGAAATTAAAGACTTCCTAGAATTTAATGAAAATGAAAGTACAACATACCCTAACCTATGGGACACAATGAAAGCAGTGTTAAGAGGAAAACTCATAGCTCTGAATGCCTCCAAAAAGAAACTGGAGAGAGCATACAAAGAATCAACAAAACCAGGAGCTTGTTCTTTGAGAAAATCAACAAGATAGATAAACACATAGGCAGACTAACCACAGGGCACAGTGACATTATCCAAATAAACAAAATTAGAAATGAAAAGGGCTATATAAGTACAGATTCTGAGGAAATTCCAAATATCATCAGATCCTATTGCAAAAGCCTATACTCAACAAAATTGGAAAATCTGAATGAAATGGACAAGTTTCTAGACAGATTCCATATACCAAAGTTAAGTCAGGATCCGATAAACCGTCTAAACAGTCCCATAACCCCTAAAGAAATAGAAGCAGTCATTAAAAGTTTCCCAACCAAAAAAAGCCCAAGACCAGATGGGTTCAGTGCAGAATTCTATCAGACCTTCAAAGAAGACCTAATACCAATACTCTTCAAGCTATTCCACAAAATCAAAACAGAAGGAATACTACCCAATTCATTCTATGAGGCCACAGTTACACTGATACCAAAACCTCACAAAGAATCAACAATAAAAGAAAACTTCAAACCACTTTCCCTTATGAATATCGATGCAAAAATACTCAATAAAATGTTTGCAAACCGAATCCAAGAACACATCAAACGATCATTAACCATGATCAAGTAGGCTTCATCCCAGGGATGCAGGGATGGTTCACTTTGCAGAAATCCATCAATGTAATCCACTACATAAGCAAACTCAAAGAAAAAAAACACATGGTCATTTTATTAGATGGTGAAAAAGCATTTGTCAAAGTTCAACGTCACTTCATGATAAAAGTCTTGGAAAGATCAGGAATTCAAGAAGCATACCTAAACATAGTAAAAGCAATATATAGTAAACCAGTGGCCCACATCAAACTAAATGGAGAAAACCTGAATCAATCACACTTAAATCAGGGACTAGGCAAGGCTGCCCTTTCTCTCCCTATCTATTCAATATAGTACTTGAAGTTCTAGCTAGAGCAATTAGACAATAAAAGGAGGTCAAAGGGATACAAATTGGAAAGAGAGAAATCAAAATATCACTATTTGCAGATGATATGATGGTATACTTAAATGACCCAAAAAAACGCCACCAGAGATCTGCTACATCTGATAAACACCTTCGGCAAAGTGGGTGGATACAAAATTAACTCAAGCATATCAATAGTCTTCCTATACTTGAAAGAAAAACAGGCTAAGAAAGAAATTAGGGAAATGACACCCTTCACAACTGTGAGAAACAGTATAAAATATCTTGACATGACACTAACAAAACAAGTGAAAGATCTGTATGACAAGAACTTCAAGTCTCTGAAGAAATAAATCGAAGAAGACCTCAGAAGTTAAGAAGATCTCACATGCTCATGAATTGGCAGGGTTAATATGGTTAAAATGGCCATCCTGCCGAAAGCAATGTTCAGATTCAATGTAATCCCCATCAATATTTGAACTCAATTCTTCATAGATTTAGATAGAGAAAATCTCAAATTCATATGGAATAATAAAAAGCCCAGGATAGCAAAAACTATTCTCAATAAAAAAGGACTTCTGGAGGAATCAGCCTCCCTGACCTCAAGCTATACTACAGAGCAGTAGAGAGAAAAACTGCATGGTACTGGTATAGTGACAAGCAGGTAGAACAATGGAATAGAATTTAAGACCCAGAAAGGAACCCACACACTTATGGTCACTTGATCTTTGTCAAAGGAACTAAATCTATCCAGTGGAAAAAAGACAGCATCTTCATTAAATGGTGCTGGTTCAACTGGAGGTCTACATGTAGAAAATGCGAATTGATCCATTCCTATCTCCCTGTACAAAGCTCAAGTCAAAGTGGATCAAGGACCTCCACATAAAACCAGATACACTGAATATAATAGAAGAGAAAGTGGGGAAAAGTCTCAAACACATGGGCACAGGGGAAAAGTTCCTAAACAGAACACCAATTGCTTGTATTCTAAGATCAAGAATCTGACAGATGGGACCTCATAAAATTACAAAGCTTCTGTTAGGCAAAGGACACTGTAAATAGGACAAAATGGCAACCTCCAGATTGGGAAAATATCATTACCAATCTTACATCTGATAGAGGGCTAATATCCAATTTATACAAAGGACTCAAGAAGCTAGACTCAGAGATCCAAATCACCATATCAAAAAATGGAGAACAGAGCTAAAGAGAGATTCTCAACTAAGGAAACTTGAGTGGTTTAGAAGCACCTAAACAACATCCTTAGTCATCAGGAAAATGCAAATCAAAACAACCCTGAGGTTCTACCTCACACCAGTCACAATGGCTAAGATCAAAAACTCAGGTGACAGCAGATGTTGGCAAGATTGTGGAGAAAGAGGAACACTCCTCCATTGCTGGCGGGAATGCAAGCTGATATAACCTCTCTTGAAATCAGTTTGGCAGACCCTCAGAAAAATGAACATAATACTATCTGTGGACCCAGCTATTCCACTCCTGGGCATATACCAAAAGATGCTCTAACATGTAATAAAAACACATGTTCCACTATGTTCATAGCAGCCATATTGATAATAGCTAGAAGCTGGAAACAACCCAGATGTCCCTCAACAGAGGAATGGATACAGAAAATGTGGTACATTTACACAATGGAATACTACTCAGCCATTAAAAACAGTGGCTTCGTGGAATTCGCAGGCTAATGGATGGAACTTGAAAATAACATCCTGAGCAAGGTAACACAGTCACAAATGAATGAACATGGTATGTACTCACTGATAAGTGGTTATTAGGCTAAAAGTTCAGAATACCCAAGAGTCACTTCACAGCAACCAAAGAGCTGAGTGTGAGATCCCAGATGGAGAAGTTGGAGAAGGGACTGAAGGAGCTGAGGGAGTTTGCAGCCCCATGGAGGGAGCAACAGTGGCAACTGGCCTGACCCCTATATGCTCCTGGAGACTGGATCACAAACCAAAGAATACACATGGAGGGCCCCATGTTGCTGGCCACATATGTGGCAGAGGAGGGTCTTGATAGCCATCAGGGGGGAGGAGAGGCCCTTGGGCCTGAGGGTGTTATATGCCCCAGTATAGGGTAATGCCAAGGAGGGAAGACGAGAGTGGTGTTTGGGGAAATAACCTCATAGTGGCACGGGGTGGGGGAAGGAATAGAGAGGTTGCAAAGGGGAGATCTGGAAATGGGGAGCATTTGAAATGTAAATAAGTATGAAAAAATTTTAAAAATGAAAAAATTTAAAAGATGAAAGCTGCTGTTACATATAGGCTAATATATTTTCATAACATTAAATGTTAGTGATGGTAACCATCATGGTAGGCAGATTAGGATTTATATCTTTGATATGCTTAATTTATTTTTACTCTGACCTTGAAATATGGTTCCCAACATATATTTTACATATCAGATTATGTGTCAAAAACTGTTCCATATACTGAAAAACATCAACATTTTGAGAAGATAATTTTATAATGTATTCAATATATTTGAAGACATTGGATGTATATAACCTTGTAAACAATGCACCATAAGTATTTAGGCATTGCATTATTGTTTTACTAAAAGAAAATGAATGTATTCTAGCAAAGTTAATCATAGTGTCTCAAATTATATATACTTGGCTATTATAAGGCTATATATAATAATAATTATACGTGGAAAATAATTATACATATGTAATAATCATATATATATATGTATATATATAAATATATATATATATATATATATATATTTATATATATATTGGCTATTTCTGCCAATTTAATTCAAGTTTGAAAAGTCCTTTGCCAGGAATGTGGTATTTAATTAGCAGTCTATGGACGTTCATTCAATAAAGGAGGATCATACCTATGCAAATTCTTCATGTTTCATGATTAGTAAAGAAAGATTTTAAGTATGAAAAACATAGTTAAAAACTCATTTTTGTATGAGACATGGGAATGGGGAGAAGCAGCTCCATAGATCTGCTGGGGGAAGGTGATACACTTTGCTTTCTATATAGGCTGTTAATGCCCTAGTGAATGATATCACACCTATGTGCATATTGGCAACATTAATAGGAATCAAAGAGTTATTATTTAAAATAATAAAAAAGAGAATATACATTTTGCGGGAAGCTATGTTGAGTACTTTGGGGGGAAATTGTAGGGAGGGAAAGAAGCATACATATGGCCAATAAAGAGAAGGACTCTTAGGAATATTGGAATAGGTGTGGAGTTATTGTAAGAAGTGTGTCACTGTAGGGTGTGGGCTTTAATGTCTCTTATGCTTAAGCTCCATCAGTGTTCAATTCCAGTTTCCTCCTGGCTGCCTTCAGATCAAGATTAAGAACTCTTGACTCCTCCAGTTTCATGCCTACCTGCATGTTGTCATGATTTCAGCCATGATGATAATGGACTAAACAAAACTGGAACTATAAGCCACCTACAATTAGATGTTTGCCTTCATAAGATTTGCTTTGCTCTAGGTGTCTCTTCACAACAATAAAATCTGAACTAAGTAGTTTACAAAATGAGAAACTGAAAGAGCCAGAATATTACTACTCATAAAAAGAATGTCATCTCATTGGTTTCCAGAATCCAAGATAAATTGCCTTTGAATTACCATGAGGATCATCATGTTATTATCTAGAGGGAAGTTTTCTAATAAAGAACAAGACATACTAATGTCCTCTCTCTTAAGAGTTAATGCAAATAGGTTTGTCAATTTCCTACACAAGAAAACGTCCTTCACGAAACCTGTCTGTTCTAGAGAATAGAGAGTATGTAAAGTCTGCCTTTTAAAAAGTTATACAACAAAACCACAAGGGACTTTCTGGACCTTTGCTCTCTTTCACAACTGTGGAATATACTCCACTTTACTCTTTAACAAATTGTATGCTCCTACATGATGTACTGGATGCATTATCTGGCTTCTTTCAATAAAGATGACAAAGGCCAGAACAGGGACAGAGTGAAATCCTATGTCAAGAACTTGTAACATTATTGTGCCACAACAATTATTTTCCAGAATAATTTATGGACTTAACACAGATCTACACAATTATCTAAAGAAATTTTTGCTCAGAGAGAAAGATTCATTTTTACATGTATACAGCTGCATGGAGAAGGACTGAGTGAATGTTATTCTTCATTAGATTAAAAACTCTTATATTAAACACAAACTTTTAGACTCTAAAAGTATTTAAAGACTGCTGCAGTTTGCTATATTATTCTATGTATTAAATATAGCGTTTACTCAATTATTAATAAACAAAACTAATTTAAAATTTAAATAAAATTAAAAATATAATGATATAATTTTCATCTTCATTTTTCTTTCAACAGTCACTCTTATGTCCCCTGCCTCCATCCCAGGGCTGATTTTGCTGGCCCACTTTGACTCCTTGGTAATGAGTACACCTGCCTACCTTGTTGAGGACATCATTCTTCACAGACAATAGAAGACTGCTTCTTTAGCTCCAACATGCACCAAAGACCAGCAGCTCTCCAGGGATCTTCTAGACCTTCAACACTAGACTGGGACTGAGAGGAAAGCAGTCTTCTAAATTGAGAAACTTCTAGACTCTTGGCCTCACCAGCATGCAGATAGACATTGTTGTGTTATGAAGCTTATACCATTTCAATCACTAATATATCTTTGTAATATATACATTATTTCTGTGAACTTTGGTTCCCTTGAGAACCATAAATCAACAGACTTGTTTTAAGACTCCAGATTTTATCCTTCCCCGGTCCACACACCGACTGTACCACCTCTCATACCTTCTCCCTAGCCCCTGTCTCCATTAGGATGTCCCCACCCCACCCCATCTGACCTCCAAAATCCCTGGGACCTTCAATCTCTTGAAGGTTAGGTGAATCATCTTTGATTGAACACAGACTCGGCATTCCTCTGCTGTATATGTGTTGGGAGCCTCATATTAGCTGGTGTATGCTGTCTCTTTGGTGGTCCAGTGTTTGAGAGATCTCTCAAGTCCAGGTTAATTGAGAATGCTGGTACTCCTACATAGCCGCCCTCCTCCTCAGCTCCTTTCGCCTTTCCCTAATTTAACTGCAGGAGTCAGAAGCTTCTGTCCATTGGTTGGGTGCAAATATCTGCATCTGACTCAGCTGCTTGTTGGGTCCTCTGAAGTGCAGTCATGCTAGGTTTCTTTTTTGAGTGTTCGATACCCTCAATAATAGTGTCAAGCATTGGGACCTCCCCTTCAGCTGGATCTCACTTTGGGCCTGCACTGGACCTTCTTTTCTTCAGGCTTCTCTCCATTTCCATCCCTGTCATTCTTTCAGACAGAAACAATTATGGATTAGAGTTTTGACTGTGGGACGGCAATCCCCTCCCTTATATGAAGCCCTGTCTTCCTGTTGAACGTGGGCTCTATAAGTTCCCTATTCCTACTGTCAGGCATTTCGTCTAAGGTCCTTCTCTTTGATTCCTGAGAGTCTCTCAATTCCCAGGTCTCTGGTGCATTCTGGAGGGTTCCCCCAACCTCCTATCTCCCAAGGTTGCCTATTTCCATTTTTTTCCATTTTTTTCTGCTGGCCCTCAGTGTGTCAGTCTTTTCACTCACCCAAAACCAGATCAGGTTCCCCTTTCCCCCAATATCCCCTGTACTTACCCTCTCAGGTCCCTCACTCCTTCCCCCAGTTGTGATTGCTTTCTTCATCCTTCCAAGTAGGACTGAGGCATTCTCACTTGGGCTCTTAAGCTTGTTGAATTTTTTGAGTTCTGTGGACTGTATCATGTATTCTGTACTTTTTATTTTTAATTTATTTATTTTTTTGGCTAATATCTACTTAGTGAATACATACAATGCATGTCCTTTTGAATCTGAGTTACCTCACTCAGGATGATATTTTCTAGTTCCATCCATTTACCCAGAAAACTCAAGATGTCCTTGTTCTTAATCACTGAGTAGCATTCCACTGTGTAAAAGAACAACATTTTCTGTATCTATTCTTTTGTTGTGGGACATCTGGGTTGTTTCCAGCTGCTGTATATCACAAACAAGGCTGCTATGAACATAATGGAAAATGTGCCCCTGTGGCATGGTATGTCATCTTTTAGGCATATTCCCAAGAGTGGTATTGCTGGGTCTTCAGTTAGATATATTTCCTATTTTCTGAGGAATCTCCAGATTGATTTCCAGAGTGATTTACGAATTTGCAATCCCACCAGCAGTGGAGGACTATTCCTCTTTCTCCACATCCTCTCCAACATATGTTACCACCTGAGGTTTTGATCTTAGCCATTCTGACTGGTATAAGATGGAATCTCAAGTTTGTTTTAATTTGCATTTCTCTGATCAACCCCAACACAATTCTTCAAAGACATGGAAAGAACTATTCTCAAATTCATCTGGAAAGGCAAAAAAAAAAAAAAAAAAAACAAACCAGAATAGCAAAACAATTCTTTATAAAAGAGTGGCTGGGAAATCACCATCCTTGACCTCAAGCTTTACTACAGAGCAGTAGTGATAAAAACTGCATGGTACTGGTACAGAGACAGACAAATTGACTAATGGAATAGAATTGAAGACCCAGAAATAAAACCACACACTTATAGACAATTGATCTTTGACAAAGACACCAAAAATATACAATGGAAAAAAGAAAGCATCTTCAATAAATGCTCCTGGTCTAACTGGCTGTCTGTATGTAGAAAAATGAAAATACAACCATATTTGTCACCTTGCACAAAGCTCAAGTCAAAGTGGATCAAGGACCTCAACAAAAAATCAGATACACTGAATCTAATAGAAGAGAAATTGAGAAAAAGACTTGAACTCATTGGCACAGGGGGAAATTTCCTAAACAGAACTCCAATGGCTCATGCTCTAAGATCAAGAAATGATAAACTGGACTTCATGAAACTGGAAAGCTTCTGTAAAGCAAAGGACATAGTCAATAAGACAAATCGGCCATCTACAGTTTGGAAAAAAATCTTCACTAACCCCACATCTGATAGAGGGCTAATATCCAAAATATATAAAGAACTCAAGAAGCTAACCACCAAAAAGCCAACAACCTAATCATAAAATGTGGTATAGAACTAAACCAAGAATTCACACAGAGGAGTCTGGAATGTCTGAGAAGCAACTAAAGAATTCTTCAATACAACAGTTCTTAAATCTCTATTTTTATAGAAAAAATATACTTGCGATCAATAAAAGCAGAAAGTGAATCTTTTCCTTTATAATTAACTTTTATCAATATAAAACTACATGTTTGAAAATTAGAAGCAGCAAATATTGTGTTTTGCCTTGTTATGCTTGAAACTTGGAAGATATTGAAAATGAGAAACCTGGTCAGCACTCACTATTGAGTGAAACAGGAAAATGAGACAAGATTATCAGTCATTTCTTAAAATAAATTATACCCATGTATTGACTTCAATACATTGCTTAAGAGATTTTTAATTATGACCTCTTTCTTATCATCATACACAGGGTCAATAATGCCAATATTGATGTAAAATTTAACTTGATAAGATACAATAATTGTAATTTCTTTTGTGAAAACATGATTTTTAAACACCACTAAAGTCTATTTTATATGTATAATGGCCTTTGTACTTTATTCTCTGTCACAATATTTTCTACTTTTACCATACAATATATATTTAGTATGAAAGTAATCCCCAAAACTATCATAAAAATTATATTAGTGCAATATGTTCTACTGATTTATTTCTATGAAGCTCTGATGGTTTGTGGAAGCTTGGCCCAGGGAATGGGACTAATGGGAGGTGTATCATTGTTAGAGTAGGTATGGCCTTCTTGTCACTGTGGGTGTGGACTTTAAGACCCTCATCCTAGCTGTGCAGAAGCCAGTCTTCTATTAGAAGCCTTCAGATGAAGATTTAGAACTCTTGGCTCCTGAACCATGTCTACCTTGATGCTGCTATGTTCCTGCCTTGAAAATGGATGGAACTTCTGAACCTGTAAGCTAGCTCCAATTAAATGTTGTCCTTATAGGAGTTACCTTGGTCATGGTGTCTGTTCACAGCAGTAAAATTCTAACTAAGATAGTAGCTAAAAAGGGTTTGCAGAAAAGGATTTGTTTAGATTACAAAAAGGAAGATTAAGCCTGGTATGTTAATGTAATAAGTTACTGTGCTATAGTGATGCTGAAAGCATCCCCAATAATACTATAACTGCTAAAACCATCTTAAGTAAAAATTAGTCTGTGATTACTAAGACCAAGCATAAAGGCCTATGGTAAACTGGTCACTCAAAAAGTCATACATTCCTAAGGTAAACTGGTCTCCTTTCCCGCCATAAATTTCTAAGCAAGGTGACCTTGACATAAAGGTTAGCTGTTTAAGTCCTATCTCCCTGCTTTTGAAAACAATGGTTGCTTACTGGGTGTATCCACAGCTGTCTTTCTGTATACATCACAATTATACATTTTGCCTTTAGAAACTTAAGCAAAATGGAAGTCAGGGCTGTTTCCCACTACTCTGCATAAGACCGCCCAACTGTCAACAAGAAATAATAAAGACTTCATAGGATTTATTCAGATATCTCAGGAGTTCAGATATCACATAACAGTAATACATGCCTTTAATACCAGCACTGTAGAGAAAGAGGCAGGCCGATTTCTCTGAGTTCAAGACCTAGCCTGGTTTACTTAATAAATTTCTTGACAGTTTTGGATACGTGGAGAGACACTACCAAAACAAAAAACAAACAAATAAACAAAAGCAAGAAGAAAAAAATAAAGATGGAAGATAAAAGTCATGCATGGTGACATACTCTACTTCCATGGCCTTGGCAGATCCCTGGGACTTGCTGTTCAGTCAAACTAGCCTATTTGGTGAGTTCTAAGACAGGGATAAACACTGTTTCCAATGTAGACAGTGCTAAGGAAAGGCACCTGAAGTTATTTTCTGGCTCCCATAGTTATGCACACACTAATGTTCCTCTATATACACACATGCAGCTGAACACATATATGCTCACACATGAGACTCAAAAGCATCTTTGCAAAAAAAAGGAATTAGATAGGAAAGATGAAAAAGGAAGGTCAGAAGCACCTTCTAACTTGCTTATAGGAAAGCTATGGTCATGGAGATCCTATAAATGAAA
Organism: Rhynchomys soricoides; assembly: GCA_019843965.1. Taxonomy (NCBI): domain Eukaryota; kingdom Metazoa; phylum Chordata; class Mammalia; order Rodentia; family Muridae; genus Rhynchomys; species Rhynchomys soricoides. The sequence continues at coordinate 2,487,919 of JADRCH010000030.1, forward strand.
CTGCTAGTTATGTTGGAACTCACATAGTGCAACCCAAGACTAATTTCAGTTGAATCATGAACACCCTACAGTTAAAAGCTGCTAGATATAAAGTTCTTTTGAACCCTAAGAGAAATGCTTCATTAAAAGCCTGTGAAAAGAGATAGCTTAACTGTCATTTCCTGTGGCATTAATTTGGAGAACAGCTCATTTCCATACACCTTCTCTGGCCCTGTAGATATTTTAGATACTTAATTTTAATGCATGCTAAATCATTTCAGCCTGCAATAGTACTTTTCCTTTTTTAATATCTGCAAGGACTTTTTGTAAAAATAGAGCATCAAACTGGCATTTTCCCCTAGGAAAATATTTAAATTTGGTTTTCAATTAGGTCGATAATTGTACAATTGAAAGAGGGAGCTCTCTATCAGTCAGCCATTTATAGAACGAAGCTGGATGAGCTTCCCACATACAGGTCTCAGCACAACTCATTTTGATTCTCCTGGTCTGAAGATAATACTGCGTTAAAATCATGAACTGTTTGCCTTCATCTCAGATGAAGACTGTGAAGGTCAGTTGGGTGAATATCAACAGCCTGCCTCATTATCTCACGACAGCTACATTTCTTAAAAACTAAAATTAAGTCTCATGTCAACCTTGACCTATGATTAGCAACATTTCAAGGACACTCAACTTTCAAAAAGGCTCAAGATTACAGAGGTGGCTCATTTGGTAAAAGGGCCTGCTACACAAGAATGAGAATGGGAGTTTAGTTTCCCAGAATCCATGTAAAAGCCAGGTGGGTGTAGCAGCCTGTTTGTAATCCCAGCATGTGGAAATTGAGACTACAGATCACCAGAATAAGATTACTACATCAACGAGTCAAATTAGTAAAGTCTGGGTTGAAATAAGAAACCATGAATCTCAGATAATGTGGTGAGCAATTGAGGAAGAAACCTGGGGTCAGTCTCTAGCCTCCACAGGCGTACTCATTCATATGCACTGACACAGGCAAACACACACACACACACACACACACACTCGCAAGCACACCCAGACACAAAGGCACATGCACACTCTGCTATATTAGTCAGATTTCTTTAGAGCAGAGGTTCTCAACCTGTGAGTTGCAACCCTTTTGGAGGTTGAAAAGCCTTTCATCCTGGTGTCCTAACCCCATCAAAAAACACAGATGTATATATTATGATTAGTTACAGTAAAAAAATTACAATTAGGAAATAGCAAAAAAAAAAAAAAAAATTATGGTTGGAGTTACCACAGTAGAAGGAACTATATTACTGGGTTGCAAATTAGGAAGGTTGAAAACCGTGGCTCTAGAGGAACAAAACTGAAGAGAGTGAGAGTTGAGAATGTTCCATGCATGAGGCTGTAAGTGTCATGAATTGTCCCACAAAGAATATTCATATTACCTGTGGGACACCCCTATCTGGACCTGAAATTCCAGAACTTTGTTGAAGAGCCACTACTTTCCAGACCATGATGAATGTTGAGAAATGCTGGCTCTGCTATCAGGGAAGAAACAAGCAGCCTGATCAAGGGAGAATGGGAGTGATTATCTAACTGGGAAGAGAGAGGGAAGTCGAAGTAAACCAAGGCTTTGTCATTCTGCTAAGGTCTTTTTTCTGTGCTGGTCAGAACGTTCAATCCACAATCAAGTCTGGTCTTTCCTAATCAATCAAGCCAACCACTATGCTTTTTCAAGTGAGGCTCCTTATTCAGGTGATTCTATTTTGTTATAATTTATTATTATTATATTTTACGTATTCACTTTACATCCTGCTCATACACTGTCACACCTTCCTACCACTCTTTGCCACACCCCATCCCCTGAGCCAGTTGGAGCACCCTGGGTTTCCCCTAACCCTGGCTCATGAAGTCTCTGTGAGACTAGGTGAATCCTTACCCCTTGTGGCCAGCAAGGCAACCCAGCTAGAAGAACAGATCCCATGTACAGGCATCAGCTTTTGGGATAACCCTACTTCAGTTGTTCCTGTCCCACATGATCACCAAGCTGCATATCTGCTATATATATGCAGGGTATGGCCAATGTTCGTTGGTTGTTGGTTCAGAATTTGTGGCAAGTTGACACTCAAACCAACCAGAATATATTCAAAATGGACAAGGTGCATGATGCCACACTGTGTGGCTGTGAAAAAAATAAGATAGAGTTCACTTGAACTCTTTATCCATGATAAGATGCACCTACTTTGTGCACAAATGGTTAAAAAATATTTAAATTATGACTACCAAAATGGTACTGATTGTTTGGTAATGAATGCTTAACTCTTGCATCCCTGTAGAGAAGCTGGAAGAAACTGTGTTCTGAACTTTAGATTCAGACAAGAACAGCTATGCCCTGTAGAAGTTACCAGGCATTACCAGTTAGGTTTGGTTAGCCCATAGTGGTAGGTAACCAACTTTCACTGAGCTATATGAGAGCTGCAGTATCATAGTTGGTCCATGTTTTAGAGTGGGATTTGTGTTACACAGCTTTTGGCAATTAGCTTTGGGCCTTAGTGTCAATTATAAGACATGAGTTAAAATCTCACTCACAGATTAATACCTTGATATAAGGCAAGTATAGAGAATAGGAAGAAGAATAGAATAATCAAGAGAACTTGAAAGCTTTTGTTCCTGTGGAAAATATAAGTCAAGGCTATACCGATAAAAATATCTAGGTTGATCTAACATGTAAGGGCTCATATAGCTACTGTGAAATAAAGAAAGAATGGTGTGCTACCAGTTTGACACACAATGAGGAAGGAAGATTTCAATAGATGACCTGTGTAAGCAAAGGAGAGAATTAAACTGAGCCTTAGAATTTCGTGAGACTTTATATCACAATATATATTAAAATTAGAGAGTGGGAATGGAGAGTGTTTGCCTAGGGTGTCTGAAGCCCCTAGAAAAGAAAAGAATAATATCCAAAATCAAAACTACACTTAAATTTCCTGTAAGTTGGTAAAATACACTGCTACATAAATCCAATCTAGTAGACTTGGTGTTCAGGCTTTATTCTTAATTGAAGACCACAAGTGTGGTTTTGGTCCATGAGGGTAAAGAGGACTGAAGAAGGGACTCTGTCATCATGATTCAAATAATCAATCCTCTAATTAACCTATTTGAAGAGGAACATAAGAATTTGAGTTTAAAAGTCACAAAGAAAGATACACGGAATAATGAAAGCCAACAATAACAAGCCAGAAAACACAGCAAGAGAGAAAGAGGGAAATAAGAATGGGGGATAAGAAAGCCTGTATTAGACATGCATTTAAGACACACATCCCTGGGGCTTTGAGAAATGCATGTCCAGAGGAATTAAGGGTCTTGGATGAAAAATGTCAAATTCATATGTAGAAATATTAATCACAAAATATCATGTGCTATTGAGAGATATTTAAGTAATGACAGAAGAACTCTTATGAACAAAATTAATGCCCTTCTAAGAACCCAGAATAGATTGGAGAATTCACTGAATATGTACGAGTGATTTTGTGTAAGCATGGGGACTTGTCTTCAAATTCCTACTAACAAAAATAGCCTTGTGTGGCATGGTGTACCTGTCATTCCAGCAATGTAAGGAATGGGAACAAAAAGATAAACAGATTACTGCCTTGGCTTGCTGACCACCAATCTAACTCAGGCATGTCTCAGAGGAAAAGGGTGCACAGTGATAGACCAGGACACCTGACATCCTCTTTTGACTCCTTGAGCAGGTGTGTGTGCTCACACATGGAGACTCATGCACACTTACATGGCATACATATATACACATACACATGCACTCGCCCATACATATACACTTTTAATTTTTTCATACAATATATTTTGATCATCTTTGCCTGTCTTCCTACTGACTCAATTTCATGTTCTTTCTCTCTCTTACACACACACACACACACACGCATGCACGAAAGCACACATACACACAGACACACACACAGCACAATCATATACACAGAAACACAGCATCTATTTTGTTGGTCAGTGAAGCTGAGCATTGAGACCAACTCTGGAGTATGGTTGATACATCTAAAGTTAGTCTACTACAGAAAACCTAATTTCCTGTCTCCCAGAATCTATGCAGATACCTGCATGGTTGAGGTGGCACTTTATGCACACTTTACTTCTTCATGCTGGGATCTGCTTAGGCTTGAAGATGTGCAGATCTGATGCACACTGTCACAGCCTCAGTGGCCTCAAATGAGCCTCATCCCTATTTTGTTTGGGAAATACTGTTTCCTTGGATTTTTCCACCCTGTCTAGCTCCTTCTTCTGCGTAGATCATGAGCCTTGAGGAGAGTGGTGTAATAAAGGCACTCCACCTAAGCCTGACCTGAGAGCTCCCAAGCGACTTATACTCTGCTCTTTGTGCAGTTGTTTATCTCATTGTTAATTACCTTGTACTGCAAGAAAAAGTGTATAAAATTACAAGAGACATGCAGAATAGATGGAATTTTAAAAAAGTTTCTAAAGAAGTCCAGAGAGCTCTCTTGCTTTTTTTTTTTTTTTCCTTCCATATAAGAATATACTAACAAGCTGGAAGTCCACAAACCAAAAGAAAGCCCTGGCTGGAATGTGTTCATGCGAAAGGAAATCTAGACACAGACTCCCAGTCTCTAGAACTGTAGAACAGTTAGGAAAAGAATTGTGTTGTTTATAAGCCACTCAGCTTTTTTGATATGTTGTAGATACCCACATTGAGTAAGACCCTGAGCATGTAGGGAATAGCTATACAAATTGAACTTTTCCAAGGAGAATGTCAAAGTGAAATACTTGCCAAGATAAGAGTAGAGGAAATATAGGAGAAATGGACTATTTCAAGAGAAAAAGTCAGAGGATGTCAACTTAGCAAAAAGTAATAGGAAACAAAAATATCAACAAAGTAAAAGTAAATATTTACAGGTCTGTCTAGACTGTAAAAGTACATCTTGAAAAGTACTTTTCATAGTTCATTAACAGAAAGATCTCAATTAAAATGTGTAGCTTAATTACTTAACTATGTCTTTAAAAAAGTATTTTAAATCTTATTATATAAACTTACAGATAAAAATCAATGATGACTAATTACAACTTTAATAATGAAATATCGACTGTGTTAGCTTTAGGAATATAGAATGGATTTGAGAAAAGAAATTCTAAATGTAGAATCTGAGGATTGTAGAAAGGACAAGATAAACATATAAAGGAAAATCTACTCGTGTTTAAACTTACTCATGGTACATACATGTGTGAGACTTTCTTTTTTCCAGATGAGTCAAAAGTGTGGAAGGACAAACTTTTCTTTCTTCCATTTAAAACTTGCAGTCTTCTAAAGTTTACATTTTATCTCAGTGACCTAGTGTAACATTATAATATAGAGAAATATTCTGACCTGTCCTTACTGGCATCATTATACCCACTGTTTCTCTAGTCTGATCTTCTGGTGGATTCCCCTGTCTCATACCATACTGTGACCTGGTGACTTTCTATATGTGACTATAAAAACGGAAGCATTTTTACCTCTTTCACTGCAGTGATAATTCAGAAGCTATTGCTCTTTGCCTGAGATGTGCTGTTCTCATTTGAGCTGTTTGTTTGAAGCTTCTGCTGTCCCACATAGATGTCTGTGATAGCGGGAGTTACCAATATTAGCTCTCCTTCACTATGCCCTCTGCTCAAATCCCTGTCACAGCTGTGTGGAATTGGTTTGTCTGTTTCTTCCAAGATAGTAGAATTGAGATTACTTGACCTGCTCTGACCCTGGAATCAGGGAACTAAAAAGGATTTACTTTAAGCAGTATGGCTTTAGAAATTATTTCTTCAAATTGTTTTTATAGTCCCTTATGGCTACAATTTATGTTGCTCAAAGTATGTCCTTTATAGTAAATTTATTTCTCAAAATTTCTATCAAATATATCATTTGATTATTGTTTTTATTTAAAGGTGGTGACTTATACAAAGAGGCTGGGTAGAAGCTGCATACCCTGGTCTGTTCCATGTTTCAAACCTCAAGAAAGGTAAAGGAGAGGCAGGGAAATCTGAGGTCCCATGTCAGAGGCTGTGTGATCTTTAGGTTTATGACAATGTAGCAGGGAGTTAGTTCAATAACCTCCCAGGTCTCTTAGTTTACATATGAATGGAATATCTTATTATCTAACAGAGGGGCTAGTTTTATTTGTGTTTTAAATTATTTATTTGCTCTTTATTATTTACTTTTGTACTACCACAGGATTGAGCCTGAGGTCTCATTCAAGCTATCTAAACCCTCTATCAATGAGGTAATCTCAACCTTGCCCCCTCCTCTAGGTAAAAGGACTTTATTTCAAAGAGACCATGTTTCAAAATTGCCCAGATTTGTCTGGAGCATGAAATCACTCTTATCAGCATATTAACCAGCTGAGAGTTTCAACTAACAAGGGACTTCTCACTGTAAGGTGGAAGAGTTACTCTCACATCCCGGTCCAATTCTAGAATCATCTCCATGAACTTTGCATATGGCAATTGCTTGACTACTCCTTTGATTTGTTTTGTGTTAAATTTTGTTAAGTCTCGTATTGTCTTGTAATAACATTATCCATAAACTGAATGCTGTCTTAAATCAGGTAAAGCTTTAAATATCTATATAGTTCAGTTTCTGACCAACAGATGTAACAAAAGGCATTGAAAAGATGAATAGAAAGCTAAAATGAATGTAGATCTCCTTTGTGAAAATGTGTTGCAGAATTATAAAGCAAGAAATGCATAAGAAAATAAGATGTATATTTTAGTGCTGATAATAGGAAATTATACTGGAATATTATGGTGGTTTTGGGGAACTGAACACATTAAGATGTTTATAGTTTTAAAATTCATTTAATGTATCTCTCACAAACAGAGAATTGCAATATTTTCCTTCAAATTTGTAGGTCCCTGAAAGTGATTGAAGAGTTATTTAACAAACAGACTTTCTTATGATTCATTTTGAAAATAACATTTATGAGTGTAATAGAAAAGGCCTTTGTAAAGTTTTTTTTTCCTATTTCACAGGCTGCTGCCAAGAGAAAATGAATAGTGTCTTTGAGATAGTCACAAACATCCGGTGCAGATGAGGAAGCTCTCTCTGAAAGCCAGAATTTATTCTATTTGTTGTATTAGAACCATTCTCAACAAAGGCTGTGCCCAGCCCTGTCCTCCTCACTGTCTTACTGATGCACCAGATGTTGGCATAATTTTCTGTTACTTCTGCAAATATCCAGGCTTCCTGGATTACTGCTCTCAGTTTCCTCTCCTTCTGGGTCTTGGGAATATTTAGCTCTGAAACACACCGCAGAATATGTCGCCCTTCCCAGCCCAGCACAAAGAAACATCTTGAGATGTAGGATCTTGTCAGAAGTATCCTTTCTACAAAATGTGATTTTTATGGAGGCCTTGTCTATTGACTAGAATAAAATGTCAAGGCAGAGTCTATGAGTGAATCCACATCAAATTTAGTTGGACATGCCGACCAAGGAACTTCAGTTCATTTACAGATAATATATGGATACAGATATGTTATATGTATCATAGACATATCTATGTATGAGTGTTGGAATGTACAAAAAATAACACTGAAAATCATTTTACGATCCTCTTTAATTTATTTCATAGAGAATTCCATGTTTTTTAGTTTAGGTCAAAAGCAAGCTTTCTTGTATAATCCAATGATTAATGTTTACATGAGTCTTTAATAGAACATATAGGCAAAGAAATGAATCTATAGTATAAGCTACAGAAACTGTTTCTATATAAGTTGGATGTTATATGCATCCAGCATATACTTATAGTTTTACATCTGACTGTATATTAGGTAAGCTTTATTTTATGTTTTCTTTACTGGTTTTAAAATAGAGTTAAATGCCATCCATTTTTCCTGTTTCTTACACAATTTCAAATTACTTGATAGTTAAGGAACTATGTAAACTGTTATGAGCACATAAGCCACACAGTATATAAACCACAATCAAGATTCACAAATTATTAATTTGCAATGTAAGTCAAGGTAAGCCAGACAGACAGAGAAGGGGGAAGGATTCTGAACATGTATGAAAAACTAAACAAAATTACACATGAAAGACTCACTGCTGATCCTTAGTAACTGTTAAGTAGACACAAGATATTAACTATATATGCATAGGTATAGTATACACATATAATACACATGTATTAGATGAATTTAGTTGTGAATTTCAAGTTTTTCCTATATAAAATGATTGGCAAGGGAACTAATAGGTGAATGACAAAATGGAGATGTTAAACAGACATATTTTTGATGAAAAAGTTGATGAGCACCACACCTTTTCTGCCATAATTTGAAGCTGAAATGACTAAATCCCTTTTCCTTTTGGTTCAAAACTAAGTAGGGAACACAAGAAGCTAAGAAAGTATCACAACAGACTGCAAAGTGGATAAATTGGTACACTCATAAAGTAAGGTAAATTTGAGGGTCTATGTACCCCAAACTCTTATTTAAAGAGTGAGTCAAATCTCCCAATACAGATCATGAATGTGAAAAATCTGTGAAATCAAAGACTGCCTTCCAGTTGTCTAAGGACGTTGAGTGAGCTATATGAGCATCAAAAGTCAAGACTTTGTGTACTCACCAAAATAGTGATGCGCATTCACCAAATAGTTCACTGGTAGATCTGCTTCCTAACTTACAGGAGGGCTTGAGTTCCAACCCAATTGGGAGGGAAAGAAAAAGACATGGAATGGGTAGTAGACGGGAGAATTGACATACGAATATGGAAAAGACTGAATAAAGGAAAAGCAAAGAAAATAAAAAAGCAAAGGAAAGAAGAAACCAAGGATGGAAGAAAGAGAAGAAGGAAGGAGAGAGGGAAATAGGGAGAATGTGGAAAAGGACAAGGAATTGGGAAGATCAGTTTTGCATTCTAGTATGATGAGAACAAGTCTAAAACTACATCTCATTCATTAATTAATATATATTTATATACATTCACTCATAGAAATACACATGCATGTATTCATAGGTATATGTGAATATGTACTTGCAACTATATCCATTTATTTAGTTGCATTGAAATGTCCTCTCTATGAATGATTTATTTAATCACTGACCCATAGGAACAAGCTACTAAGAAGTTCCTGCATTTACTTACTTTCTGTGACATAGCTTTCCTTCTTAGTATAACCCCATTTAGCTTTGGGAAATTATCCTTTTCCATTTATGGCTATGTTCTTTGATGACATTGACTAATTTAGAAGCACAGGTTATTCACTGCACCATCATGATAAGGATCAAGAATATTTCTGTTTCTTTTTCTTTTTTTCTTTTTCTTTTTTTCTTTTTCTTTTTCTTTTTTTGTTTGTTTTTTGTTTATTTTTGGTTTTTTTGTTTTTTTGTTTTTTGAGTCAGGGTTTCTCTGTGTAGTCCTGGCTGTCCTGGAACTCACTCTGTAGACAAGGCTGGCCTCGAACTCAGAAATTCGCCTGCCTCTGCCTCTCAAGTGCTGGGATTAAAGGAATGTACCACCTGCCCGGCTAGGGTCAAGAATATTTCTAATATGTTGATTTATTTTATGGATACGTTTATTAATTAATAGAGAAATATAAGTTGAAAATAAAGAAACCATGTACCTTCCCACTTTCTCTGTAGGTATTGGCTAATCATTTAGGCCCGCCTTGGAAGTGTGATCTTCAGATAGTTAGTCGGCATGTTGAACACAATGGATAGTGTCAATGTCCAGCCTCTTGCTGCAACTATTAATGTATATCTAACCCAGAGAAGCTCCAACTAAGAGTTAGGTTAGCCCAAGGAATGAGGGTCATAAGAAAATAATCACAACTTTTAAAAGTTTAATTGCTATAAAACTGATTCATGGATTTACCTTGCCAATACCTCAGGGTTATTAATCCAAAGCAAAGTCAATCATTTAGAATGTAAAGAATTCTGAGTGACAGATACCATTCCCATTTTCTTGACAAAATAATTTTGAGTTTTCATAAACCTGTGACCATTGGAATTGTCATATTTTGATACCAGTATAAAATGTTACAGTTTTTAAATTTTTAAATAAATTCTACACCCTTTTCACAGTATTAGAACAATCTAAGAATGAAAATTGTCTTTATCAGCCAACGAGGTAAATAATAAAATGAAGGAAGGAAGCATATAGCACAGCCATCAGAAAGTTTGGCCCATCCATTCCTGAGTGTGCACATCTAGCACCTAGCAAAGACACTCTCATTCTGTGCCTCATGTGTCCACCATTACAGCTTCTGAGCATTTTCACGCCCAAGGATAGAATTTTTGAAAGTACTTGAATTGTTGTCATTGACTGGAAGGAGTATTCTGATTTACCTGTGAAATTACTTCAAACTAGATATGGTTAGCGTTTTTTTAATTAATTAAAATTAACTTTCCAAATGCTACCCTCCTCTAAGTCCTTCTCTCACAGAATCCTTGCCTCCATCTCCCTCCCCTTCTCCTCTGAGAGGGTGGGCCTTTCTTGGGTATCCACTCTACCCTGGCATGGCTCATCAAGTCTCTGCAGGATTAGATTCTTCCTCTCCCGTTGAAGCAGGACAAGAAAGGCCTCTGCTACATATGTGCCGGTGGGGGTTGTGGGGCCCAGTCCAGCCCATGTATGCGGAATACTACTCAGCTATTAAAAGCAATGACTTCATGAAATTCGCAGGCAAATGGATTGAACTTGAAAATGTCATCCTGAGTGAGGTAACTCAGTCACAAAAGTACACGGTATGTACTCACTGATAAGTGGATATTAGCTCAAAAGTTTGGAATACCCAAGAGTCACTTCACAGCAACTGTTGGGCTGAGCACGAGGTCCCAAATGGAGAAGTTGGAGAAGGGACTGGAGGAGCTGAGGGAGTCTGCAGCCCCATGGAGGGAGCAACAGTGTCCACTGGCCTGACCCCCCAGAGCTCCAGGAGACTAGACCACCAACCAAAGAATGCATATGGCGGAACCCATGGTGCTGGCCACATATGTGGCAGAGGAGGACCTTACTGGAGATCATTGGCATGAGAGGCCCTTGTGTCTGAGGGTGTTAGATCCCCCAGTATAAGGGAATGCCAAGATGGAAAGACAAGAGTGGGTGGGTGGGTGGGTGGGAGGAATACCCTGATAGAGGCAGGGGAGGGAGGAGAGGATAGGAGGATTCCAAAGGGGAGACCAGGAAAGGGGGAAACATTTGAAATGTAAATAAAGTATCAAAAAATTAACAAGATATATAAAAATATACAATAAATTGTAAACAACATAAAAATGTACAACTTTAGCCTTCATTTTCATTCTGAACATGACAGGAGTTTACTGCCATCAACAAACAGTGATGAAGATTTGGCTCTCCGTTGCCAAGCTGAGTTATTAGTAGATAATGTGGCTTGCTACCTCAACGGATAAGTAACGGTTTATCCTCATTAAACTTGGCTACAACCCAACTGTGTTCCACCTTAGTTCTACGTATAAATATGCATAAAGGATTAGTGATTCGTCCTTCCTCTTGTTTCTTTTGAATCATTTATTCACATCAACATATAGCTTCAGAGAAAAATGACATATTAGTTAAGAAGTTTGGATATCAATTTTCTAAATAACTCTAACCTTATTTTTTCCTTGGTTACAACCTATTTTAGTGAGTGGGTATAGAATGGTCCAACCAAGCCTCTGCTGCCCACCTCACTATGAATCAATCATGTATTGAATGCTCAGTTATAATTGTTCATTAGTTTCAAGTAGTGTGCTTTGACTTCCAAGTCCTATGAAATTTTCCTATAGTTTAGTTCTTAATGTTTGTCCTTTAAATAGAATGCACGTTGATACTGAGCTCACAGGCTCTTTTAAAATTCTGAGGAATACCAGTTAGTAAGAACAGTGTCGAAAGCAGAACCCAAACAACGTAATAGGTACTTTGAGGTTGAGGCTGATGTGATATTTTCTTGAACATATCTTAATACTTATCCATATTTAAATTAAAACTGTAACCTCCTGACTTTCAAATTAACCAGTTATTTGCCATCTAAATAGAAGGACAATGTCTTAAAAATGAGACAGCATACCATAAAAATCACTTGTTTGGGATGCATTTTTACTATGGAAGACATTGCCTGAAGCCTCAATTGTTTCTCAGCACTATGTCAGTGGATGCTGTTCTCAGACAAGCTTCCCTCACTGATTTTACTCTACATCCAATGTTTTGCTAAATGTTAAATAAGTGTTACCCAGAAATGCCGTATTCTCTTTGATCAATTCATGTCAATAAAATACATTTCTGCTGCTAGAAGACTACTCAGTAGCTACAATTCCATTCTTCCAGCAACACTGGATGAGACCAGCATCTGTATTAGACATACAGGTCTTCTCTGACAGATCCACATGTCTGGACACAATATTGTTGATTCTTTCCCATTCCAAATGTTTATGGTCCTAAAGGTACAAAAGTTCCAATGGAGAAGCTCAGATTGCCATGTGCCAAACTATGTTTTCAGTTACCCTAATACATGACCAATGTCAGTGCCTTGAGTATAAATATGATTGTAAGTTCTTATGGCAATGGTGCCCTGATGCACAGCTAGGTCATATTTGCCAATAATTCAATGGTATTCCCAAGTTACAATTTAACTTCACATTTATCATTAGCTGGCATTGGTGTGAAATGTCAAAGTGAAATGTTTCCTATTTAATAGCAGCCAGAAGTGAAAATTATTGTAACTGACTAAAGCTGTTACTTGCAAAGAACAGCTGATATTTAAATTGGGAAGTTGCCAGGGGAAGTATTGGTCTCATGCCAAGATATTTCAAGTTCTATAGCCCTGAAGAATTATTTTCATTCCAAGTAACAAGAGGTATTTTGCATTCTGAGCCAGCGGGGCTACTTAAAATTTTTAAAAAGGCATCAACAGTTTATGGCACAGGAATAGAGAAGACCCTTCTTGCCAATTGCCTCTGTTTATTTATTTCAGGGCCCAGATGAACAGCCCCCATCAGTTTTGCCACCCACATTATAAAAAGCACAGCAAATTCATAAAGAGTCTTTCTTCAGAGTACGGAAATGATTCTGGAGTCTGATTAAACTCAAAGTGTCCTTATAAGCGAGGAGGGAAGAAGCAGTGGATTCTGTCTAATTTCAAGGTCAAGAAAACAAGGGAAACAAAAGTTAAGTGGCTAGTCTCCATTTATTTAAATAAACTTATTCAGAAGTGCCAGAAATAAAGAGTCAGGCTCTTGGCCCGCGCATCAGGCCCCATGCTGACATACAGCCCTCAAAAACCTTCTTTATTTTTAAGCTCAAGTTTTCACACTCTCTAGATTCAGACACACTGCCATCTATTGACTCACCAGAAACTGTGCAAGCACCAACTACTGGGTCTTTCAGGACAGGGTGTACTGGGAGGAAAGTTAAGAAACTACATGCAGTCTCTAGGATGCCAATGGGTCATGAATGGACCCAGGAGTAGATATGATAATAGGACAGGGGTAAGCCAAATGAAAGCATTTTCACTTCTATCAGGGAAGGGGTGCCCTATCATTGTTGATATATATAGAACAATGAAACTGTTTATCATGATGTCTGGGTGGGGCATCCTGGAAGCCTTCCATGTTCTCATCTATAGGTTTTAATAGTCTAATGAAGCAAAAATGAGCGATTACTAATTATCATTGATTGTCTTGAGTAGGAAATTGTACAATAGGCTACAGTTTTAAATCTAGATGATCCAGAGAAAGCACAGAGAGAAGTTGGCATTTCTCTCTGTGTATAGGCAATAGCTATGAGTAGATAGGGATTCTGAACAAAGACAACTTGACAGGACAGAGCCACATGGATAGTCTTCCCTATGTGGGAGCTCTGTCTTATGGTTAATACGGAATTGATTTGTATGTGTTGTGAGGAATTGTCTGAATCTAAGAAAGAAACTGTCTGAAAGGATTAGCGGAATTGAGGAAGACGCAAGAACACCTTCTTTATATTCAAATTAACAAACAAGATAACATGGCAAAAAATATATAGTAATTCTAAATGCTGAAATAAAAAGCAATAAATCTTCTAATCATACAAGACAAAGGCAGAACAGTTCAATGATAAGGAAAAACCTACAATTATATTTGAAAATTTCTAAACTTTGCTTTTGACAAAAGTGACACCAATTCTGTTTAGGCAAACTTTTCCAAAACTGAAGGAGGTTGAAATTCTTTTCTAATCTATTGTTGGTTCCACCATCAACCTTACACCAAATGTGAAAAGAAAGCATTATAAGATAAAATAAACAGAGACCCATATTTCCATAGAACATATCAATAACTCATTGTCTTTCAATAAATGATATTTAAAATACATAATCCAAATATAGGCTTTTCAGGAAACACGAGGATGTATTAACATTTTAAAATGTTTATTACTATCTATCATCCTAGCGGCCTCTAAAATATAATAATAATTTTAAAAATACAATGAAAATAAAATTAACATTTGATTTAAAACTACTCGGCCTATTATGAAATGGTAATAAACTGATAAGGAACTTCTTCAATGAAAACTCAGATCATTAAGCTTACTATTAAGAACTGTTTTCCTTCTAGGATTAGGAACAGGACAAACTAATCCCTTTTCAAACATTTACTGAATATTCTAGTTAGTACACTATGGCAAGGAAAATAAAACATCTTCAGATTGAAAGTAAAAGAAAAATTAAAAGCAGTATATCTCTCTATAAACAAAATGAGCATGTACAAAACACCTTTGAAATCCCCTGAAGTCAATTAGAAGTGTTAGCCAAATTTAACACATTTGCAAGATGGAAGACTAGTACATAATAAATTATAGTTCTATCCACTAGTCAAGAATAATATGAAATGCTATAAGCAGCATTTTCAATCATTCAAGAAAGAATACATGAAGTACTAATAGATAAGCACAATGAAATATGTAAACACTGACACTGTTGAAAGAAATTAAAGAAGACATAAATGAAGATTCGCCTATGTTCTTACATCAGAAGGGCCAATGTCAATAAGAAGACAGTTTCTCAAAAATCCATCCACATTTGTCAAATTTCAATCAAATTCTAGCAGGTTGTTGTAAAAAAGAGGTAATATAATTCTGAAATGTTCATGGTAATTGAAAGGAACTTATGAATTTCATGAACTTTTGAAACAGAATGTTATGAAATGATTTACATAGTCTGACTTCAATGTCTGCTATAAATGCTACAGATACCAAGGCAATGCATTGTCATATGACAGAAAAGCAGATCCATGGAACATATTGAAAAAATCGGAAATTAATTTTCAACCAGATTACAAAGGTTAGTTTGATACCAAGATGCAAAATAAAAAATCAGCAAAACAAACAACCTAATCCACATTTGTATTCTGTATAAAAATTGAAATCCAACTCAAATTTGGTCACAAAATCAACAGCAGACATAATTGTAATTCATAGGAGAGAATTCTATTTGTTCTTTTGACGTAGACAATAAATATTAAATGCAAAACTATTCAAGAAGAAGTATGTTGTTCACTGCTTTGTTGCCAGTCGATGGTGGTATACACATGGCATTAGTCCCAAGACTTGGGAGGCAGAGGCAGTTGGCTCTATGTGAGTTTAAGGCCAGCCTTTTCTACAGAGTGAGTTATAAGAAAGCCAGGTTTACACAGAGAAGCCTTGTCGCAGAAAAAAAAAAATAGAATAAATAAGGAAAGGAAGGAAGGAAGAAGGAAAGACGAAGGAAAACAGAAAAGGGAAAGAAAAGAGTAGTTTAAATGATAACATAGCAAAATATTTGTGTGAGAAAAATATAGAGACCATTCAAAACAGCAAATAATAAGTCAATCAAAATGATTAAGTTATGAGCTAATCATCTGAATACAATTCAGTATAACATATGAATGCTAAATAACCATTTAGAAGGTTTCAAATGTTAGTCATTAGAGAAACACAGCTATCTCTGTAAGTCACTGTGTCTACATACCTATCAAAATACTTAAAAGGGTTGAATGAATTAAACATTCTGGGTGTTGAGGATACACTTGATTTACTGACAAATAAAAGTGTTGGCAAACAACAAATTAAAATCCATCTCCACACAAATTTTGTTTGGGCTGAAGAGATCCTCTTTTAAAAATCAAGTAGAATGGTTCCTGAGGAAAGACATTCAAGGCTATCTGACCTGGTACAAAAATATGATGTCACCTGCATACATGAAGGTACACACAGCGAAAAGAGCATTCATGGGCATATTATTTTTATTAACAAGGTCAGAAAACAGCCTAATTTCCCACGAATAGTTGAGTGGATATCCAATTTTGACAAAGACAATTATTGCATAGCAAAGAAAAATAAAAGAATCTGTGACACAAAATAACACATGGCTGTTGTAGCTCAAGACGTGTTGCCTTCCATCTGTTTCCTCAGTTTAATGAGAAGTGAAGGCACAACAATGCCATTCTAATTTCTCACCCCCTCCTTAAAGTAGATCATAAAAATCAGGAACTTTCTGATTTTCTTCTACTAAATCTTACCTGCATTCAGAAGAAAGCATCTTTGCTGCTGCAGGGGAGGGATACAGTGATGGATTGAAACAGGTCTCTCTTGCTAATTGTCCCCCATCTTATTATCATAAGTTAATCATTGTTTATCGTTGTTTTCCACTTTTATATTGCCACATCTATCCACTTCATTATTCAGACCATAAAAATATTCAGGTGTAATGGTTGGGCCTTTACATCTTTATGAGGTCATCTATATTAAGAAAAACAAACCCAATGAATCAGTCATTAAGTTTCTCCTTTGCTAATACACTGGGTCTTTTGGAGTTGCTGCCGGGAACCCAGGTTAACTGAGATTTAATTTGCAAATAAATCTCAAATGTATAATGTAATAATAAAGATAAGAATAAATGTATAATGCATAATTGTATCATAGACATAAAATTTTAGAAAGTAAAAATTAATTTATAAGAATAAAATGTGTGGCAATGTACAATGGTTACTTGTAAATGAATGTATTTGTGACAAGTATAGGAACTGGAACAGAGTATATGTTGAGAGTGATGGATATATAAATGTGACTAAATCTGAAATTGTCCACTTGCTAAATAGTTTCTTTTCTATAACATTTATCATTAACACAAGAAAAGAACAAAGCTAATTAGGGGTAAAATGCTGAGGTAGATCAAAGTTTGCAAAATGCGTCAGACACTGTTTATGTATACATTCTTTTTGCAGCTTAATTTGCAGCATTTTATTACAGAGGACATTTGAATGTGGACCCACTTGTGCATCTTTCTCTGGCCCAAATAATAGGGGAGAAGCAACACGATGCAAGTGCAGAGATGGCTCCAGCTTTAGGGAACTTAGACATTATATCTTTGTCTATTTTTAACCCCGGGTACACAGTGAGAGTCAGCCTGGGCTAACCAGATGGACCCTGAGATGTTCCTTTCAGGATTGCAAAAGCCACCTTGGGTGTATACTCAGGTGGCCCAAGGACATTGGAGAAAAGTGAGCTGAAATTATTGAGCCACCCAGTGGGCACTGAACTCAAGCCATGAATATGTGCTTACTGCTGTGAGCAACATACTTTACTGTCAGTTATAAAACAGTAATTAATTTGTCCAATCTTTAAAAGTCTTGCTGGAATATAATCTCTCTAAACAATAGGTCCTAAGTAAAATCTCCCTTCAAAAGTTCTAGACATGTCAGAGTTAAACAAGAGCGGTTCAGAGTTAATCAAGAGTGGTTCAGATATTACATGATCAGAAAAATATCAATCATGTTTGTCTTAGTCAGGGTTTCTATTCCTGTACAAACATCATGACCAAGAAGGAAGTTGGGGAGGAAAGGGTTTATTCAGCTTATATTTCCACATTGATGTTCTATCACCAAAGGAAGTCAGGACTGGAAGTAAGCATGTCAGGAAGCAGGAGCTGATGCAGAGGCCATGGAAGGATGTTAGAGGCTGGCTTCCCCTAGCTTGATTCTCCTAGCTTGCTCAGCTTGCTCTCTTATAGAACCCAAGACTACCAGCCCAGGGATGGCACCAACCACAATGTGCCCTACCCCCTTCATCACTAATTTGAGAAAATGCCTTAGAGCTGGATCTCATGGAGGCAATTCCTCACCTGAAGCTTCTTTCTCTGTGATAACTCCAGCTTGTGTCAAGTTGACACACAAAACCACCGAGTACAATTGAACCCTTGTCAACAAACACATCACTATTAATCCTCAACACTTACTTTCTTATTCATCACCAAGATCTAAATAACTTTAAAAGTCCCAAAGTTGTTACATTTCAAAAGTTCAATCCCTTTAAAATATCTAATATCTTTTAAAATTCAGCCTTTTAAAAAGTCAAAGTGTCTTAACTGGTCTCCACTAAAATACCTTCTTACTTCAAAAGGAAAAATTATCAGGGCACAGTCACAATCATAAGCAAAATCAAACTTCAATGGCCTAATTGTGAGTCCACTCACAATCTTCTGGATTCGCCCAAGGGTTTGAGTCACTTCACCAGCCCTGCCCTCTGTAGCACACACCTTGTCTTCTAGGATCCAGATGCCTGTACTCCTCTGATGCTGCTCTTCTTGGTGGTTATCTCATGGTACTGGCATCTCCAAAACACTGCTGTCTTCTGATGTAACTAAGCTTCACCAAGAGATTCTCATAAGTTCTCTTCATGGTGCCAAGCCTCAACTCTTTTGCATGACCTCATTCAGTCCTGGGCCATCAATTGCAACTTAGGCTGCACCCTTACTAATGACCTTTTACAGTCCTGAGCTTCAGCTGTTCTTCATGACCCCTTTATGTCTTCAAATCCAATACCATCTGGGTGACTCTTACACATTACCAACTCCAACCATAGCACAAGATACAATCTTGGCTCTCTGCAAAACAGCCTCTTTATGCTGTCAGAAAACACTTCCCAAAAGATGTCACCTCAATGATACTGGTCTCTTCTTAATCACCACTAATTTCTAGCTCTAGTTAACCAGCATCAGTAGTTCCAGTAATGCAAAGTTTTCAATTTAGTAGTTCTGGTATCTTGTTAATCACAACAGTTTCTTCAGTGATAGCTAACCAAAACCAGACAATCTCCCCTCTGAAATTTCACAAGCCAGGCTTCCATCTTCTGTACTGTTCTCAATATAATCTTCCAAAACATCATCCCTCAGAGCTCTTAATATCTCAATGGCTCTCCTAGCTCAAAGTTCCAAACTCCTTCCACAGTCCTCCCCAAACTATGGTCAGATTGTCACAGGAATTTCCCACTCCTGGTACCAATCTATCTTAGTCAGTGTTTCTATTCCTGTACAAACACCATGACCAAGAAGTAAGTTGGGGAGGAAAGGGTTTGTTCTGTTTACATTTCCACATTGCTGTTCTATCACCAAAGGAAGTCAGGACTGGAACTAAGGAGATCAGGAGGCAGGAGCTGATGCAGAGGCCATGGATGGATGTTACTGGCTTGCTTTCCCTGGCTTGTTCAGCTTGTTCTCCTATAGGACCCAAAACTACCAGCCAGGGATGGCGTCAACCACAATGTGTCCTCCTCCCATGATCACTAATTTGAGAAAATGCATTAGAGCTGGATATCATGGAGGCAATTCCTCACCTGAAGCTTCTTTCTCTGTGATAATTCCAGCTTGTGTCAAGCTGACACACAAAACCAACCAGTACAATGTTATTAAGAGTAATATATCATAAAAGTAAATAAATGAGAGGCTGTACTCTCAGAAAACATTACATCCATCAGCTAGAGATACATCCAAATACAGAGCTGTGTGTGTGTGTGTGTGTGTGTGTGTGTGTATCTGTGTATGTTTATGCATGCATGACTTCATGTTTGTTCATGTAAATAATAGAAAAATCAATCCACCTCTACGGTCATGAGGAGACTTTCAGGATCCCAAGAGTCTGCCCACCAGTGGAAACCTTTAGGACCCCATCTTGGATCCCTGCTGAACCATCCATTCTAGCTGCATCTACCTCTCACCCCAGGTGGTCAACCTTGGACAGCTAGCAAGATAAGACATGCCAGTGCCACCCAAAACTGGGTCTGACAGGACACAACATGCAGAGTAGTGTCCTCCCAGATTAGAACCTACAGACTGGGGTCTGTTTGCGGCACAGCCAGCAGTGTAGGTTAGACCTGATCTCCCTTGTCTGGCCAATGGCTTACCCCACCTTCTGGAGAAGTCCTGCTGTCATCAGGATTATTCAGCCAATGTCAGAGAAAAACAGATGCCCAAAAGACAGCATAAGAACACAATCAATAAGAACCAGGTCAATATGGCACCAACAGAGTTCAGCTATCCTTCTACAACAAACCTTGGATTTCTTAGTGAAACTGAAGCACAAGGAGGGGCTCTTAAATCCAACTTTATAAAGATAATAAAGGCCTTTAAAGAGGACATGAATAAATCTCTTAATGAAATATGGGAAAATACACTCAAACAGGTAAATGCACTAAAAGAGGAAGACAATGAATATAAAGAAATTAGGGAAATTATAATCTAGCAGGTGAAAAATATGAATAAAAGTGTCTAAGATCTGAGAAAAGAAATGGAAGCAATAAGGAAAACACAAACCAAGGCAGTCCTGGAGATAGAAAACCTAAGAAAGAGAACAGGAACTACAGACATAAGCATCATCAACATAATAGAGGAGATGGAAGTGATGTAAAAGATATAATAGAAGAAATCAATATATCAGTCAAGAAAATGCAAAATCTAAAAAGTCCAGGATACAAAATATCTAGGAAATCTGGCACACGTTGAAAAGTCCAAACCTAAGAATAACAAGAATAGTAGTAGTGGTGGTGGTGGTGGTGGTGGTGATGGTGGTGGTGGTGGTGATGGTGGTGGTGGTGGTGGTGGTGGTGATGGTGGTGGTAGTAGTAGTAGAAGGATTCTCAGCTCCAAGAGAAATGTCTTTGACAAAACCATAGAAGAAAATGTCCCTAACCTAAAGAAAGAAATGCTTATAAAGATACAAGATGCATACAGAACAGATTGGACCAGAAAAGAAAACCCTTCCATGACATAATAATCAAAATACTAAACCTACAGAACAAAGAAAAGAAATTTAAAAGCAACAAGGGGAAAGGCTAAGTAGAATATACAGGCAGAACTAGCAGAATTACACCCAATTTCTCATCTGACTCTAAAAGCTAGAATGATCTGGGCAATGTTAATACAGACCCTAAGAGACCACATATGTTAGTCCAGAATACTATATCCTACAAAACTTTCAGTCACCACAGATGGAGTAACTAAGATATTCCATGACAAAACCAAATATAAACAGTACCTTTCCACTAACCCAGCCCTACAGAGGATACTAGAAGGAAAATTCCAAATCAATAAGGTTAATTATACTAAAATAAACATGAGAAACAAATAATTTCATGCCATTAAAACCAGTAGGAGAGAAACACACACACAAACACACACACACACACACACACAGAGAGAGAGAGAGAACAACCAACAATATAAAAATAACAGGAAGTAACAATCATTGCTCATTAATATCTCTCAACATCCACTGACTCAGTTCTCCAGTAAAAAGACACAGGATAACAGAATTTATGCATAAACAGAATCTATCATTTGAATGTATACAAAAAACACATCTCAGCAAAAATATAGTCATTATCTCAGTATAAAGGGCTGGAAAAGATTTTTGAGGAAATAGATCCATGGAACAAACTGGAGTAGCCATTCTAATATATAGAATAAAATAGACTTCCAACTGAAAGTAAACAAAAAAAGACAGGGAGAGACATTTCACACTCCTCAAAAAAAAAATCCACCAAGAGGTTATCTCAGTTCTACACATCTATTCATCAAATGCACGGGCACACACATTCATAAAGGAAACATTATTAAACCGTAAGCACATATAGAACACTACACATTAATAGCAGAGACCTCAATACCCCACTTTTACCAGTACACACAACATTGAGACAAAAATTAAAAAAAGAAAAATAGTGAAACTAACAGAGTTTTTAGTTCAAATGGACATAATAGATATCTATAGAGCATTTCACCTAACCATAGAAGAATATATAGTACCTAACAGTACCTAACAGAACTTTCTCTAAAGCTAAACATACAATGAGT
Organism: Rhynchomys soricoides; assembly: GCA_019843965.1. Taxonomy (NCBI): domain Eukaryota; kingdom Metazoa; phylum Chordata; class Mammalia; order Rodentia; family Muridae; genus Rhynchomys; species Rhynchomys soricoides. The sequence goes on from JADRCH010000030.1 coordinate 2,510,026, forward strand.
CACAGATCAAACCTCAACAAATACAAGAAGATTGAAATAAACCCATACATCTTATCAGATCGCCATGGTTTGAAGCTGGACTTCAACAACCACAGAAACAACACAACGCCCCTTCATGTTTGTAGAAATGAACTATTCTCTATCCAATGATCTCTGGGTCAGAGAAGAAATTTAAAAAAAAATGGAAATAAAAGGCTTTCAATTCAATGAAAATGGAGACACATACCCAAACTTTTGGAACACTATGAAAGAAGTGCTAAGAGGAAAGATCATAGCATGAAGTACCCTCATAAAGTAATTGCAGAGGTCTCACAGTAATTAAGAGCAGGTTCTTTGAGAAAATCAATGAGATAGAAAAATCCTTAGCCAAACAAAATAAAAAGCAGAAAGACGGTATGCAAATTAACAAAGTCAGAAATAAAAAATGAAACATAACAACTGACACTGAGGAAATTCAAAGTATTACTATGTCTTACTTCAAAAGCCTATACTTCACAAAATTGGAAAATCTAAGTGAAATGGATGATTTGTAGACAGATACCAATTACCAAAGCTAAATCAAGATCAGATTAACTATCTGAAGAGTCCTTTAACCCCTAAGGAAATAGAAGCAGTCATTAAAAGTCTCTGAACCAAAAATCCCTGGGCTAGTTTTAGTGCAGAATGCCACCAGACTTTCAAAGATGAGCTAAGTCTAACACTCCTCAAACTTTATCACAAAATAAAAACAGAAGGAACTCTGCCAAACTCATTCTATGAGGCCACAGTCACCCTGATACCTAACACAAAAAGACTCAACAAAGAAAGAGAATTTTAGACCAATTTCCCTTATGAACACTGATGTAAAAATACTCAATAAAACAGTCACAAACTTAATCGATGATCAAGCAGGAGTCATTCCAAGGATGCAGGGTAGTATAATATATAAAATTGTTCAAAATAATCCACCACATAAAGAAACTGAAAGAAAAAAAAAACAACACATGGTCATCTCACTAGATGCTGAAAAAGCATTTGACAAAATCCAACACTCCTTCATGATAAAAATCTTGGAGAGATCATGGATACAAGATACATACCTAAACACCCCAAAGGCAATATACCACAAAACAATAGCCAACATCAAATTAAATGGGGAGAAACTTAAAAAGTTTTTTCCTCAAGTCAGGGACAAGATAAGGCTGCCTACTCTGTTACTATCTATTCAATATAGTACTTGAAGTTCTGGTAAGAGCAATAAGACAACTAAAGGAGATCAAGGAGATACAAATAGGGAAAGAAGTCAAAGTACTGCTATTTGTAGATGATATGACAGTATACATAAGTGACTCAAAAAATTCTACCAGAGACCTTCTATAGCTGATAAACACCTTCAGCAAATTAACTCAGAGAAATCAGTAACTCTCCTTTTCAAAAGCAATAAACAGGCTGATAAAGAAGTTAGGGAAACATAATAGCCTTGACAATAGCCACAAATATCATAAAATACTTTGGTATAACTCTAACTAATCAAGTGAAAGATTTGCATGACAAGAACTTCAAGTCCCTGAAGAAATAAATCGAGGAGGATATCAGAAGATGGAATGATCTCCCTTGCTCATGAATTGATTAGATTAATATGGCGAAAATGGACATCTTACCAAAAGTAATATACAGATCAATTGCAATCATCATCAACATTTTAACACAATTCTTTCCAGATATTTAAAGAACAAGTATTAATTTCACGTTGAAAACCAACAACAACAAAAATACAAACGATATCCAAAATGATTTTGAACAATAAAAGAACACTACAAAGCAACAAAGCAACAGTAATAAAACTGCATGGTATTTGTATAGAAACAGACAAATGGATCAGTGAAATTCAATCAAAGTCCCAGAAATAAACCCACACACATAATGGACACTTGATTTTTGAAAAAGAAGCCAAAACCATACAAAGGAATATGGAGAATATCTTCAACATACTGAAATATTCTAACTGGATGTCTGAATGTAGATCAGTATTTATCACCCAGCACAAAACTGAAGTCTAAATGGGTCGAAGACTCAATGTAAAACTAGATACACTAAATCTAATAGAAGAGAAAGTGGGAAACAGCACACTGCCAAAGAGAAAATTTCTTGAATAGAACAATACCAATGGCTCAGTCACTAAGGTCAGGAATTAATAAGTGGGACCTCATGATACTGAAAAGCTTCTGTATTCAAAGGACACTGTCAATAGGACAAAATGACAGCCTACAGATTGCAAAAAGATCTTCAGTCATCCTTCATCCATTGGAGGGATAATATCCAAAATATATAAAGAACTTAAAAATAATTCCAAAAAACAAATAACCCAATCAAAAAATGGAGTACAGAGAATTCTCAGCAAACGAATATTGAATGGTTGAGAATCACTTAAAGAAATGTTCAACAACGATAGTCATCAGGGAAATTTAAATCAAAATGATCCTGAGGTTTCATCTTGTACCAATCAAAATGGCTAAGATCAAAAACTCAAGGGACAGCACAAGCTGTCCCTTGGCTAGGATTTGGTAAAAGGGAAACATTCCTCTTATTGTTGATAGAATTGTAAACTTGTAAAACCATTCTGGAAATCAATCTGACAGTGTCTCAGAAAATTGGAAGCAGATATACCTGAAGACTCAGCTATTTCATTCCAGGGCATATACCCAAAAGATGTTCCACCATACCCCAAAAACTTGTGATCCACTATGTTCACAGCAGCTTTATTACTAATAGCCAGAAACTGAAAGTAACCCAAATGTACCTCAACCAAAGAATGGATATAGAAAATGTTGTATAACACAATGGAATACTATTCAGATATTAAAACAAGAACATTATAAATTTTACAGGCAAATGCATAAAACTAGAAAATATCCTCCTGAGTGAGGTTATCCATACTTTAAAGGACATGTATATAGTATATATTAACTTATAAATGGATACTAGCCATATGATACAGGTACTGTGCTACTCTCCACAGACCCAAAGAAGTAATAAGAGTGTTTTACTATTAGTTTACTAGTTTACTATTAGTTCTTCTTCTGAAATCTCATTTTCCATTCCAACACATTGCCCTCCAGCCTTATTTTTGAGGAACCTTTAGGTATCAAGTTGGAAAGAGCATTTACATCTCATTTTAAAAATATATTTCAGAAGCTATTTGTGTTGTAAAGGAATAGCAGAACTAGGATAAATGATACTAGCTTATAATCTGAACACTGACCTTGTAGAAATAGGAATGTCAGAAGTTTAATGCAAGAATAGAAAGTTCAAGGCCATCACAGACTATGGAAAACTCAAAAGAGAGAGATGAGGATCAGGGAGAAAGAAAGGATAGGAAGGAAAGAAAGAAGGAAACTGAGGAAGGGAGAGGGGAAAAGGGATCTCCCAGGTCATGGTAAAAACAAATAAATATTCTTGAGATTTAATAGTTTGAGTAGACTCTTAGGTATTAGATGACATTGGATCCTGCATGCTTACCTAACAAGAAAATTTAGGGTAGCACCAGAGCAGTGTGAAATTACAGACAGGTGTTCAGACCATTAGATAGCTGATTCTTTGTTTCTTAACTCAGCTCAACGAGAGGAAGAGATTCAAGAGATTAAGTTAACTGCATAAGTAACAACTGAGTCTCCCATGCCTATTTTAGAATCTCCAATGGAACTTGGCTATGAAAGTTATATAACTAATATATAACTAAGTTATCCATAATCTGTGGTTACAGCATTGACTATAAGAGGCATCCCAGTCTAACTCCACTGGGATAGGACAACAAGGACTTATGTATTAAGACTCTTCTGTGTAGCTGCATCCAAAAAATTTTGAGACATTTCTATCTAGAGGAATGATGGAAGACCAGAATCCTGTGTATGTTAAATAAAATTCTCAAGCCTTAAGAAACTCATAAAACTACATTATACTTCTGTAGCTGGACTTCAATGTACGTACTCCTAACTGTAGGAACAAGAGCTGTCTCTGACTCTATTGTTAGCCTTTCAACCCCTTTCCTCCTACTGCACTGCCTCTTCTAGTCTCAACAGGAGAGGAGTGCCTGGTATTACTGCAACTTGATATGTCCAGAAGGGTTGATATCAAAGAGAGGCTTTACCTTTCCCAAAGAGAAAAGGAAAGGGAGTCAATAGGATCAGGAGTGAAGAACTTGGAAGAGAAAAGAGAGAGAAAACTGTGGTAAGAATGTAAAATAAAAATAAATGAACAAATAAATGAACTCATAAAGTTGATAGGACTTGGCAATTTCAGAATCAGAGGCCTTAAGGCCTCTACCCAAATTTCTAAGTTCTGGAAAAAATTTCAGGTCTGATGAAGCTTTTCCAAGAAATTGTCTGAAGTTTGGGCAGCATGCTTCTGATGGCCAAGCTCTTCTGCTTCACTCATACTGGAATAGGTTTTAAGTCATCCATGCTATAGTAGAAACCTCATAAACTTACTAGGTCAACAAGCCTGACTTGAGTAGAGACATTTTGTTAGCTTTTGATCTCATATTTTCATTTATTTTTATATTTATTTTGTATATATCTCTGTGTGTGATATAATGTGTATGAGAGTTTCTGTGGAGGCCAGAAGAAAGCGTCAAATCCACTGAAGGTAGAGTTACAAGTTGTTTTGAGCCACCTGACTTGTGCCTGGAACCAATCTCACTTGTATTCTCAGGAATAGTAGCAAGAACTCTGAAGTACTAAGCCATAGCTCTCCAACTTCCTTGAAAATATATGTTTAATTTTAGGTACAGCCAAATTCTGCAATGAAGGTAGAGAAATCAAGTAGTCATTATTCCTGTTCGGTGGAATTTCCCATATATCAGCATCTCACTCCAACCTGATTTGTTTAAAAATAATTTATTAATGCATATTGACAGATAATGACCCACATTGTCCACTGTTAAAATTAAGGTTCACTCTGGAGTATTATATGCATTTTAAGTATTGGGAAAACAATAATGTATTAATACCCACAATTAAAGATTTCCATGAAATATTCACTTGCTTCAAAAACTCTTGGTGTTTTGAGCATTTTTCCTCTGTCCTAACTTTGAAACCATACTTTATATTCTATAACACAGCATTTTTATTCTTGTGCAAGTTTTGGCAGAATGTGTCTCTCCATAACACATTTTTAATTTGCTAACCGTGGATATAGGTTTCAGGTCTTATAATCTTTCCCTTTAATCTATTTTTTATTATCATTTTTTTTCTTGAGAAAATGTTCACTTGACACTATCTCCCAAGTGTTCTTATAGAGACTGTTTCTCAAGCTAACAGTCTACCTGAAAAGAGGGTTTGTTACTTGACAAATGATACTTCTGGGAGTTTAAAAAGCAGATACAGAATATTAATCATTGAAGGAAATTTACTAATGAAAAGATGTTAGATTAATATACTGAAAGATTGCTTGAAACTAATTATTTAATAATTACAATGAATTGGAAGTTTTAGATTCTTTGGAAACTCGGTTATGTCATAAGATATTTTGCCGGGACAGACCTGTGAAAGGATGTTTTGCTGAAGCAAACACAGATGAAAGGATGTTTTGCCAAAGCAGACATGTGGAAGAATGCTGAAGCAGACACATGAGAGTATATGTGATATCTACCAAGAATATAAATATGACCCCACAGACAGTTGGAGATGGCTCTGGCATTGGCTCATCTTGTGTCAGTTACTCTTCATGGATGACATTCTTGTATTGGTTCACCTTACATCGCATTGCTGATCTTCACTTGACATGACTTCACAGAGTAACTCACCAAAGAACTTCTTGTGATATTCCCACAGCTTCTTTCTGTTTTCATGGACTTGGGAGGACTGGAGGAGCCCCATGGTTTCTTCTGGATGGAACTGTAGTTGCTGATTTGTGAATGATGATTGTGAAGTGCACTGGACTGCAGCTGCTGATTCTTGTTAGTGTTTTGATAGTGGACTGGACTGCTGGCAACAAAGATTGGAATTGTCCCAAAGAACTATTTTTAAACAGGCCCACAACCTGCATTTACTATTAGCATTTCTTTTCCACTACCTCTAGTGGGTGGTGGACTAAAAGGGAGGTTGAACTATTTAGGATCCCTTATTAAAGTAGGTTTTGGAAAATCAAACCTATATTAAAATCTATTAGAAAACTGAAAAGTGGGGCTCTGCATAAAGTATTGAGACTGCTTTCCTATCATGGGCCTTCTCTGCTCTCAGTTCTGCTCATTCAATTTTCAGAGGGACTTTTACCTTCTGCAGTTAGTTAGCAGTATCAGGCTCTCAGAGCTATGAGCCTGTTGGCTTCTGTTGTGAAAGGAAGGAATAACTAGCCACAAGTTTTGAGCACATTATCAATTCTTCTTCTTTTTTCCATTGCAATTTAACTTTTTCCCATTCCAGACAAACTTCAACCTCAAATAAACTTTACTAGAAGTTCATGTGTCAGATTAGCTGGACTCTGGGTCTGAACCAGGATTTAGTACAGTGGTGAAAACTGAAGCTTTCTACTTAGATATTATTAATCTTTTAGGCTATGTTGGACTTACATTTGATATTCATTTACTCCTCCATTCTTCTTGGTTGTTCCTAAGGTTTGAATATCTGTGTTCTCCAAAACTGATATAAAAACTGACTGACACTGAGGTTTCAGTGAGTCATAGCTCATTTGGTAAAGGCAGTTGCTTTCAAACTTGACCACTTAAGTTTTACCTATAGGATTTAATATGGTAGAATGACAGAGCAAATTCTCACTAGGTATCCCTTGACTACTATAGGTGTGCTACATCATATATTTGCACAGAAAAATAGACATACACTCACACACACACACACACATACACACACATGCACACACACAAACACACATATAAACAAAAAACAATTAAATGGAAAAAGAGAAAAAATAGAAAAGCATTGACATTTTAATAATGTTACACGGCAAGAGTTTTTAAAAGTAAAAAAAAATAATGATAGCACTCTGTATAGTTCTCTAAATAAATTTAATAATTACCTATGCAAGTTAGAGTTTAATATAGATATTAATCAGGCAATCATATCATTATGCAATTATAAAATGTGATAATTGCTAAGAAGAAAAATTATAGAGTATTTTATGAGAATAAGATTGGAAGGTCTGATTTAATTTGGGGATTTAATGAAATCTTTCCTAAAGCTGATAAGTCTCAAATACAGGAGAATGCTTATTAATGTAGTAAGTAGATATAGAACTTTTGAAAATAAATTTAAGGCTAGAAGGACATATTCGTTACACTTTGAGATTGAGCTCCCACTTCTTTGTACCCCTCTCATTTTTTGTAACATGCAAGAACATTAGAGTGACTGATCCAAGAATATTACTCATATCAGAACTGTTAATCCTCCTTCTACCTACTACCAGCTGCTGAAATGTGGATGCTACATTGCCCCTGATGTGGATGTGGACTTCATTCTATATCACTGTAGAAACACAGCATCTCTGTGAAGTAATCGCATGATAACAAGGGGCTGAATGTTTTCAGCTTAAAAGTAAACCTCAAGGACTCCCAAAATAAAAACAGTTAGCAGCAGTATAGCAGCTAGGAAATGAGGGACTCTTGTTGTCAGACTGGAGGTACAGTGAAGAAACCACATAGAACAATACAGAGTAAAAACAGCTGCTGTAATTCTTTGCTTTTGTTTTTGTTTTATTCTGTTTGTTTGGTTTGGTTTGGTTGTTGTCAGTGTTGCTGGTGTTGCTAAACTTTAAGAATCCTTAATAGCCGGCTACTTAGTAAAATCTCAATAACTATTTCTTCCAATATTTTAAATTGGGTTTTTATATATTCACCAAATGTAATGTACTGTTCTGAGTGATCTTTTATAGAAGCTACTTGAATGCAAGTTTTACAAGTTTTGTTTTAGTTTGTTTTGTTCGGTGAACAAGATCATATAATACAATGGGAGCACAATAGTCTTTGTGTTATAAGTGATAGATTAAGATTAATTAGAATTACAAAATGCAAAAGTATTGACTCATAATTCAGACTTTCTTTGTCAGAAGAAACATATCACATGAAATTAGTTTTAAATAACTATGTAACTTTGATTCCAATTTCATATATTACTAGTCTTAATATAGTTACAAATTTTGCATCTTGACATCATAATGCTAAGATTCAAAGATACTATGAGGAGTTTGTTGACAGTCCAAATGTTGTTTTGTGATTCCAGCAGTACACTAGAATAATTTTTTTTTTTATATTTGATGACCTCTCTAGAGAGAGAATGAATTATTGACTAATAGAGACAGGTTAAAAGGAAAAGAAGTAAGAAGAAATTCCATAACTAAGAAGAAATTACTGCATGAATTTCCCTGGGCTGTGACATAGGATGAAGATACCCCTGTCTCCTCCCTGCAAAGTGAAGCAGTGCAAGCTAGTGCACCCTCAGTAAATTCTTTAATTTACATATTTTAATGATTTTAAATTAAGTGTACATATATTTACATAACTGCAAAGTCTAATAACAACACTGTATATCTTTTTAAATTTTTCCATAGTTTATACAGACTTACTACCTTATAAAGTCAAGATATCTTTACTTTAATTTAATTTTTTAATGTTTTAATTTTTAGTCTCTGTTGCTTCAAAAGAGATGTGGGGAAGTCTGGTATGAATTCTCTTTAGAACTGGATGCTCTTTCGGCAGAAATCAGCAAATTTCTCTAAATTTATGACAAAAAGAAACTATTTTTAATTTTGTAAGATAATAAGATCCCATGTTTTGTCCAAGAACAGAGTTGAAAGAGCCAAGTCAAATATGGAGGCAACAAAAGTTAGATTATGTCTATTCTGCACAATATCAAAATGACACAAGCATTCCCTAATGTAAGAAAAATTTAAAATAAAAGGGTGTCCTAGTTTCATATCTATTTCTAGAATAAAATAACCTTAAACATCAACTTAAGATGAAAGAGCCAATGTTATCTTACAATTGCAAGTTAGAGCTATGTAAGCAAGAACTTAAAGCAAAGCATCCATGATAAACAGTGGTGGTAAGTAAGGAATGCATACCTACTGCTTTACTGGCTGTTTTCACTTGTGCATAGTTCAAAGACCATTAGGGTAGACCTTTTTACCTCAAAGACTCAACTGAGAAAAGTTCTTTACAGACTAATCTTTACTGAGATTCTCATGAGGTGATTGATGCAGGTTTTGTCAAGTTAACAATTCAAAGCATCACAGCAAAAAAGTCTGCAATACAAATGAGAGGGTGAGAAATAGTTATTAACATGTATGTGGTTGAAAACAAATTAAGTGAGAAACAAGTCTTAGTATGGACACACAGATGCCTGCAGCTTTCATCATAAACAAGCTACATTGTCTGAAGCAGTGATTTCCATTGTTCTCTGTACAGACAATAGAAGCAACAGTATACAGAAGTCAGATCAATGTCAGGGGCAAGGCTATATGAAGACAGGTCTGCCTATAATGTTTCTGTGCTACACCAGCATCATGAAAGTCTACACTGGGCATTTTCATGCTGGTTGTATTTATCCACATACTCAGTTGTGCACTGACCGTTCCTGGCAGTAGATAAACAGGACATAATTGACTTTCCTTACCTAAATTCTCACCTTTATTCTCTTCCTTCCTGATCTCCTCCAGCATTGCAAATACCCCACCTATCTTCCAGTTTTATGGTTTTTCCTTTCCCTTTCTTCTGTAATCTCTATATGCCCACCATCATAATCAAGGAATTAACCTGGGAATTGTGTTTAAAAAATGAGATGGGAGGAAAATTCATGGCTTTCTATTTAAATCCCTTTGTTTACACAGAGCTGTGCTGATATGTCTAAAACATACTCAGAACAGCTTTTGTGGAAACACCTGGTCATTGAAATCTCAATCCTTCAATTTATTATATTCATAGGCAATGACAATTGCTGAGAGAATTTAGTTCAAGTGAAATCTGTCACTCTAAATGTAGCCTGGCCAGTCAGACTGACTCAAGTTTAACTCTAACGTTTATCTTATAGAAATTTTACCTGCCCCAAATAATTTGTATTTGTTATCCTTTTATGTTCCCTAAACAAACATCTTTCAATTCTTAATAGCACCATCAGCCACTGTGGTTAATGGAAAAATGGGACTCTTGAGGACTCCAGTTCTCTATTGGTTCCATTACAAATAATGACACACTTACATCCATTGGAAAGCTTGGTTAATACTTAATAATAGTCATAGTAAATAATAAAAATCACATGCAATCACCAAAAGTGAACATAGTAAATTATAGTTCCCTGATTTGAAAATTTCTTAATAATTTCTGCTGGACATTTCATAATGCCATGATTTTTTGTTTGTAATCTAGAGTACAGACAACCTGGAATGTTTCACTCAACCAAAAATATGTAGGAAATGGTCAAAAGATCAGATGAAAAAAATGAAGTCAGAGAACTTTGGAGAGAGGTATTGTTCATCCAGAATGAACCTGCCATTGTAATAGTAACTTTTCTAATTTAAACAATTGAAGAGAACACAAGTTTTAAAACTTTCAAGACTGTGTATACAAGGCTAAACCTGTAACATGGGTGTATTTGACTTAAAGCCATTAGACCCTAGAACAATAATTAAAGGCATTGATTTCATATTACCCTGCAACTTTGGAAAAGCAACATATCTCCTCAAGCTCAATTTGACATCTACAAAATGGTACTAGGATCAAACAAATAAGACATTCTTGCATATATAATAACATCAACAAATACTATGTAGCTCATAGATTTTGTTTTTCTGTTACAATGTGACATTTTTAAAAGCTCTTTATATTATATTTTTCATTCCATAGAAAATAACAGTCTTGAAGCATGGAATTTAATATTTACTAAATATTTAATATTTACTAAAATTTCATATAAAAATCATGTCATAGACTTAGAACACAGTTCTATTTGTAAACTATGTGCCTTGTAAACATGAGGCCTTCATTTTGATCCCTACCAAGTGAAAAGCTTTATACATATGGCTGTTTGGAATTCCAGTGCTGGGTACATTAACAATTAGGGACCCTGGTTCTCACTAGCCAGACAGCTAGTCTAGCCTAATCATTGAGCTGTGAGTCCCAGTGAAAGTCTCTGTTTTAAGAAACAAGATTCTCAATTCCTGAGGATCAATACCAAAGGTGGTTGACCTGTGAACTACACATACACACATATAAACAAACACACACACACACAGAGACACACACATGCTTGCACACACATTTGTATACTAATACCTTGTTTTTGTTAGGGTTTCTCTTGTTCAGATAAAACCACATGACCAAAAGCAATAATGGTAATGAGGAGTTTTTTTCATCTTACACTTCTAGGTAACAGTCTATCACGGAGGGGACTCATAGCAGAAACTCTGGCAGGGCAGAAAGGTGGAAGCAGAAGCTCACACAGAGGTCATGGATGTGTCCAGCTTACTGGCTTCCTTTCTATGGCATCTTCAACCTACCTTCTTAAAGTTTTCAGGATCACCATTTCAGGGGTGGAGCCATCCACAGTGACTGAGCCCTTCCACATCAATCATTAAACAGGAAAATGAGTAGAATGACACACAGGCCAATCTGGTGGAGGCATTTTTCCAATTGATGTTCCTTCTTCTAATAATTATAATTTTTGTCAAGTTGACATAAAACTAGCCAGTACTTGATACTCAAAATGACATTCTCAGTATTTTAAGAAGCTCCAGAAAATAAAAGATAAAATTAGGGCCAAATATAATAATGAGACTTATAAAATTTTATTTGTATTAATGAGAATATAAATCACCTCACTTAAAATTCATTTTTAAAGTACACCATTGTGAGTAAATATTTTTTCAAGTGGAGTAGACATATGATCACTTTCAAAAGTTGTTTGAATCCTTTTGAATTTGTATATGAATAGGTACAATCTAGCATTCAAATACCAAGAAAACAACAAATATTTACTTTAATATAAAAGTTTATAGTTTTCTGATAATATTTGGTAAGATAAATTTTAAAATAGCAATAATGGGTGTCTCCTGAACATTCAAACACATCCTGAGCATCATCAGATGTTAAAAAAACAATCCATTTTTCCTTTCAATCCTTGGCTTCTGGATTGACAAATCTGAGGGCAATTATTTACTAATTAACACCTAGGTCATATGCTTTGGCTCAATTCCTGACTAGCTTCTAATCTATTTAACCCATTCAACTATTCTATGTCTACCACCTGGTGACTATTCTATGTCACCATGCCTTCAGTCCGACCTGTTGATTCTTTTGCATAGTCTTCAGTAACTCCTCAGCCTCTCCCTCAGCATATTGTCCTAATCACTCTCCATGGCTCTCCCTGTATCTCCTTTTATTTTCCCACTATTTTCTAGAATCCTCCCTCCTCTTGCTAGTGTCCCACCTCCTTTTCCCCAACTCAGCTCATTGGCCATCAGCATGCTTATTGACAGGTGATGCTTATAAGAGATTCTCTTTACAATCATATTATAAAACGCAAGAATCTGACAAATTTTTTTGCCAAGAATATCATATGTGCTCTAAGGCAAAACCTCTTGACTTAGTCACCATTAAGGCCACAGATATGCATCCATTATCAGTGAAATGTCCACTCACATCTTATCAAGATAACTTCTATTTATGTGAACGTATGACCAGCTCACTATATTCTCAAAAATTTCCCAGTAAACACAGATGAAGTATTTTCAAAATAGTTGTTTTGAATTTGGTAAAATGACCATTTATGAATAAATGTCAACCTCAGTGGTTACCAAGAATTAGAGGGAATGCCTCTTCTGATTCTCAGTAAATGAAGATATCATTCACAAAAGATGCTTGCTAGCTTCTCTGCATATGCCCATAATGAAGGCTAAACAAGTGACTACTTCTTGTTTGGAAAGTTGGAAATAATTTAGGGAAGATGAAATATTTGAGTCAGAATTGTAAAAATTCTGGGTGGGCATCTAGAAGAGGACATTTAGGCCATGTGAAGATAGTTCAGCCAGTTAAATTTCTGCTACATAGCTAGAAGGACACTGAGTTTGGAGTTCCACTCATCTGCAAAGAAAAATCTGATTATGCAAATATATGTCAGTGACCCCAGCACTGGTAGGTGAGGCAGAAGTATCCACAAACTTCATTGGCCTAGATGGCCTTGTCAAATCAATGATTTCTGTGTTCAGTGAGAAACTGTCAAAAATAATAGAGAGTAATTGAGGAAGATACTAAAATTCTATCACCTGTCTCTTCACACATGTGTAAAAATATGGACCATATGCACATATATACACACAAGCACATCCATACACTAATTTCTCTGTCTCTCTGTGTCTCTTATGTTTCTCTGTTTCTCACTGTCTCTATCTTTCTCTAATACAACACACACACACACACACACACACACACTCATAATGCTGATGGAGTCAAATGTCCCTCTTTTTGCAACAAGCTTGGTTGATGATACAGTGCGTCTTGTGCACTCAGATTTACAGCACTAGAATTACCATGTGTTTCATTCATTTGTCTTGCTTTTAACAACATTGTGCTCATAAATGAACATGCAATTTTGTAATTGGTATTTCTATAACATGCATTCCACAAGAATCACTTCAACACACCCAAATACAGTTATGGAAATCTCATTTGCCTCTGAAGGCTACTTGGCAACACAGTGTTAATTTATTCTTAATGTGTTGCAGCATAATATTCTGCTCCCACAACATATCATTTCATTGTTTTATTTATGTATTTCAGTTCCCTGTGGGGCAAGAAACTGTGTTATTTCCCACACACCTGTTTTACAGCCAAGTGTTTCTTTTCAGTTCCTGTCCACACACACAGCAGTTCCATCTGACCTGTTTAGGAATCCATCTGCATTTCTTCCCTGCCTGAATGTTCTGTTGATTTGTTTGCTTGCTTATAGGTGTGTTGTTTCCTTGTACTAACCTGAGATTAGGGTGACAGCGACATGTGCAGGATGTTGGCAGGATAAGCTCAGTGATGAAACCACTTGAGTGTTAAATTAGTAGGTGCAGAAGACAGTATCTAGTGCCTTGAAATATGATATTTCTCTTAATTTTCTGAGCATTTATCTACCAGCCAACATTTCTTGGTATGCCAACTTAGAATTATGATTTAGAGTTGTATTATAAAAAATTCTGATGGCTTGCTTACACAATGCCTAGTGAAAGTAGGAAGCCTCACAGAAGTTCAGTGTACCTTGCAGGGAACAGAAATGAGAACAAAATAAACAACAGTATGTCTACCACTCCATTATTACAATATCTCTTCTGTCAAGAACACTAGACACCTCTGAACATCTGAAGAAAATAGAAAACATCCTCAAATCCTAATCTGTTTGCTAGCTCCTAATCATAGGCCTTCATCTCTCAAGTCTGACCCACTAATAATAGACAGACCTTATGAAATAAAGACAAGACTTGGAAAGTAAATATTCAACTTGAAAATGTTATTTTATATTGTATTTACTCTTAAAATAGTGGAAACGGTGAGGAAAATTATTAGAAATTTTAATTTCTAATAATTAGAGGAAAATTATCCACTTATTAGAAGCCAATCCACAGAAACTCTATAATTCATTTATTCTCAAAGACCTCAGAGACTTAGTTCTGTGATATAGAGGTGAATTAGAACCTTACTTAATACACAGTAAAAAAATGTTTCTGCCTAACATTCACTACATTTAAAATATCTGAAAGCAACATTTTGGATAACTATCAATTAAAGTCAAAACCATATTATCTGGTGACATATAATAAAAACAATGACCAACGTTTATATATGTTTTATTATGGGTATAGAATAGAACACTTTGACATAATAAATGGTTCTATTGGAGGAAATATGGTAGTGAGATGCTTTAATGTAGTAAAAGATCATTGAACTTAGACTCCGAGGGCAAGGACTTAGTTCTTCCATTGCTGTGCAATGAAATGGGCTGCCTTGTACTACTTAAATATTTTCTTCTGTATTATTCTTATCTAAAAATGAACACAAAGGCTGGTGGTTTGTAAAGATATATTGCTCAGATAAAATTAGAAAATATGTACAAATTTTTTTCAATCTAGAACAATGGTTCTCAACCTTCCTAATTCTGTGACCCTTTAATACAATTTCTTTTGGTGTGGTAACCCCCAACCATAAAATTATTTTTGTTTGTACTTCCTAACTGCAATTTGGATACTGTTATAATTCATAATGTAATATGTGTTTTCCAGTGATTTTAGATGACCCCATGAAAGGGTCTTTCAATTCACAAAGAACCTCTGACCTAGAATAAAACAGACAAATATGAAATTAGAGTGTTTTCTATTTGTAAAATAATAGGAAGTAAAGGCAAGGATTTGCAAAGATTTGAAAGATTACAAATTATCTCCAGCTTCCCCCATGCTCAGGGGACAAGAAGCCAATCATCTTTCAATAATGTACTAAAAACTTTAAAAGACTTTGTTTCCCTTGTAGATGTTTTAACAGAGAATGAAAAAAAGAAAGCTGGATAAAGACTGTCCCATTATGAAAAGGATGTACACTTGTGAGATTAACAAAGAAGCCAGGATAGAGGCAAATATACACTAAGTGACTGCTGGTAAAAACTGGAAACCCAACATTGTTGGAAACATGCCGGGTGCTGTGGAAAGAAGCCCCATGTGCACTGCGGCTCTGGGTGGGACAGGACATGCGGGAAGTGACCGAGCATCTTCCCACGCAGTCCAACGGGCAAGTGGGGGCTGTAGGAAGCCTATGCGGGCCCTGCCCATGGGTGGGAGAGAAGGCCATTCCTGGGGAATGGTAGGCAGCTGTCTCCATGAATTCTTTAGCCCGGGGCACCACAGTATCTGCAGGGTGCCACAGACTGGTTAGCTGGAGCACAGCTGGGATTCCCTCCGGGACCAGGTCTCAGCTGGTTTGAGTGCCCAGGCTAGCTGATTAGGCTTGGGTGAATGGGTACCTTCTAAGAGCGCTGGGATTCCTAGGACCAGAGATTAGCTGGAGCTCATTAATCGAGGGCCAGATTCCTCGCTTCCCACAGCGGGTCCAGATGAAGAGACAGTCCATAATTCTAAGGCATTTATTTTCATCATGTGAAAAGTGGTATGGAAGAAACTGTACCTCTGGCCTCTCCCAGAGAGACGGGGCAGATTTAGTAACTGGGAAGAGGCATGGCCAAGCCTCTAGGTGTCTCACTAACATGGGGATGGCTTGGGGCTGTGTGGCCAAGTCTCTACCTAGGGCGTGACCATGCCTCTATCTGGTATGTGGCCATGCCTCTATTGTAGTGTGATATGTGACTGTGGCTGGAGCCAAAAAGCCTCCCGGGAGCCTTGGCATGACACTTCTGGTCCCTTGTGAATTACTTCACGGGGTCTCCCAGAGTTTGCCTGTGCTCAACTGATGTGCCAGACTGCCTGCCAGATCACTGCCCAACACAACATCATTGGTTTTCATATGGATTAAGAGAAGTGTGAATTTCAACTTCCCTAGTTCATTCATACCATTTACATTTTTTGCATCCTTTTTGAGCATCTGCCAGTTTAGTGTTTCCATGACTATATAGTTGTGACTCTAGTACTCTGAGGTATATTCAGCAGCTAGAGCTCTCAACTGTTGATGAATGCCAAGTCTCAATCCCAGGATAAGTGAGATGATCAACCTACTGCTTAATACTTAGACATTTTCTTTATTTCATGGTCGTCTACCAATAAATATAACAAGCACAAGCACCAAGATGTTTTTTAAAAATGAGGTTTTAAATATATGTCATTAATGTTTTGAGTTTATCTTGTAACTGTTTAATTATCTGAAATTTACATATTTGATTATTATTGAATGAGAAAAAACAATTATGTGGAAATCATCTGAAATTTAAATAATTTTCCATGTTTATTATTTAAATTTAATCTCCTTCTCCAAAGGATCTTTGCTGAAAGGGGATAAAATGATTGTTAAAGATTTAAAGGCAGAAAATAATTTTAAGGAAACAGTGTTTTCCAGACAAAACAGAGCTAATACACATATGAACTCACAGTAATTACAGAATATGCACAATACCAATGAAAGCTTTAGCTAGGCAAAATCTTGGCATAGAGTGCAAATGGACATATGGAATCCCACAACTACCTGAGAGCTATTAGCATTTGCTTGCTGTTGGGAGGGGGAATTTTGGTTGTTGTTGTTGTTGTTGTTGTTGTTGTTGTTGTTTTTAATGATGGAACAGTGATAGGCTAAGCGCCTCCTAGAACAGGCTCCAATCCTAGTAGATTAACTAGATAGATAATACAACTGGCCTTGGTGAGAAAGAAGGAAGAAGAAGATGTAGTCACAAAATGTTAGGGCATGGAGCTGATGGGTGAGAGGGAGATAAGGAAGGGAGGGAGCTGAGGAGCATCAATATGTTGCAAACATATAAAAATTTCAGAGATTAATAAAAATACTTTCAAACTAAAACTTTAAAATAAAATATAACAGTTTAATGTCAAGTCAATAATATATGGATAATCAAATTATATTGAAATGAATGGTGACAAATTTTCAAAATATTCTGAAGCAATTAATTGCATTCAACTAGGCAAATTTGTCCTAAGGAACCTGAACAAAGCCACTGTGGCTCTTGCACCTCTGAGACTGTGATGTCCCTTTCTCACACCATGTTTCCTTTCTGCTCTATTATATATATATATATATATATATATATATATATATATGACACAAAGTGAGATTATTATGTAGTATTGATATGCTTCATATACATATATATGTATAGGTACGTTGTGTGGATATACACAAACACAATATAAGGAGTGATTAAACCAAGCCAATTAATGTATCTATTACCATTAATACCTAGTCCCTATCTCTAAACACCTGGTTTATTTCTGATTTTACACTGGCATAAAAGCTATAAGTATTCAACAGAATATCTAACTTTAATTTTTAATATTCCTTTCCAACTACAGCCTTAAGCTGAATTTTCAGTATAGGCTACCAGCATGCAATGCCATACTTTCTCTTAATGCTTAAAGAAAGATTAGGAGCAATAAGGGATCCCAGGCATCTGATTCAACACCACATCAATGGAAAAAATAGTAGCTTTGTGCTTTGCATTGAAATGCAGTCCATAATTTACATGGTATTTCTCACATTTTAATTAGTTGTATAAAATATGTTTGGTGTTGGCTAATATAATTAGACATCTTCAGGTTATAATAATATAATGCTGTGAATGAACATGTTTAGGGAGCTTGACAAAACTGTAATATCTGGGCTGGGCAGGCTGTCTCACCCCTCTTTGCTGAGCACCACCAACTACAAGCAAGGCTAATGCTGGAGGATTGTCCTGATTGCTCTGTGTGTGTGTGTGTGTGTGTGTGCGCGTGTGTATGTGTGTGTGTGTGTGCGCGTGTGTGTTTGTGAGGACCTGTAAAATATGAACTGATTTAGCAGTGTAAAGATTTTGTTTTGTGTCTTTTCACTGGATATTCATAACTATTTTTATCCCAGTAACTGTGTGAAGGTATAAAATTGTAATAAAAGTGTGTGGTGATATATTATAAAAATATCTTTTATATTCTAAGAGACTGAAACTTTTGCTAGGCCTTACAACTAAAGATAATAGTACTCTCTCAAGGTCACTTAAAACTCATGACTGCTATCCTACTGTGCATTCAACCTGTTTGTTTAGCCTGTCATTATAGTAACTATGTAACAGCCAAATTCACTTGCCTTGGATTTCCCACACAATAAACTTTTATACCCTAATCTAATACATAGCTCTAATTTTAAATTATGTGCTAATCTTTCATGCAAAATACCACAGATAGGATAATATATATTTGTGCATGTATGATAAAGTAAATCTTGGAAACTGTAAATCTATCTTGAAAGCGGCCTTGTAAAATGAATATCTAATATGAATGTATTGATTAGTAACACTTGTTTGTGATCTAGGTCAGGTGGGCTCTTATTTATAAAAGTATTTATTACCATATCCCCATATGATGCTTTCTGTTCTATTCAGAAAACAAAGAATAAAATTATTTGTTCGGGCAGCACACACACACACACACACACACCACAGACAGGGGAACAGGAATAAACAAAACAAAACAAAACAGAATCCAGACAGGCATAGATTCAGTCTCATATAACATACCAACAGGGAATTACAGAAGAAACAGAGAGTGATAAGTCAATAATGCAAATCTTGAGTGGTTTTTGGTTAACTTACACTAAGGGAAATTGCTTCCTATTTTGCACATTGAAGCACCAATGCATTGGTAGCGACTCTGGGTTTATCACCAATGCATCTAACCTGATGTAGATGTGTAACTTAAATTTAGATAGACTTTGTAAAGGAAGGGATGTTGTCTACGTAGTGCCACACACCAGGAGAGTAGACTTCAGAAAAGGAATAAAAGACAATGAGGAGAGAGTAGTGAACAAAGGTTACACTATATGCTCATATAATTTGAATAGTAACTACATTTTTAAAATCAGCCTATCTACTAGCATTGCTGGTAGTTCAAGCAATACTAATCTCCCAATAATATAACTTTTCAAGAATAACAAAGGAAAAGGATCATTTCTGGTTTTCCAAAGCCTGTACTTAGTAATACAAATGTATATCTCTTGGTGAACATATTAAATAACCCCACAATGTTAAATTGAAGGTAAGAAAGTTACACAAGAGCTGCTCTTATTTCTGCTTTCTGATGATACTGCAAGGATTTGAGATAATTAGATTTATGAAACAACATGGCAGGAGCTTCCAATTTCAGCATCATGACAGGACCATTGATAAAACCTACTCAGGCAGAAACCAAATTGGAGAGACTGACAGTTTATTATTCCAGTTCTCCTAAAGGAAAAGAACTCTCCTTAGAAAACTGAACCCATCCATCCTCTTTTGAGTTGAGAGGTCATTAGTCTTGTTCTTGCATTAAAATAAGTATGAGCTGAACATGTTTAAAACGAATCTTTCTCTTCACTTACAATCTAGCTTTCTACATATTTTGACAGACGTTTTCTAAGCAAGAGCCTTCTGACTTCAGCTCCAGGATATAGCTCTGACATAATGACAGAAAAAGAAACATGAAAAGATAATTGAATATATACTTATAAATTTGAAGGATTGAAATAAATATTTCATGCAATTTTGCTATTAAACCCCTGATATGCAGATTTAACATAAATCACCTGTAACTTAGTATAAGTGTGAACCAACATGACACAGAACTGTATTTCTTTTTTTTAATTGGATATTTTCTTTATTTACATTTTAAATGTTATCCCCTTTCTCTGTTTCCAAGCATCCCTGA
Source organism: Rhynchomys soricoides (assembly GCA_019843965.1). NCBI lineage: Eukaryota > Metazoa > Chordata > Mammalia > Rodentia > Muridae > Rhynchomys > Rhynchomys soricoides. The sequence continues at coordinate 2,530,366 of JADRCH010000030.1, forward strand.
AAACCCCTATCTCATCCCCCCTCCACCCTGCTTCACCCATCCACCCAGTTCTTCCTCCCCGCCCTTGAATTTCTCTACACTGAGGCATCTATGGAGCCTTAATAGGACCAAGAACCTCTCCTCCCATTGATGCCTGACAAGGCCATCCTCTACTACATATGTGGCAGGATCCATGGGTCCCTCTATGTGTACTCCTTGGTTGGTGGCTTAGTCCCTGGGGGTCTGGTTGGTTGATATTGTTGTTCTTCCTATGGGCTTGCAAACCCCTTCAGCTCCTTCAGTCCTTTCTCTAACTAATCCAATGGGGACCATTTGCTCAGTCCAATGGTTGGCTGCAAGCATCTGCCTCTGTATTTGTAAGGCTCTAGAAAAGCCTCTTAAGAGACAGCTGTATCAGACTCCTTTCAGAAAGCACTTCTTGAGCTCCACAGTAGTGTCTGGGTTTGGTAACTATATACTGGATAGATTCCCAGGTAAGACAGTCTGTGGATGACCTTTCCTTCAGTCTCTGCTCTACAGTTTGTCTCCATATTTGCTCTCATGAGTATTTTGTTTGTCTTTCTAAGAAAGACTAAAGAACCCACACCTTTGGTCTTCCTTCTTCTTGATCTTCATGTGGCATGCGAATTTTATCTTTGGTTTTCTGAGCTTTTGGGCTAATATCCACTTATCAGTGAGTGCATACCATGTGATTAGGTTACCTCTCTCAGGATATTTTCTAGTTCCATCCATTAGCCTAAGAATTTCATGAATTCATCATTTTTAATAGCTTAGTAGTACTCTACTGTGTAACTGTAGCACATTTTCTGTATTTATTCCTTTCTTGAAGGACATCTGGGTTCTTTCTAGCTTCTGGCTATTATAAATAAAGCTGTTATGAACGTAGTGAAGTGTGTGTCCTTGTTATATTTTGGAGAATCTTTTGGGTATATGCCAAGGAGTGTTATAGCTGGGTCCTCAGGTAATACTATCTGCAATTTTCTGAGGAACTGCCAGACATAAAACCAAATACATTGAAAGTTATAGAAGAGAGAGTGGGGAAAAGCCTCAAACATATGGACACAGGGGGAAATTTCCTGAACAGAACACCAATGGCTTATGTTCTAAGATCAAGAATTGACAAATAGGAGCTCATAAAATTGCAAAACTTCTGTAAGGCAAAGGACACTCTCAATATGACAAAATGGCAACCAACAGATTTGGAAAAGATCTTTACCAATCCTACATCTGATAGAGGGCTAATATCCAATATATAAAAAGAACTCAAGAAATTAGACTCCAGTGAATCAAATAACCCTATTAAAAATGGGATATAGATCTAAAAAATGAATTTTCAACTGAGAAATATCAAATGGCTGAAAAGCACATAAAAAATGTTCAATATTCTTAGCCATCAGGGAAATGCAAATCAAAACAACCCTGAGATTCCACCTCACACCAGTCAGAATGGCTAAGATCAAAAACTCAGGTGACAGCTGATGCTGGCTAGGATGTGAAGAAAGAGGGACACTCCTCCATTGTTGGTGGGATTGCTGGTGGGCTTGCTGGTGCATTTCTTTTTTATGTTTTTCAGTTGTAATTAGGGAATTTTCTTTATGTGTAAGTAATTAAACTGGGAATAGACACAGAATGCAATGGCATCCTACATTCAAGTACAAGAAGAGCAAAGAGGCTTAATTCCCCGTCCTGGCATTCAGGGTACTAAGTTAAAAACCAGGTTAGATCTTAAACCTCTATGTCATTCATTAACTTAACTCACCTTTAATTGAGGGACTTCTATGGACAGAATCAGAATCATCTCTGAGAAAATTAGACTGCCCTGAAATGGTTTTGAGTACAGATAATAATAATTAAGAGAAATTTTTAACAAAAGTAAAATTATATAAGTTATAATTAAAAAGCATATGTCAAATAGTATTTTAAACCTTATCCTCTGAGTAATTGGATCAGTTGTGCAGTGCTTATTTGAAAAGTGAAATTATACCTGACACTGACAGAAAAGAGAGGGGAGCTGGTATGGTCCATGCATAAACATCAAAGGGAGAAAGAGCAAAGGATATGGCCTTCTATCTAGATGATGATCAGTCTTGTAATGTACTATAGAAATGCTAAGGGTTTTCGATTTTATGCAAAGTAAAATGGAAAATGACCAAAAATAGTCACTGTAACTGAATGACATGATCAAAGCTGGTATTCATAAAGGGTACTGAGGTCTCAATATAAACAGTGGCTTGAGGTCTAAAATCCAACTGTTATTGAGGACAGCAAGAAAACAAATGCTTTTCAAAAGACAGAGAATACATGGATGTTAGTAGGGTTTAGTTAACTGAAAATTATAAAGAACTCTGACTATTGCTAAAATTCGCCCTAATGTATGAGTTAAGTTACTTCTTGGTAATACATTGAAAGTAAGCAATTTAAAGTGGAAAATAAATGAAGCTATAGAAATAATGCTACATCTGAAATGTTTTAGGAAGAGACATTGTTGAAAATGTATCTAGAAAACTTATAGCTTTCCAGGGGAAAAAAAAAGATTATGAGGATTTAACTCTGCACAAGAAACAATGAAGAGAGGCGACAGAGGAAACATCAGCTAGCTTGTTGAAAAAAGGTGAGGCCCAATAAATTATTTAGTGAAGAAGAGTCAAGAGAATTATAATGCCTTTGTCAAAAGAGGAAATTAAACACATAAATGAAAATTCAATTTTCATATGCTCAGTCTATGATACAGAAAGCTTATCCAGGCCATATTGAAAAGCTATTGTAAATTAAGGACCAGTATTATAGAAGCAAATGTAAGCAAGTATAATGTGTTAGGTAATAGAAGATAATTAGTGAGATGATTGAAGTACAGAAAACTTGGCTTTACATTGGTGAGCATTATGCATTGTACATTAAGCCTTTTATAATTTTGCTCAATGCTTGTGCGTGATACTCCCTATTCATTAACTATTAAATCTTGAACAATGTTAGAGATAGAGAGAAAACAGTGACGAATAAAGCCAGATTTTTATATTTACCACTTTGTAAGTTGGGAGTTTAGCATTTGAAACTTCACTGACCACCTATAACATATCAAGAGCAGACTTGTCAGATGAATAAGAGCTATCATAATTATGTTATTGGTACAAGAAAATCCATTTGGATATCAAAACAAAGAGCATCCCACACAGCTAACAATATTGGATTTTAAGGGAAAATGATAGAAGGAGAAAAGTAACACTTGCTTCCAAGGATAGGGAAATTTCATACTATAAAAAATATTCGATCAAACATACTCTGATTAACACTCAACATAGGCTCAAAGAGATGTATTCATTTCACTGCCTCTACCTAGATAAAGAGTGTAAACAACTTGAAATAAGGCTCTTTTCTCAATATGACTTTTCAACACTATTATAAATATAAAAAAGACTATACCTTTATTAAAAAGATAGTTTTCCTATTTTTCTACAAACATATGATTATTAATGCATGCATGTAATATTGTCTGAGATTCTTGTGTGATATCATATTTTAAAATAAATTTAGTTTTACATAGCATTTATTGTGACAACCTAAGAAAGAGGAGGATTTATGTTTGTTTTGTCTTTATCTACTTGCAATAATTTCTTTGGATTGTTCAAAAGGAGTCGAGGATAGCCTTTTTCTGAATACATACAAATAGGTTTTACTGCTTTGTAATGAGTTTAAAAACCTTGCATAAAACTTTCATTTAAAAACATGAAGTTTACCAGGCTATTTAAAACAGATGCCAAAGGTGTTTTAAAACTTATCCTATTTAAACTCTAATTTTTTAACATTAAGAAACTTCTAAGTGCAGTTAATTCTCACTACCGAGAGAAGTAAGTTATAAAATAAAATACATTTGGTAAATTTAATCACTTCTGGTGCAATTTGCTTAAAAAGCATTATTTCCTAACTAAAATTTAATGTTAGAGTTCCAAAATGAATGACTCAAAGCACATCATTTTATTATGGAGATGGAAAGAGTAAAAATGTCTTTAACCCAATCCTTCTTTCTTGATCTGGCTTCTCTTCTTCCCCTAAGAAAACCATAGAACCTAACAGTCCTCTTCCCAAAGGCCTGGCACAAAAATCATAATTTGTCTGTTAAGAAGCATATCATAAAACCTAGAATGACCATTCTGTCTCTCTTCCCTTAATGGGCCCCATTCCTTATGGACCCCACTCCATAACTAAAAGAAGAAATGTTACACAGAGAAAGCAAGGAGACCTTACATATATGCAATTTCCCTAGTTTAACATTATGAGATCATCCTATTTTTTTCAATCACATTTCTATATGACCATCCATTCTTCTTGGAAATTAAACATAAAAGTTTTTCCTGGGTTTTATGGCTCTCTTTCTGGTTGGCCTATCTTTAAAGATGTCGTGTTAGCATAGCTATTATGGGTAAGGAAATGTATCCTGTCCCTGCATTAAGCATTTCCACAATAAAATAACATTTTAATAGGCAAACAAAATACTTGAGCAACATATTCCAAGATATTCTGTCTAAATTATCTAATTCAATATTTCATTTCATAGGCTGACCAGATAGTTCAATAGGTAATGTGATTATCTTACTAACATTAGAACCTGAGGTTCATTCCTGAACTGGAAGACAAATTATAAAAATGCCAGGTATAGTGGCACACACTAGTAATACCAATTCTGAGGAGATGAGCACAGGTAGATTACTGGGCATCATTGGCCAGACATAGTCTACTCAAACAGGTTAAAGCCAATGAAAGATTATGTATCAACATGGTAGATAGCCCTGAGGAACAATACCTACAATACCCACAAACCTCAACACACACACACACACACACACACACACACACACTCACATACACACTCACACACACACACTCACACATTTGAACTCTTGTTATACAAATCAGCTTACAGGTACACTTCCTACATGCCTAGACCAATTTATTTCTTCATTGATTTTTTTTAAGTTTTGCCTCTATCTGACTAGTATTCCAATATTATTTTTTTTATATTTTGGAATCATTTACTCATCGTATGTCAAATATAGGAACTCATTGAATAGAAAATTCTACACAATTCATTTTTTTTAATTTTGAACAAGACAAGCAGTTATAAACAAGATACTCAAAACAATAAAATATATTTTCATTATACTTATCAATAATATAAGTATCATGAGCAAATTCTACATTTCTAGTCGGCAGACCTTGTGCTGCTTTTTCATCCCCTTCCTTCTTTTCTATAGGTGAAATATTTGCACACTTTTGCACATTTCTTCTCTATTTAATTCTTGAATGAATCCCTTTCCATCTGCCTTCTGACCTTCTCTGCCAGATGTAAAGCTTTCATCCATAGCAACAATGACTCAACTTACTAAATCATTACAGATGTTAGACTACAGTAACTTTCAGCAGACAGCTGCTTCAGACTTGCTGATAATGCCTTTGAAAGGCTTTCTAGCCTTTATAAATTCTAGACCTTCATATGCTCCTGAGTTCTGCCTCACTGAATGTTCCTCACCTCCCTGACTGTTCAAATTTAATATGGTGCAAGGGTCCTGATTTGCCTAAATGTTGATGGGCTCTTGTTAATCACAGTTGACATTTTAGTCCCAGGTATACTAGGTATTCTATTATCTCAGAAAAGCAAAGATTTTACTTCCACAGATTCTTAATTCAAATATGTCATACAAACAGCTCCAATATTCTTTGAAGAACCCTTAAACTTCTCTCTAAAGTTTTATAAGGCAGGCTCTGTTATTTGCATTTCTCTCAGAATTGTTATTTTTGATGCTCTCACAGAGTGGTCCCATTAATCTCTGAGCACTCAATGGCTTTTCCAGTCTGAAGTTCCAAACACTGCCACTATTGCAGCACTGCCAACCTTCTTAGATCAATGTCTTGCTTAGTTTGCTTTTCTGTTAATGTGGTGACAACACTGACCAACACCACTTGAGGAGGATAGGGTTGCTTTGGCTTTCATGTCTACTTCACAGAAAGCCTCAGCTATTTTTCCTATACAGTGCAGGCTAATTGGCACTACCCACAATGGGTTGAACTTTCCTACATCAATCATTAGTCAATAAAATAATCTGTAGACTTGACAAAAGGACAGTCTGATTGAGGCAATCATTCAGCTGAGGTTTTTTCTTTCAAAGTGAATCTAGTTTGTGTCAAGGTGACCAGTATGATGCACATAGAAATGTTTTAACTTGATTATTACTACACAATATATTTTTAATAATCTTTGTAGTAAAGCTAGTGAATACAAGTAGAAAATTCAAATTTCACGGTCAACAGATGAGTATTTTAAGTATGTATTATTTCATATTAGTCTGAATTGTACCTCTCAATAATGTCCTATTTTGTACAATAAATAATATAATCAACATATTCATACTATACATTAAGAAATGGAAAGATTTCTGAAGGTTGTTTACTTACTTTATATGCTTGTTTTTTGATTAATATAAAGGGAGTTCATGATACATATTCGAAAGATTTCAATAAAAATTTTCTAATATTTGAGAAACATTTCTTTGCTGGTTATACTAATGTGATTGTGCATATTCAACAATGACATATTCAGATATACGTTTTGTTCTTATTGAATGTTGTGTGTCTGTCTGAAATATGCATGTACCCTACTGTAGGGTATGTAGCCCTGTGCCACCAGACAGAAAAACTGGGAAGATGAAGAAATTAAGATTAAGAAACCCTGACAATCTTTATAAATGAGAATAGTAGGTGTTTGAATCTGCTCCCAACTTTGTAGCTGTCCTGGAGCATGTGACACCCCACCAAGAGGACCATGGCAACTGGTCACACAGCACAGAGCCCCGAGTTCTCCATACTAATGAGGTATCTAGACAGGTGTGAGGGTATAGTCAATGAGCTTCCCTTCCCCGAAATTTCCTTCTGCAAAATGTATTTAACCTCTACTCCACCTGAAGTAAGTTGTATGTATCCATTTTCCACCACGAAACAGTTTGGACAAGCAGAGACTATCTCTCTCATCAAGAACCACCAGGGAGGAAAGCCTTCGTTGTCTGCACTGTTTTTCAGCTGAGCTGGGGCCCCCATCTTAGAGTGCATTGCCCCTCCCTGAGTGGGTGTCAGTGAGCTACAAGTACCATGCCCTGATGGCAGTAGGTTAGGACATAGCAAAGTGCCCCTGTGTTTTGTCTCACCGGAGCAGCATCCTAGCTCCCCAGCAGGGAGGCACATGTGGACCAACACCCTGATATATGTGTATGTTTATGTTTTATATTATATATACACAAAATACAGCAATATTTAATTGACAATTTAAAAACTATATAGTAGGAAATATATAATAAAGATTTAGATACACAATAAATTAAGTCTTTCAAACCATGGTTGTCATATTTTAAAAACTAAATTTATTTATAGTAAACAGATTTTGCTGATTTTCTTCCTATTCTTATTATTTTATGCAAATTCAGGTGCAAATAACTTTCAACTTCTTTTTGTATAATTAAGGAAAAAAGATGTCAGAAACTGTTAACATAAAAAGTAGTCATTTCTTCATGTTTGTAGCAGTTATAGTCTACAAAGCTGACATAAGATGCAAAAGAAAAATACTAGAAGAGGATCTGGGAAAAAGCACTAGAGGGTAAGAGTCCCAGCACCCATATGGGATGCTTAGGACTAGACCAAACATTGATTCTGAACCCAGAGAGCCTTGTAAACAGTAAAGTATCCAAAATCTAGCACAAGAAAGAATGAAAGAAGGAAGAAAGGAAGGAAAGAAGAAAGATAGAAAGAAAAAGAAAGAAAGAAAGAAAGAAAGAAAGAAAGAAAGAAAGAAAGAAAGAAAGAAGGAAAATTGAGGGATTTAGCACAGAAAAAAAAGGGAAACTCTTGTGAAAAAGTAGATAGAGAAGCCAGCCCTGCTGGTTTGATTTTTTCTGGGAATGTGTTCACTCACATTATGCAACAATCAAAGCCATCATAACTGTGGATTTTCTGTTCACAGATAATGTTTTGCGACAGATAAATTCATAACCATATAACATATAAATAATGACAATCAACTTAATACAAACAAGCAAGCCCGCTGCACCAGCAAAGCAGGTAAGAGTATGTAAGTGTCCTGGGCTCTTTTCCTTAATTAAAAAGCTCTTTTCAAACACCTACTTTGGGCATCAAAAGGTTTTAGACTTGAAATAGTTCTTTTATATGACTCTACACAATAATAGGATTATTATTATATTAAGTAGTTATGCAATTCTTTCTATTCTTTGAGGTATTTTATTTTATTTACCTTCTTACAAAATATGCTATACTGCTTTAAGGTAAATGAAGTTAGAATCTCTTTACTCTTTTTTCTTTCTTTTAAACGTAATCCTTTCATTTTTGGTAATTTCACTTAATGCATCCTGCTGACCCTTACTCTCTCGCAAGTCCACCCTCTCACTCTTGTGCCCTTATTCTCACTCAGTCACTGAGGTATGGTCAAACTCCTAATGACTAGCCCCTTAATGAAAAGTGAGTCCTTCTTCACCCCACCCCCACCAGTAGCCATCACTTGTGGAAAGCTGCATTACAGTATTCTTATCACAGTTTTATAGAGTTCTTTCTGACGCCTTCCTGTCTATGTTGTTACCTTTTTGGGTAGGCATAGGGCTTTTCACAGAAGCCTTCTATTTCTCCCTCAGTTAGCTGTGAGTCTGCAGTCATTTATACCACTGCAGAAGCTTCCATGTCCTTTGCAGTCATCAGGATCATGGAGATCCACCTGGGCTTCAGCTTTAGCACAGTTCCTGGTTGGCATCCAGGCCCAAAGACATGGCACAGATCACATACATGTGATGGTCTTCGATAGTAACATGGGTTGCATGGGCCACAGACACTGCAGCAGGACCATGAACGCAGACATGGTCCCTTAGCAGCACCATGGCCCAAGGACATTAACTCTGGGCTACTTTGGGTAGCTGCCCACTGGGCGGTTGGCACTTAGCAAATATTTTAATCCTAATGCTGCTGAAGGGCTGGAACATGAGGACACAGATGCTATACTGTAAAGTGCTACTTATAGTGATAGTGTGTTTGCTTTTGAAACATTTATAGACATTCCATTTAGCCATTTATAATGCTATCTACTGGTGCCTATTGAAACACTAAAGATCAAGAAGTTGAGATTTATTGATTAACAGGATGGTAAGTTGGGAAGATAGCTATGTCGACATTTAATAAGTAAGTCCATGCCTTATAAGCTAGAGTACACAAATTCGATTTCTCTCTCAGTGACAAAGCAGACAAACACCAGTAGCCTTGTCTGCCTTTGCCTTTTGCCAGATCTTTGGCCCATTGCCCCCTGATTACTGCTATGTCACTTTCTAGTCTCCTTCTACTTGTTGACTTGAAGTCTAAGTAGCTAATGCATTTGCTCAGAGTCTATGAATTTCACTATACTTTTCTTTCTCCAACTTTTCTGAGTTTATGTGGTGAGGATTCATATCATGTTCCTCTGATCTTGCTCCAAAGGCCCCAGACTACATACTTGCCCAGACACTTGCCCTCCACCTACTGCCAATAACCTCACATTATTACTTACTACATTCCATCTGGGTTGTTCATTACTCCAACTAGCCAGCCCTCGTGGCCTTGTGTTTATAACTAACCTACTCCATGGCAGCTTCCTCCTTTCCCACCTTCTTTCCAGTCATGGTTCTCCTCCAACCCTAAGTCCAGAACACCAACCTCCACCTATCTCAATTCTGCAGAGATATAGAACATACACATCTTTTATTTACCAATCAGGAATAACTTGGGGAACAAGGTAACAAGGCATGACTTGTGTCTCTATTGATTCTCCCATCTCTGGGGGCAATCAGGACTTAGGAGCCAACATTTGATATTACAATACAAGCAGCATCAGACCAATACACTACAACCTTCACTGTCAGATACTGGACAAACACACCAGTCTTCAGCACAGCATTTCCTCTGATGTCTATAACATTTCTACTGGAAGTGGGAGTGTAGGATGCAGGAATGGGATACAGAAATGTCTGTTGCTAATACCAGTTTCTTCTGGAGGTCTAACTTTTTATTTTGCTTTCCATATTGGCTCTTGAAATATTCAGTTATACTATTTTAGGAAAGAAAAAGAAATTATTGGCAGAATTCTTATAAGTTGAGAGATGTTTGACTCCTAGAGGAAGACATTTCAAATTATGTTATTTCAAATGTGAATAGCAAATACAGAAAACCATGAAATTGAATGCCTGATATGGTATAGGTATATCATCCCTGGTGTATATTTTACACTGTATGGCTAATTAAATTATAAAAATGGTTCTCAGTATTCATGCCATGAAGAGCCTTATAATTCAAAATCTGACTTTTACTTAATCTCTCAACATTTATCATATAATTTTCTTTTTAGTTTTTATATTTTGTTTTAAATTTTTATTTATATTTTATATTTTAAGTGTTTTATCTCATGCATATAAGTGCTACGGGAGGCCAAACATGGATATCACATCCCCTGAAATTGGAGTTAAGAATAGTTGTCAGCTGTCATGTTGCTGCTAGGAATCAAACCTGAGTCCCCTGCAAGAACCAGAGCTATTAACCAATAAGCCATCTCTGTACTACTACTAGATCCTTTTGCTATAACTTTCATGCATAATTTAATAAAATTTATTTTATTTATTCAGGATATGATGTCATATATTTTCTTTATATAATTTACCAATTGTGCTTATATCTGTTTTTTTCTTTTTTTTCATGTTGGTATGGATTTTAAGACTGTCAGGGTTAAATATCACTATTTCTGTACTTCTAATGAAGAAATGGTTTGATAACTACTTATGCCAGTTCAAAAGAATCTCAGAGTTTACCTAAAATGGTTCTTTTTTACAATTAACATTCTATCTCCTGTTTATTTGTGATTTATCATCACCAGTTATATTATGAATATTTTTAATTTTCTTATTTTGGTATTTCTCTCAGGACTTAATAAGGTACTGTGTTTTCTCTGCTTTGTTCTGTGTTTCAGAACCAAGAATGGTTGCTATGTTATAGGCATTCAATATATATTTACTGAGTGACTAAACAATATGGTGAAAAGATTTCTTGCTAACATTAGGTATCTGAATATTTTAGAGGAGAATCATCAAAGAATTATAGCTTGCATTTACTAGGCACTTACCAACAGGCATCTATTGCTCAAACACGATCTCCTGATTGGATTTCATCATAGTGAGTAGGAGTAAAATCATTCCATGTAAGAGATCTCAGTCTACAGCTATCTTATAAAGTTTATGTAGATATTCTCATGCCTCTAGCTGTCGTGCTATAGGATTATCACAATAGTATTAAACTCATAACATTCTGTAATTGCTCCTCAAAATGGTGCTAACTCTAAGTGATAATATTCACTAGAAAACCCCACAACTATCAGGTAGAATACAGAGAAAATGAAGCCCAGTGAGATTAGGAAACATGTGACCATCACAAGGCAATTTGCCGTAACAAACTTAGGCCACTTTGAACCCAAACTTGCATTCCTAAAGTAACCAATGCACTGCCACTTGGAAAGTGATTTTTGAAATACCCAAGAGTCACTTCACAGCAACAGTAGTACTGAGTGTGAGGTCCCAGATGGAGGGCTTGGAGAAAGGACTGAAGGAGCTGAGGGAGTGTGCAGCCCCAGGGAGGTTGCAACAATGGCAACTGGCCTGCCCCCCACCCCGATACTTCTGGAGACTGATCCACCAACTAAAGAATACACATGGAGGGACCCATGGTGCTGGCCACAAATGTGGCAAAGGAGGGTCTTGTTATCCATCAGGGGGAGGAGAGGCCTTTGGGCTTGAGGGTGTTAGATCCCCCAGTATAGGAGAATGACAAGGAGGGAAGACGATAGTGGGTGGGTGGGTGGGAAGGTGGGTTGGAAAATATTCCCATAGTGGTAGGGGGAGGGCGGAGGGAATGGGGAGGTTCCAAAGGGAAGATCTGAAAAGGGGGAAACATTTGAAATGTAAATAAAATATGAAAATTAAAAAAAAAAAAAGTAGAAGTAAACAGACCATTACTGGGATTTAAATATGTGTGATTAAGTAGGAATTTCCAAGGAAATGTATTTTGTCACTTCAGATTTCAGTAAAGAATGATGAAACTACTTATGTCCATGGGTTTTTCTTAGATGGGTTGGAAAATAACTCCCTAGAGATACTGATTACCTAATATGCTGATAACACACATGTTGACCATGATTTGACTAATATGGTCAGTATAGAGAGTTGCTATCTTCTCTTCTCTCTTTTTTCATTCCTCCCTCCCCCTCTTTGCTCTTACCTTTCCTCCACACACGCTTAAAGCTTGTTCGCCTGCACAAGTAGAAATTTAGTCATCTGTATGTGAATGACTGCTGAGATAAATTGTCTTACACTTCAACGTTGAAGTGATGAATCTTTATCAGACAAACATGATGTTCTATATATTTATGTTTGGATATTTTGTATATTTATGTTTGGGTACTCAAAAGAGAAAGAAGGAAAAAGCAAATAGAGGAGTTAGAAGTAGAAAGATCTAGCAATACATACGCCACTAGGGCTAATCTCTCAGTTAAAAAAGCAATGTGTTAGGAATGTTTTCAGGAAATCCACAATCTAATTGGCCCACAGAACTATGTTAAACCATCTGTGTATTCTCATTTTCATGAACTGAAATAGGATCACAGGGTTAGCTCTTATTTATGAAAAGAAAATGAGTGCAGGATGTTGAGTGGGTTGTTACAGAAAATTTCTGAAATCTTTGCCAAGTTTTTCATATTTTATTTGAAAAAAATGGAGAGTAGGAGGAGGGTGGGATGGAGAGAGAGAAAAAGAGAGAGGGAGAGAGCAGGAGAAGGAGGGAGATAGAGAAAAGCTGAGACCACATTCTTTTTTATCAACTATTTTCTATTAACTAAAGACACTAACAATATTTTTGCTTAAATCAGTTATTATTAATGGCTCCTTTTGATTTTTTAGTCTATAGATGTGGTTATTAACAATGTTTATGTATTACTATTTATTTAATGCTTCTTTTTCTCATATTATTATCTTAATGTATATGGCTGTTTCTCTGCATATTTTCTATGCACAACTTGCAACCTTGGTCCTCACAGAAGCTAGATGAAGACATCAGATCTCATGGAACTGTAGTGACAGATGGTTGTGAGCAACCACATTTAGTGTTGGAAACAGATCCCAAGTCCTCTGGAAAGACATCCAGTGTTCTTAACATCTAAGTAATCTTCCCAGAAACCTAGGCATTCATTTACTTAAGTACTCAACTAATCTTTATGATCATTAATCTGTCAAAAAACATTCAAATATAATAGTAGGCAAGCAACAGACTTCTAAATAAGAGAAAAATATACAATCAGTAACACTCGTTGTATATGTGTATATACAAGTATATGTGTGTTAGTATATACGTTTGTCTGTGTATGGTCTAATCTTCATTTTGATATTCTTAACTACCTAATCCTGGCAAATTGCTTTACTTATCAAGTTCCCTGCTTTATATTCTGGAAAATAAGTTGAACAATATTAGCCTTTAGGAACTACTGTTAACATGAACTGTTGTATGTAATGTGTGGTGATCTCTGCAGTTTTTAAGAGCAGCAGTGTTGCCTGTAGTTAAAGTCCTTGCTTCCTGTTCTTATAATACTCACACCTGAACAGTGAGAGCTAGAGTCCACAGTTTAGAGAAAACAAGAAACATTTGCCTTTCTGTGTATTTCATATTGTGTAATAGAAAGTAAAATTGAAGAAAATAAGGACTACAACAGTACTGCTGCCTAGCATAGGAGTTAGTGAGAATCAATATCAGGTTGTCAGTGCAGAGGTATCTGAATACAACTAAGACAGATAAGAGCAGAAAACTCAAAAGATGTATGAGCAGGATTGATGAAGAAAAAAAAGATGGAAAAATAACTAATTTTTTGCATTAGAGGCAGAGGTTGAGTCAGGGATTCACTGACTTACAGGTCTAAATTATTCTTCAGCGATTCATGATTGCTTTCCACACTGTCTACGTAGATGCTTTAAAGTTATTTGTTTTATTTTCTACATCTATGTACCTTTAAAGTTAATAATATAAATGTACAATTATGGTTTAAAACATCATTTCTGTGTAATGGAAGGGAATCAGAGGGCACTCTGATGAAGGAGCACAAGCCTGTGCTCACTCAGCAGCCTTGTGCAGGATGATTCTCATGCTACAGTCATGATATTTGCAATCTGGTATTCTATTTCCAAATTTGGTGTTTAAAGGGGGTGCTTCCTTTTAATAACATTCTTTGAGATATTTGTCTCAGTTTTTTTGAAGGGACACTATGATCAAAGCAACTCATATATGAAGCACATAATTTGGTTCTTGGTTACAGTTTCAGTAAGTAGGTGCTGGAACAGTAGCTTACACCTTACTGCCAAGATGAAGGCAGAGAGAGAGTAGACTTGCCTTTTGAGACCAAGCCTACCCACAGAGACAGTCTTCCTAATCCTTCCTAAACAGTGCACCAACTGGGGAGCCAGCATTTGAATCTGGGGATCTGGAAGCCATCCTCATTCCAACCACCACAGTGCTTCACTGGGTTTCCTATAAGTCTAATTATATACGTATAAAACTTACATAGTTATTTACATGATATGATCTAAAACATGTTCTTTAAATTATAGCTTCTGGCCCTCCTATTTCTTATCTAGAGTGTGTGTTGCATTTAGTAAAGTTTCCTTCGGGGAACTAAATGATACTATTTGACTGAATACCACAGGCAGACATGTTACTGCATAGAGTTTTTATATAGTTCTATGCAAATTAAGACTGCAGGCATATTACTAATTATGAACAAACAGGGAACTCAGAGTTCCAATCCAAGAGATTTACTGGAAATTTCATTGTGCATTTTAAAAGAACCAGTATTATTCACAATTATGAATACTGAACTTTAGGAATATTCATCAATATAGGATAGATTTTTTTTCCCTTCTGTTTATCTGTCATTTGGACAGATAAGCTGTAATCAGGAGTCCTTAGTATTACATTCTTTGATTCACAAAATCTAATCTGCACAATGAGTAAGGGACTTGACTAATACCTTTCATCCTTTGTGATATACTGAGCTTCATTTAAACTGACTAATGCATTGTTTTCATTAAATATAGGTGTTTATTCTTCCAAACAGGTCTTCTCTTCATTAATAAAAGATGTTAGATTTCCAAGTGTCCAGAATCACTGTTTTTAAGAAAGTAAGTAACTGTAGTGCTTATTTTTAGATTTATCCAGTATCATAAATTGCTTATGAGCTGTGTTCTAAATACACAAAGAACAAAAATAAATCATCCTAGAATTCTTTTTTATAAATTGGAGACAGCAAAAAGACAAAAACTGTACAACATTTGGAATTGATGCAATCTCCAACTATAGCTACAATGCTTGGCTTTTAGTAAGTTAGAAGCACATATTTTAATTGACAAACACCATTCCAAGTACTCAGGTCCTTTCTCAATGAACACTCCACATTGTGAAAGGAACAAAATAGTGTATTGCTATAAAAAAGAACCTTGGATTTCTCATGGAAAACAAAAGAGGTTTTCTGTTAATTATTTATATCATTTTCATTTATTGTATTGTAGAGTGCCATGAATATTAAAATTCAAAAACACCAAAATATTGTGAGGTGATTGATACAATTGTGCTTGAGCTGTTGTTTTGAAAATCTTGCAAGTTGCAACTTATGAATAGCTTGAGGTTATTGTTCCTGAAATACTTTTAGCTCCCACAGCAGAAACAAAAGCAATGAACCTCAGTTTGAAAACAAACAATATTCTTTTGTTTCTCAACAATCTAAAGCTTTAAGCATTATAATGGATGTCTGTGGAAAGCTTTACTCAGAGGTGCATAATGTGAGTGAATTTTTATTAAAATGCTGTTTATGGGCTCTCATTCAGCCTGAGAGTGCATCTGTGTAGGTTATTAAAAAAAGAGTCAGTCTCTAATGGGCAACCAGCATGCTGTTGAGCACTAGTCAGCATTTCCTGATCACTGCTCCATAATCTAAAATAAATCCATAAAGAAGTCAATTGTCAACCCTTGAAGGAAGCAGAATGAAGGGGGAGATGAAATAGGCAGAGAGTCACAGTTAGGTAAGTGTGAAAGGTTTAGTTTAGGTAATCTTTGGACTTAACTGCACTTTTCACACAAGCCAAACATAGCCCACTTGATCCTTCAGCCTCAGGAACAACATCATTTGGGCAAATTTAACGATTCCTGACTTTGTCGATGCTGAAGATGTGCTATAACAAAGGTTCCCTGCTACCAACTGACCTCTTCTGTGATAGTAATATGGTTAAGGTTGCAAATGTTTATCTAGGATTTGCTCTCAGGATTTGTAGCTTTTTTATTTTGAGAGAGAAGTAAGTGTGCAGTGTTAACAAGGCTAAAGAAAGGTGTGGACTATGGAAAACATTGGAAACACAAAAGGGAAGTGTTAGTTAAGCAAGCAGCAGGGAAAACCTTAACTTGAAGATCTGAGGAGCAATCTGTCTGCAAGATGGGTGAGGGCCTGCAAGCAGCAGTTTTGAAGGCTACCTACGACACACTGGAGTTTCTTTTGAAAAACTAAGAGCTATAAAGTCTCCCTCTGGTTTATATCTCGGGCAGGAATGTTGGGAAACTAAGCAATGTTGGTAACTAACAATAGCCTTAATCTGCTTTGGATACAAGGCTCATCATTTTCACAAACCTGCCATACTGGCTATCATCATTTTAATAAAGCCATTATAAAAACAAGCATTTCCGTTCATGATATTTGCTCTGCACACACAGCATCAGAATGGATGCTGCTGCGTGAATTTATGAAATTGATGAAAGCCCGGTGGCTTTCATGGTGACACATGTCTGCAATCCTTTAACTTCACAGGGGAAACAGCAACTGGAGGCACTCAATAGATCCAGTTCAGACTGCTCTACATAACAAGTTGCAGGACAGCCATAGTTGCATCTGAAACTCTCTCACAAGCTCAAAATATATAATAAATAAGGCAAAACTACACTAACTAAAATAAAATGTGATTATTAGTAATTATATAAATTGTAATTAATTAGCATAGTTAACATTGCAGAAGGACCAAAAAGCTGAGGTTCAATCACAGAAATGCTAACAAATCAAATACAATTCAATCTCATTGATGAGGATTCCCAGAGCCCTGAGTCAAGAGGCAGAAACAGTACTGAGTTAAGATCATCTGGGTGGTCTTGATTCTGCAGCCTCAGGAACTTCATTTTGGCTGGGGAGGCTGCTCAGCAGTTAAGAGAGTCTGTTTTGTTCTTCCACAGAATTTATTTTCATTCCTAGTTCCTACTCAGCTGCCCACAACCTTCGCTAACTCTACTTCTCTCGAATCTGACACCCTCCTCTGTTCTCTGAACATACAGGTATCCATGTAGGCAAAACACTCATAATATAAAAATGAAACTTTAAAAAATTAATACCTGGATACTTATCAAAATAATCAATCACCTGCCCATTTTTTTTCTCTCAGTAATTCTACAATTCATTATGTGGAAAGAAGGCCCATAACAGAAGTAAATTAGTGAAATCCTCAAAAACAAACAAACAAACAAACAAAAACCTGCTTTCATTCTAGGCTTTGATTGTTGTTATTAGTAAGAACTAAAACATGCATGTGTACATGTGTGTGTGTCCTTATGAGTGACATGGTGAATGCATACAGGACAGAGGACAACCTTCCGAAGTGTGCTTATTCCTTGTTACGATGCTTGCTCTTGGATGTTGTCATGGAAACATTGCAGATCACTCCAAAAGGAGATTCTCTTCTGTGTTTCCAGCTTCCAGAAGGAGCATTGACAGTCTGTGTTTAAGTGGAATTCTGCTGACTCAGGGACTGAGGAACAACTGGGAGGTAAGAGCATGCTGGTTTCCACCTGTGGAGGGAGACTTATGCCTGGGACAATAGGCCTCCATGGCCAAACACTGCCCAGAGAAAGCAAACAGTCCACTTGTGTGGAAAAGCCAGAAACAGGAGGGCCCCAAACACAAGGACTGAGGAATAGCCCGGAAGTAGGAGACTTCCGGTTTACATCTCTGGCAGGAGTCCCATGTCTGGGCCACCAGGGCTCCATAACCAAATAGCTGTGGGAGAAAGCTAGCCTCCCAGGAGTAGAGACAAGACTGACTGATCAAAGGGTCCCACCTGGAATTCCCAGGTCACAGGGACTGAAGAACAGGGATCTGGTTGCTTTCGCTGGCTGGAGAGCAGATCCTGTGACACAGGGCTCCATACTCAAATAGTGCCAAGAGAGAGCTGGTATACCAGGAGTGCCTACACACCTTTAAGCACAGGAAAGACCACCACTTCTTTTCAAATTCACTGGACCAAGAGGGACCCTAGAAGAGCCATCAGGATACAGGAAACAAGGGTCAGCTGGGGATTAGATCCTTCCTGTTTCTGTCTGCACCCCAGAGCTGACCCTGCACCACAACTCTCCTAACCGAAATTCCTCTCAGAGAGAACTGGTCTCCAAGGAGTACTGACACCTGGGCTTGCAGGAAAGACAAGCCACAGTCAGAGAGAGAAAGACCAGCTAACACCAGAGATAACCAGATGGCAAAAGGCAAGGGCAAGAACACAAGGAAAAGAAACCAAGACTACTCGGGTACATTAGAGCCCAGCTCTCCCACCACAGCCAGCCCTGGATACCCCAACACAGTAGAAAAGGAGACTAAGACTTAAAATCACATATCAAGAGGATGATAGTAGATTTTAAGAAGGAAATAAATAACTCCCTTAAAGAAATACAAGAGAACACAGGTAAACAACTGGAAGCCCTTAAAGAAGACACACAAAAATCCCTTAAAGAATTACAGGAAAACACAATCAAACAGGCAGAATTACAGGAAAACACAATCAAATAAATGAACAAAACCAATCAGGAATTAAAAACAGAAATAGAAACAATAAAGAAATCATAAAGAGATACAACCCTGGAGTTAGAGAATATAGAAAAGAAATCAGGAGTCATAGATGCAAGCATCACGAACAGAATACAAGAGACAGAAGAGAGAATCTCAGGTGTGGAAGATACCACAGAAAACATGGACACAACAGTTAAAGAAAACAAAATCCAAAAACATCCTAACCGAAAACATCCAAGATATCACGATACAATGAGAAAACAGAACCTGAGAATAATAGGTATAGAAGAGAGTGAAGATTCCCAACTTAAAGGACCAGTATAAATATCTTCAACAAAACTGTAGAAGAAAACTTCCCTAACATAAAGAAAGAGATGAACATAAAGGAGCCTACAGAACGCCAAATAGACTGAACCAAAAAGAAATCCTCCCATCACATTATAGTCAAAACACCAAATACACAAAACAAGGAAAGAATATTAAAAGCAGTAAGGGAAAAAGGACAAAGAACATATAAAGGCAAACCTATCAGAATTACATCAGACTTCTCACCAGAGACTATGAAAGCTAGAAGATCCTGGGAAGATCTCATACAGAGTCTTAAGAGAACACCAAATGCCAGGCTAGGCTGCTATACCCAGAAAAACTCTCAATAATCATAGATGGTGAAACTGAAATATAATATGACAAATCCAAATTTGCACCGTATGTTTCCATAAATCCAGTCCTAGAAAGAATAATACATGGAAAATGCCAATTCAAGATGGGAAACTACACCCAAGAAAAAGCAAGAAAGTAATCTTAAAAAAAACTCAAAAGAAGACAGCCACACAAACATATAAACAACATCGAAAATAACAGGAAACAACAATCACTATACTTTAATATCTCATAACATCAATAGTCTCATTCCCCAATAAAAAGACATAGATTAACAGAATAGATCCATAAATAGGACCCAGCATTTTGCTGCATCCAGGAAATGCACCTCCATGTTAAAGACAAATACAACCTCAGAGTAAAGAGCTGGAAAACAATTTTCCAGGCAAATGGCCCCAAGAAACAGGCTGGAGTAGCCATTCTAATATCGGATAAAAATGACTTTCAACCAAAAGTTATCAAAAACGACCAGGAAGGACACTTCATACTCATCAAAGGAAAAATCTACCAAGAACAGCTCTCAATTCTGAACTTCTATGCCCCAAATGCAAGGGCACACACATTCATAAAAGAAACTTTACTAAAGCTCAAAGCACACATTGCACCTCACACAATAATAGGGGAAGACTTCAACACCCCACTATCAACAATGGACAGATTTTGGAAACACAAACTAAACAGAGACACAGTGAAACTAACAGATGTTATGAACCAAATTGGTTTAACAGATATCTATAAAACATTTCACCTTACATAAAAAGAATATACCTTCTTCTCAGCACCTCCTGGTACTTGCTCCAAAATTGATCATATAATTGGTCACAAAACAAATGTTAACAGATACACGAAGATTGATGTAATTCCATGCCTCCTATCAGATCACTACGGGTTAAGGCTGGTTTTCAACGGCAACAACAACAACAGAAAGCCCACATACACATGGAAGCAGAACAATGCTCTGCTCAATGATAACTTGGTCAAGGAAGAAATAAAGAAAGAAATTAAAGACTTCCTTGAATTTAAGGAAAATGGAAGTACAACATACCCAAACCTATGGGACACAATGAAAGCAGTATTAAGAGGAAAACTCATAGCTCTGAATGCCTCTAAAAAGGAACTGGAAAGAGCATATACTAGCAGCTTAACACCACACCTGAAAGTTCTAGAACAAAAAGAAGCTAATATGCCCAAGAGGAGTAGAAGGCAGGAAATAATCAAATTAAGGGCTGAAATCAACTAAGTGGAAACAAAAAGAACTATACAAAGAATCAACAAAACTAGAACCTGGTTCTGTGAGAAAATCAACAAGATAGATAAACCTTTAGCCAGATTAACCAGAGGGAACAGAGACAGTACGCAAATTAACAAAAAAAGAAAGGAAATGGGAGATATAACAACAGATTCTGAGGAAATTAAAAAAAACATCAGATCCAACTACAAAAGCCTATACTCAACAAAATTGGAAAATCTGGATGAAATGCACAGGTTTCTAGACAGATACCAATTAC
Organism: Rhynchomys soricoides; assembly: GCA_019843965.1. Taxonomy (NCBI): domain Eukaryota; kingdom Metazoa; phylum Chordata; class Mammalia; order Rodentia; family Muridae; genus Rhynchomys; species Rhynchomys soricoides. Next base: position 2,551,498 of record JADRCH010000030.1, read on the forward strand.
CAAAGTTAAATAAGGATCAGATAAACCATCTAAACAGTCCCATAACCCCTAAAAAAATAGAAGCAGTCATTAAAAGTCTCCCAACCAAAAAAAGCTCAGGACCATAGGGTTTCAGTGTAGAATTCTATCAGACCTTCAAAGAAGACCTAATACTAATACTCTTCAATTTATTCCACAAAATAGAAACGGAAGGAACACTACCCAATTCATTCTATGAGGCAACAGTTACACTGATATCAAAACCCCACAAAGTCCCAAAAATAAAAGAAAACTTCAGACCAATTTCCCTTATGAATATTGATGCAAAAATACTCAATAAAATTCTTGCAAACCAAATCCAAGAACAAATCAAAATGATCATTCAGCATGATCAAGTAGGCTTCATCCCAGAGATGCAGGGATGGTTCAATATCCAGAAATCCATCAATGTAATCCATTACATAAACAAACTCAAAGAAAAAAACCACATGGTCATTTCGTTAGATGCTGAAAAAGCATTTGACAATGTTCAACATCCCTTCATGATAAAAGTCTTGGAAAGTTCAGGAATTAAAGGCGCATACCTAAACATAGTAAAAGCAATATACAGTAAACCAGTGGCCAACATCAAACTAACTGGAGAGAAACTCAAAGCAATCTCACTAAAATCAGGGAATAGACAAGGCTGCCCTCTCTCTCCCTATCTATTCAATATACTACTTAAAGTTCTACCTAAAACAGTCAGACAACAAAAGGAGGTCAAAGGGATACAAATTTTAAAGGAAGAAATCAAAATATCACTATTTGCAGATGATATGATGGTATACTTAAGTGAGCCGAAAAACACCACCAGAGATCTGCTACAGCTGATAAACACTTTCAGCAAAGTGGCTGGATACAAAATTAACTCAAGCAAATCAGTAGCCTTCCTATTCTCGAAGGATAAATAGGCTGAGAAAGAAATTAGGGAAATGACACCCTTCACAATTGTCACAAACAATATAAAATATCTTGGCGTGACTCTAACCAAATAAGTGAAAGATCTGTATAACAAGAATTTCAAGTCTCTGAAGAAAGAAATTGAAGAAAACCTCAGAATATGACAAGATCTCCCATGCTCGGGGACTGGCAGGATTAATATAGTTAAAATGGCCATCCTGACGAAAGCAATCTACAGATTCAATGTAATCCCAACTCAATTATTCATAGACTTAGAAAGAGCAAATCTCAAATTCATATGGAATAACAAAAAACCCAGGATAGCAAAAACTATTCTAAACAATGAAAGGACTTCTGGGGGAATCATCCTCCCTGACTTCAAGCTATACTACAGAGCAGTAGTGATAAAAACTGCATGGTATGGGTACAGAGACAGGCAGGTAAATCAATGGAATAGAATTGAAGACCCAGAAATGAACCCACACACTTATGGTCACTTGATCTTTGACAAAGGGGCTAAAACCATAAAGTGGAAAAAAGACAGCATCTTCAACAAATGATGCTGATTCTACTGGCGGTCTACATGTAAAAGATTGCGAATTGATCCATTCCCTTCTCCATGTACAAAGCTCAAGTCCAAGTGGATCAAGGACCTCCACAAAAAAAACAGATACACTGAATCTAATAGAAGAGAGAATGAGGAAAATCTCGATCACATGGGAAAAGTTCCTGTACAGAACACCAATGGCCTGTGCTCTAAGATCAAGTATCAACAGATGGGACCTCATAAAATTACAAAGCTTCTGTAAGGCAAAGGACACTGTAAATAGGACAAAACAGCAACCTATAGATTGGGAAAAGATATTTACCAATCCTACATCTGATACAGGGCTAGTATCCAATGTATACAAAGTATTCAAGAAGCTAGACTCCAGAGATCCAAATAACCCTATCAAAAAATGGGGAACAGAGCTAAAAAGAGAATTCTTAACTGAGGAAATTCAAATGGCCGAGAAGCAACTAAAGAAGTATTCAACATCCTTAGTCATCAAGAAAATGCAAATCAAAACAACTCTGAGATTTTACCTCACGTCAGTAAGAATGGTTAAGATCAAAAACTCAGGTGACAGCAGATTTTGGAGAGGATGTGTAGAAAGAGGAACACTTCTCCATTGCTGGTGGGAATGCATGCTGATACAACCTCTCTGGAAATCAGTTTGGCAAACCCTCAGAAAAAATGAACATAATACTACTTGAGGACCCAGCTATACCACTCCTGGGCATATACCCAGAAGATGGTCCAACATTTAATAAAGACACATGTTTCAATATGTTCATAGCAGCTGTATTTATAATAGCCAGAAGCTGGAAACAACCCAGATGTCCCTCCACAGAGGAATGGATACAGAAAATGTGGTACATTTACATAATGGAATACTACTCAGCTATTAAAAACAATGACTTCATGAAATTCGCAGACAAATGGATGGAACTTGAAAATATCATCCTGAGCAAGGTAATGCAGTCACAAAAGAATGAACATGGTATGTACTCACTATTAAGTGGTTATTAGCCCAAAATTTGAAATACCTAAGAGTCACTTCACAGCAACAGTAGGGCTGAGTGAGAGGTCCCAGATGGAGGACTCGGAGAAGGGACTGAAGGAGCTGAGGGAGTTTGCATCCCCAGGGAGCCAGCAACAGTGGCAACTGGCCTGACCCCTGATACTCCTGGAGACTGATCCACCAACCAAAGAATACACATGGAGGTATCCATGGTGCTGGCCACATATGCTGCAGTGAAGGGTCTTGTTAGCCATCAGGGGGAAGAGAGGCCCTTGGGCCTGAGGGTGTTAGATTCCCCAGTATAGGAGAATGCCAAGGAGGGAAGAGGAGAGTGGGTGGGTGGTTGGGAGAAAACCCCCATAGTGTCAGACGGATGGTGAGGAAATGGGGAGGTTTCAAAGGGGGAGGTCTGGAAAGGGGAAAACATTTGAAATGTAAATAAAGTATGAAAAAAAATTGGAACCCAGGCAGTAAGTTGGATGTTCAGGTTTGCAAGGCACTGTGCCATTTTCTGGGTCTTCACCTGATCTTAATGCACTTTTTAAATATACACTATGCTAACAGTTTCTAAAATAAATACATTACAGTTAGAGTGTCTTAATGATGTTGCATTCCAGTTAAATACAGAAACATTACAACTACATAGATGCATTTATATCTGCACTGTTATTTTATGGAAATATAAAACTACATGACATATTTATTTTACATACACACACATGTACAACTTTTGCCAATGTGTTCAATATTATATATCCGCAGCTTGTTTTAAATGTAAAATAAAATGCTACCTTTTTCTTTTGTCTATCATCTTCATTATAAATAAATTAAAGGAAAACATATTTCATATTTACATAGGCAGTTTCTATTGCATATCTATCCATTCTTTAAGGAAGATCCACTTTGCATTTCATTTTCTTTAGTACGTAACACATTTTTGTGGGTTTCTTACAGGGCATGGATTTTTGGTAATTTATCTATTTTTTCCCCTTGAGGTAAGCTTTATGTAGTTTACATTGCTTCTAATTAAAGTGCCAATTAATTACCTTGACAGTCAGATATGTGTGATTCAACATCAGGGTGCCATCTAGAACCCTGGCATTACAAACATGCCCCTCCATACTCAGTTTAGTAGAGCTCTGTGCACTGAGCCAAGGACTTCATGTATGATAAACAAGAGTTTTACCAACCGACCTGATCCAAGCCTTAAAAATATTGGGCTTTGGGCTGTATAGGTGATATTGGGTATTACAGGTGATATTGTATTTCCTCCTTGTACACTTGATGTTAGATTATTTCTTTTTTTCTATTTTCTTGTTTACCAAATATTTCTCTTTTATTTATCGTTTATTACATATATTCCATACATATGTAATACATTTAGATATTGAATTTATCAAATGTACACATGACTCACACTTGATTTCTTTGAGATAGGTTTATTTTTCTACATATGAGGATATATTGTCTTTTTTTTTCCCTTTTAGAATAATGCTATGTTTTGGGAATATACACAAAGGAATCCCCATGCTACCATAGAAACCCTTGCTTAATTCTATCTATTGCTGAAATCGGAACTGAACCAGATTTCCCTCAGCAGATGAATGGAGAAAGAAAATGTGATAGGTACATTTACACAGTAGAATATTCCTCATCCATTAAAAATAAAATAGTGCCTGCCAGTGGCAGCTCTTATCTTTATCCAAGCACTGGGTAGGCAGAGGCAGGCTGATCTCTGAGATCAAAGCCAGAATTGTCTACAGAATGAATTCCAAGACAGTCAGGGCTACACAAAGTCTGTCTTGAAAGCAAGCAAGCAAACAATGAAATAAAATTTAAAAAGTCATAAAATTTGCAGATAAATGACCAACAGAAAAGGTATTTAAAGGCATATTTGGAAGTCCCTTGTCTCATAATGTTCAGGATTTACTGCTTTTTTATAATTTTTATCTTATTTTAATTTTTTCATCTTTTTTCCCTTCAAGTGCTCAACATTTATATTATGGCATTCAGATTACTGTTTTTATGAAATTGTTGAAAATTAAATGTGTCTCTGCATCTGTATCTGTTTCTTGAGCATTTTATTAGGCTCTTTTTTTTTTCCTCTGTCTGTTTGGGTTTTTGTTTGTTTGTTTTGTCCTATTCCAATGTGTCAGTTTTTGCTTTACCTTATTTTGTTGTATTATTATCCATTAGAGGCCTGCTTGTTTTCTAATGAGAAACTGAAAGGAAATAGGACCACATCGAGGGAGTTGGGGAGGAAATAGGAGGAGGAGGGGAGAAACAATAATCAGAACATATTATGTTAGGAGAAATCTATGTTCCATAAAAGAAAAAAAAATATACTATTCTCTAATTTCAGCACCTGGGTTGCCTCTTTTCTTAAGATCATACATACTATTTATGGTTCACATAAGAGTACTTAAAGTTTTAAATAAGGACAAGGTATATTATCTGTTATAAAAACTCCAAGGACCAAACTGATTTTTGAGTAATTAACAACATGTGTTCCCCTTCCAGAGGACCAGAGTTTGGTTGCCAGGACACAAATCAGATAGGACACACAACAGCCAGTATGTAACTCAAGCTCCAGTGGATCCAGTTGCTCTCTTCTGGCCATATTTGGCAGCTGCACTCATCTGTACACCACCCTCCTACTCCAACACACATAGACACATAGGCACACTCACATATACACATACTTTAAAAATTAAAAAGGTTAGCTTAATGGATATCACATCGGTTATGAACACTTGTCTTAGGGAGGACCCAGATTTGGTTCCCAGCACCCACAAGGTAGTTCCCAAGCATCAGTAACTCCAGTACCAGGTACCTTACGCCCATAGGCACTTCAAACACATGATATACTTATATACATGACAGTCAAAGCACTCACACATAAAATTAAATAACTAAATAAAAATAATTTAAAAATGCACAAAAAAATCTCACAGGAACCTGCCATTTACCTTCAAGATTTTTGTATGTATTTACGTATGTGTGATTTATTTAAGTATACTGTTTAAGTATGCATTTAAGTTCACTAAACTAACACTGAAAAATCTGGTATCCTATGTTTGATGGTACCTTTAATACAATTCTACTACTTTTTCCCTCAATTGGTGTGTGTACAGTTTTAATTTAACATGCACATATCAGTATTCATGTTGATTGCTTTAGTAGTGTTTAATGGTGTGATCCTCTTGGGGAGGAGGGGAGGATAAATGTATAGTTTTCCCACCAACTATTTTTAGGCCTTAACAAAATCAAAAGTCTAGAAGTTTCCATGGTAATTTTATCTGGCCCTTATTACACAGGCTGGATCATGTTCCCAGACAGAATAGAAAGACCTGGTCTCATAAAACAGCAATAGTTTTTGTACCAAGAATTCATTAGTAAGACTTAGAACACATAAAGAACTCAATTAGGAGAAATGGAATGGACTGACATAAAAATTTATACATCTTGTTTAACTATGGGTCTTCCAAAATTTCTCACTAAAAACTCTGTGGTTTTAAGATTATCAGCTATTATGGTGAATATAAAACTAGCAACAAACACATTAACATGTTCTTTGAATATTTGGGTCAGGGGAAGTATAGTTATGATATCATCAACACAGAGTACACTCTTCATCTTACACTCTTTGGTCTGATTCTTCATATGAGTCCCAAGTTCAACAAAACCCCATCTACCAGAAAATATAGAATTACTAACAGACAATTATAAATCAAAACAGAAGCATAGTTACATTATCAGTGATTTATGTATTAACTGTGGTTATTTCTTTCAGAAATGACTATTTCTGTATTTGTTGGCCCTGCAATCAAGGTGACTTTCTCAAGTCAATGTCTATGCTTGTATTATAATTGAACTTTTTAAGAGGAAAGTTAAAATTGCCAATATTTCATATGTCAAGCCAGCAGTATTTGCCTCACTAAGCAATATCATTGCAAATAATTATCAAGCAGAGTGGTATTGCTTAACAAAAGTCATCCAGAAAAAAAGTAGAATAGAATATTTAGCTGAATCAAAATAAAAAGGAATTTAGAAAACAGTGTAATTTTCCTTATCATTTGGAGCCACATAAGAAGCATGACCCCAGAGGAAACTGAACATTTCTGCTGTGGTTTTCATCCTCAGGAATGCTGTGTTTTCATTGAGAATACTTTCCACTAGGGAGGTACTTATACACTTAAGCCTCTGACTAGGAGTACATTGCCCAGCCCTTGGGTAGAGTTTCTCAACTGCCTTTACTATGAGGGTTCAGTCAGCTTTACCAAAATGATCAGGCAAACTTTGGCTATGTTAGAAAATAGCAGGAAGATTATTGAACAGCACCTCCTGAGACCCAGCTTCTTTTGGGAAATCTGTCATGGCTAAAATGCTTGACACAGGCTACATTTTATCACCTAATTATAGTATTCTTTGAATATCAGGTTGTCTTGGTCATAGATAAACGACTGTGGTGAAGTTAAAAGCCCTTGTGGACTTTATAGCAGTATTGTGATAATAATGAAGTGTAGATATGGTTCAGCTCCATTCAGGTCCTGTGCATATTGCTTCGGTCTCTGTGAGTTCATAAATTTATTCACTGCATTGGTTTACAGGCCTTGGTTTCATGGTGTCCTCCATTCCGTCTGGTCTTACATTCTTTCTTCCTCATATTTCACAGGGTTTCCTAATCTCTGACAGGAAGGATTTGATGGGGACCTCCACTTATGATAAATCTTCCAAAGTCCCTCACTCTTCTGGTTTATATATTTGTTACCAATCTGCTGCCAGAGGAAGCTTTTCTGAGCAAGGCCCTGCAACTATGAATATAGCAGAATGTTATTAGGAATCATTTTATTGCCATGTTTTCTTAGTAGAACAGTAATATTTCATTTTATCCCAGGTCCTTGGGTTATCTATTCAGGATTTTAGACACCCAAATAGCATCAGTGTCTTATAGAAATATTGCTGTGTTGAAACACTATGACAACTTGGGAAGAAATCATTTACCTTACACTCCACATCATAGTCATCATTGAAGTATGTCAGGACAGGAACTCCAGCATGGCTAGAACCTGGGTTCAGGAGCTCTTGCAGAGACCATGGAGAGGTGCTGCTTACTGGTAAGTTCACCCCACTTTCTTATAGAATCCAGGAACACCAGACCAGGAATGACCCTACCCACAGTGGTCTGGTCCCTCCCCCATCTATCACTAATTTTAAAAATGCTCTACAGGCTTACCTACAGCACCATGCTTGAAACATTTCCTTTATTCAGTTGAGGCTCTCTCCCCTCTGATGATGATAGCTTGTGTCAAGTTGACATAAAACTAGCCAACATACCAGGTATGAATTCCTTATCATGGAATGGGACAGAAATCAAATCAGATGTTGGATGGTCACTCCAACAAAATTTGTAACACCTTGCATATCTTGTAGGCAGGAAAGTTCTGTAGATCAAATGCTTTGTGGCCAGGTTGTCTATATTTCTTCTTTGGTAGTATTCAGAGTACCTTCTTCTACCAAAGAAACTAGGTCATAAAGGTGACGGTTCTATGTAGGCACCAGTTAGATTTCTTCACATTAAGTGAGTTGCGTAGGATTTGTCTTCAGCAATGAGGCCTTGCCATCAGTTTGTGGAAAGCAACCTATAATTTCGTCCAGAGCCTGAATTGTTTGGAGGTTTCCATGGGACTGCTCAATTAGATGCAGTTCAAACCCCAGATTGGAATCTTCCTTCAGTGGAAGAGATGTCCAGTTGGGAATCTGTCCTTTCCCATTAGGTAGGTGCAATTACATCACCTTCAGATGTTTATATATTTTAAGAAGCTTCTACTATAGTAGGTTTCCATATTGCCCCCCATCTTCATTCTCCTCCTCTCTTCCCCTCCCTTTTATTCTTCCCATTTTAGAATCCACCATGTATACCTACCTATATCCCTTTTCTTGGATTATCTATCTTCCTTCACCCATCCACATTCAATCTCTTACTCTATGTCTAAGTTCTGTGCATCTTCAGATTGTAACTTAGTTATCATTGATGTAACTGCTAATACTCACATATAAGCAAGTACATACCATATTTGCCTTTCTGATTCTGGGTTAGTTCACTCTGAATGACTTTTCTGTTCCATCCACTTACTTGCCCCTTTCAAGATTTCATTTTTTATTTAATTGCTGAGTGCTATACCATTGTGTAAATGTACTACATTTGCTTTATCCATTCATCTGTTAGGAGAAATTTAGATTGTTTCCAATTTATGGCTATTATATATTGAGCATTAGTGAGCATTGTGAAAAATGGTTTCTGTACTAGGACGAAGAGTACACAGGGTATATGCCCAAAAGTGGTATAGAAGCATCTTTAGTTAGGCCAATTCCCAGCTTCCTAAGAAAATTCTATATTAATTTCCACACTGGCTTTACAAGTTTGCAATCCGATCTGCAATAAATTAATGTTCTTATTTCACATCCTTGCCAGCATGAGCTACCTAACTTGATTTGTTTCTTTCTCTGTCTCTGTCTCTCTTTCTTTCTCCTTTTTCTTCTTTCCTTCTTCCTTCCTCCCTTCTTTTCTTTCCTTTTTTCTAATTTGATACTTATGTATATAAGATTAAATCTCAAAGTAATTTTGATTTGAACTTCCCCTATGATTTAAGATATTTCACATTTCATCAAGAAACATCTCAGCCATTTGAGTTTCTTCTTTTGAAAATCCTATACTTCAACTGGATCTATACCTCAGTTTTAATTGTTTTCTGGATATTGAGAATTTTGAGTTATATATATTGGCCTTCTATTAGATATGTGGTTGGTAAAAATTCTTTGTCAACCTGTAACCTGATGGTTTGTCTAAATAATGATATCCTTTGCCATGTAGAAACGCAGTTTCATGAGGTATTGTTTATTAATTGTTGATCTTGGTGTCTTTGATAATGTTTCATTCAGGAACTTTTCTCTTGTGCCAATGAGTTCCCCGATTTCTCTTCTATCAGATTTGGTATATCTGTCTTTATGTTGAGTTCTTTGATCTATTTGTACTTGAATTTTGTGCAGGTTGAAAAGTATAGCTCTATTTGAATTCTTCTGCATGCTATCATCCAGATTAATCAGATCCATTTATTGAAAATGCTACGTTTCTAGCGGTGTGTGTTTTGGGCTTCCTCATAAAAAATCAGGTGTTCATAGTTGTATGGATTTAAATCTGGGTCTTCCATATATTTATAACAATCATTTCTTTTAAAAGACACTTCAATATTTATCCTTCAAGTTGAAAGCTTTAGAGAAGATATTATTTACTCATTAATTACCATTTAAACTAAATTTAATTTACCGCATAATGGGACTCTAACAGGGAAAAATGTTAAATTTAGTATGTTAGTGTAAAGAATTAAACATGATTACTCCCAAGGTTAAATTTCTTTCTTTATTCTCTCTCTGAGAGAGGTTTCCAGATATGTCAAAATTTGTAAGAAGTGATCCAGGAAATCCCACGTTCCTGCAATATTTGCCCAACCTAATAAAAGATCCAATTTCTTAATCCAGTGTCAGCAAACATACTCCAGCTTCTTCAGGAATCCATCCCCAGTGGCTCATATTAGCTGTTTTTAATCCCTAAACAGTAAGTCTTGAGAGATTTTTTAACATTTATGCTAATCTAATAAATATGTTTAGTTTGTAATAACTTAAAACTTTGAGGGTAAGATTTGATATTTGTGAGAAACTATCATGTACATCATTTCACCTTGTTAAGAGATTCAGATCCCTTTGGTCCATACTGTCACCAGAAGTCATTTAAAAGTCCATGATCTGTGCTCCTGTTGACAGTGGTATTAATGACTGCAGATTCACAGTTGAGAAAGAGAAACAAGGAAGGCTACTGTGACAACCCCAACCCTCTCCCCACTCCCCAACTCCACTCCCAAAGTAACAGCCTAGAAAGACCATGAAGGAGAACTCTTAAAAAATAGTAAAAAGGATGTTGAATTGTACCTCTCCAAAAATGAGAGCTTGCTGGTTGTGAATTGGGTAAATGAATGATTTTGTTAAGGATCTGGCCACTGGGAGTTTGTCCATGGTTCAGTGAATATACAAGGAGAGGCAAATTGGGTTTGTCTTCTTCTTCGTAGTCGTCGTTGTCTTCTTCTTCTTCTTCTTCTTCTTCTTCTTCTTCTTCTTCTTTTCTTCTTCTTCTTCTTCTCTTTTTTGGGGGGAGAAGTCATGGGAGAATGAATCTAGGAGGACTGGGAAGTGAGCATGATTGGGACACATAGTGTGAAATTCCCACTCAATAAAATTGTGTTTTTTTGTTTTTTTGTTTTTTAAGAAAAAGCAGAAATACTGTGCATTAACAGAATCTCTCTCTCTCTCTCTCTCTCTCTCTCTCTCTCTCTCTCTCTCTCTTATCCTACCATGCTTTTCTGTAGAAGTACAAATGAGATCACTGAGGCATATAACACATAGTTGGTTTACTATAATTGAATGTCCAAGTCATAAGTTATTTTCGTTCTTGTGTGAATCACTGAGAAGATGTTTTGATTACCTTATATTTAGGAAGGGAGATTACTATCACTGACTAGTTACAGGCTCTTGACCAGTTACGTTCATTGTCTAAGTTTACAACTATATAATTGAAACACAGTTCAGAAACATGTTTTAAATGAAATAAATTACTCCTATTATTCACCATCATCCTTCTCATTTATACATTTTTGGTCATGCTTTTCTGACTTCAATTAGAGTAACCAAAGGTACACAAATGGGAGAGATGGTAGTGAGTGTTTAGAAGTGTCTGTAGTTTATCAGTACTGAGCTTGGCATGTGTAAATAATATAAAACAAGAAATCCCTTCGGTTTTTCTTCTTTTTCTAGGAGCATATGAATATATCTGTCAAGCATAACTTCTACTCCTTTGTCTACTTCACAATCTGAATCTCTTAGCAGGATTTAATTTTCCTGTTTATGTTTAAAAATTAAGACGAGTTAAAGTAATTTTTGTTACATTACTCCATGAAAGCTATTGTTATAAATGTTATCTTATTTTAGTGATGTTTCAGAATGAAGTGATATAGGTTATACCTTGACATAGCCACTAACATCTCTAGAAATCTTTTAAAAATCACATTTAAAAAAGAATGCACATTTGCATGTGTAATTCCATTTTATTGAGCCCATGTATATTTTTTCTTAAACTTTACAATAGTCATTTAAGATCATGGGCCCTATATACATTACTCTAGTAATTAATGCAAGACTTAAATAGGTGAAGTATCTTGAGATGTCTCAAAACTAAAAAGCAATTAGTCAGGCATCAAATCCCAACTCCTTTATTATATGAAGTCTCATAAATTTACTTGTTATGAAGATACGAAAGTCTTTTTCCACTGTGAAGATAAAATGCTTTTTATGTGCCCTACAAATCACTGAGAATAAATCTACATTAGAATCAAATTTGCTACAAAGTAGAAGTCAGTGACTGCTAGAAACCTAAGCATAAGATCTATCATGAAGTTAAAGATAACTAAGCTTTCAGAATTGCAAAAATCTAATTTAAAAAATGATTAGGAGCATCTATTCTAAGAAGTCTGTTAATTCATGCAGCTGTTAAACAAAAGGGCATTGTCAATGTAAATAGACTGACTCCTGATTTTTACTCCACATAAAAATACCCCAAATGCATCTAATTTAATTCTATTTTATAAGTTTTAATATATGACTCTAAGATATTCTTTTTGGCTAATTTGCAGGCGACTAAAGTGAAAGTGAGGCATATAAAATATCTCTTGGCACAATAATGCCACAAAACCATGATTAAGTCTGAGTGTCATAAAGAAGCAGCATTAACATTTATGACACATGCTTATTTTGATCATAGGCTGTTATAATCATGTTGAATGAGTTCATTCAAATGACTGAAGGGCAGTAGGGGAAAGAGGTAATCTGGGATCCTTTCTGTGTGTCCCTCACACTTAAGAAATTCTCAAGAAGATAAGGCATTTGCTAGAGAAAAGAAAGGCTCAATTACCCACCCAACTTTCTGTAAATTGCTTGTATTATGTTTGAAAATCTCCTGATGCCCAAAGTAAATTACTATGACTGTGTCTAGAATAAGTTAGAGATGGAACGTTCCTTGAGAGTGTACAGATAAAAGGAAGAGACATAAATTGGACCTGTTTCTGCTGCACATCACTGAGAATGTGAGAATGTGTGTTACAGCAATGTTGTAAAATGTTGTAAAAATTTACTTTCTTACTTAGTATACAAGTGATGTTGTAGATAAATGGATGAGGACAGGAAAGCTAAAAGTTGGTGGAATGCATGATTTTGGTGAGAATGATCTTTGAGTCTACGTGCACAGACATCTTATCTTAGTCAGGGTTTCTATTCCTGCACAAACATCATGACCAAGAAGCAAGTTGGGGAGAAAAGGGTTTATTCAGCTTATTCTTCTGTGTTGCTGGTCATCACCAAAGGAAGCAATGACTGGAACTTGAGCAGGGCAGGAAGCAGGAGCTCATGCAGAGGCTATGGAGGGATGATACTAACTGGTTTGCTTGCTTCCTTTGGCTTGCTCAGCTGGCTTTCTTATAGAGTCCAAGACTACCAGTCCACAGATGGTACCACCCACAAGGGGCCCTCCCCCCTTGATCACTAATTTAGAAAATGCCTTACAGCTGGATCTCATGGAGGCATTTTCTCACCTGAAACTCCTTTCTCTGTGATAACTCCAGCTTTTGTCAAGTTGACATAAAACCAGCCAGTACACATCTAGAATGTAGAATTTGGATGATCTGAGGATATCATTGATCCCAGAAGTAAGCCCATTTTCAGTGACCTCATCTCATTTTAGGAAAATGTTAGTGTGTTGGGTTGACTAGAATTGGACTTTTAATGAGTGATATTAATAACCAATTTGAAGAAAATGTAGGATATCTGGTTCACAATCCCAAATTACAGTCTATCATTGAAAAAAAGTCAAGGCATTGAAAAAAAGGGACATGAAAAACCTAGTAACATTACATACACAGCCAAGTTAACAGAGCAAAACTTTGTACATGCATTGATTGTTCTTTGTTTCTAGCTATGACTGCAATACACTTAGTTCCCTCAAGTTCCTGTTCCTGTGATTTTCTACATCAGGTTGCTCCTGGGACTGGGAGATGGCATAAATCCTTTCTCCCTTAAGATACTTTATTTTTTTTTATTAATTATTTTACTTATTTACATTTCAAATGTTTTCTCCCTTCCCAGTCTCCCCTCTTCTCCATTACATCCCCTCTCCTCTTTTCCGCTAAGTGGGTGCTCCCCCACCCACCCACCCATTCTCCTTACCCCTCTAGTATCTCCCCTCTCTGGGACAACAAGCCTCCATAGAACCAAGTGCCTTCTCTCCCAATGATGCCAGATAAGGCATTCCTCTGCTACATTTATAGCAAGAGCCATGGACCTATTATATACACTCTTTTGTTGGTGATTTAGTCCCTGTGAGCTCTGAGGGGTCCAATTAGTTGATACTGTTGTTCTTCCTATGGGGTTGCCGTCCCTTTCAGCTTCTTCAGTCCTTATCCTAACTCTTCCATTGGGGTCCATGGGCTCAGCCCAAAGGTGGCTATTGAGTATCTACATCTGTCTTAGTCAGGTGCTGGCAGAGCCTCTCAGAGGACAGCTATACCTGGCTCCTTTCTGCAAGCCCTTCCTGGCATCAGCAACAGTGCCAAGGTTTGGGGTCTGCCAAAGGGTTGGATCCCTAGGTGGGCCGGTCTCTGGATGACCTTTTCTTCAGTCTCTGCTCCATTTTTTTGCCACTGTTTTTTCTTTAGACAGGAAAAATTCTTGGTTAAAGATTTTGAGATGGGTAGATGACCTCATCCATCAACTGGGGGCCATTTGTATCTACTGGAGGTGGTATCTTCGGGTTCTATATTCCTGCTGTTGAGTATTTCAGCTAATGTCATCTCACTTGGGTTCTGGGAGCCTCTCAATTCCCTGGCATCTGGGACTTTCTGGTGGTCCTCCCCACCACTAAATATTTTTATTCATTCTCTTTGCCCTCTAAATTCCTCTCCTGTCTCTTTCCATACCTCATTCTGCCTTCCTTTTTAATCCCCTTCCCCTCCTTCACCCAGATCTCTCCCACCTCTGCCCTCCAGTGGTGATTTTAATCATCCTTATAAGTGGGATTAAAGCATTCACACTTTGGACTTACTTCTTGTTAAGCTTTATATGATCTGTGAGTTGTATCATGGGTATTCTGAGCTTTGGGGCTAAAACCTACTTATCAGTCAGTACATACCATTCATGTCCTTTTCAGTCTAGGTTACCTCACTCAGGATGATATTTCCTAGACTAAATTCGTGATGTCGTAATTTCTAACAGCTTAGCAGTGCTCCATTGTATAAATGAACCACATTTGCTATATCCATTCTTCCATCGATAGACATCTGGATTGTTTCCAGCTTCTTGCAATTATTAATAAGATTTCTATAAACCTAGTGGAGCACATGCCTTTATCATGTCTTTTAGGTATATGCACAATAGCAGTATAGGTGGGTCTCCAGGTAGAATTATTTCTAATTTTCTGAGGAACCACCACTTTGATTCCCAAAGGGGCTGTATCAGGTTGTAATCCCACCAGCAATGAAGGAGTGTTCCTCTTTTCCCACATCCTAGCCAGCATCTGTTGTTACCTGAATTTTTGATCTTATCCATTATGATTGTTGTGAGGTGGATTTTCCGGGTTGTTTTGCTTTGTATTTCCCTCATGACTAAGGATGTTGAATGCTTCTTTAGGTGCTTCTCAGCCATTTGAGATTCCTCAGTTGAGAATTCTCTGTTTAACGCTGTATCCCATTATTAAATTTGGATATTTGGTTTTTTGGAGTCTAAATTCTCGAATTCTTCACATATTTTGGATATTAGACCTCTATCAGATGTAGAATTGGTAGAGATCTTTTCCCAATCTGTAGGTTACTATTTTGTTCTACTGACAGTGTACTTTGCCTTACAGCTTTTCAGTTTCATGAGGTCCCATTTGTCAATTGATGACCTTAAAGCCTGAGCCATTGGTTCAGGAAATTTTCCCCTGTGCATATGTGTTCCAGGCTTTTCCCCAGTTTCTTTTCTATTAGATTCAGTGTATCTGGTTGTATGTGAAGATCCTTGGTCCACTTGGACTTGAGCTTTGTACAGGACATAAAAATTGATCAATTTACGTTCTTCTACATACAGACCTCTAGTTAGACCAGCTCCATTTGTTGAAAAGGCTCTTTTTTCCACTGTATGGTTTTGGATTCTTTGTCAAAGATCAAGTGACGTTAGGTGTGTGTGTTTATTTCTGGGTCTTCAGTTCTATTCCCTTGATCTACCTGTATGTCTCTGTGCCAATACCATGAAATTTCTATCATTATTACTCTGTAATACAGCTTGAGTTCAGGCATGGTTATTTCCTCAGAAGTTCTTTTATTATTGAGAATTGTTTTCATTATATTGTTTTTGTTGTTGTTGTTGTTATTCCAGATGAATTTGAAAATTGCTCTTCCTATTTCTATGAAGAATTGAGTTGGAATATTGATGGGGATTATATTGAATTTGTAGATTACTTTGGTAAAATGGCCATTTTTTCTATGTTAATTCTACTAATACATGAGTATGGGAATTCTTTCCATCTTCTGAGGTCTTCTTCAATATCTTTCTTCAGAGACTTGAAAATCT
Source organism: Rhynchomys soricoides (assembly GCA_019843965.1). Classification (NCBI taxonomy): domain Eukaryota; kingdom Metazoa; phylum Chordata; class Mammalia; order Rodentia; family Muridae; genus Rhynchomys; species Rhynchomys soricoides. The sequence goes on from JADRCH010000030.1 coordinate 2,567,685, forward strand.
TGTTTTGAAATATCAATATTTCACTTGCTTGGTTAGAGTTACACTAAAATATTTTATACTATTTGTGAATATTGTGAAGGGTGTTGTTTCCTTAATTTCTTTCTCAGCCTGTTTATCCTCTGTGTAGAGGAAGGCTGCTGATTTGTTTGAGTTAATTCTATATCCAGCCACTTTGCTGAAGTTTTAATCAGATGCAGTATTACTCTGGTACAATTTTTTGAGTCACTTATATATATTGTCATATCATCAATAAGTAGTGATATCTTAACATATTCCATTTCAATTTTTATCCCTTTGATTTCTGTTTGTGGTCTAATTCCTCTACCTAGAATTTCAAACACTATATTGAATAAATAAGGAGAGAGTGGACAGCCTCATCTTGGATCTGATTTTACTGTGACTGCTTCAAGTTTCTCTCCATTTAATTTGATGTTGACTATTGGTTTGCTCTATATTTCTTTTATTATGTTTAGGCATGTACCTTGAATTCGTGATCTTTCCAAGACTTTTATCATGAAGGAGTGTTGCATTTTGTCAAGGCTTTTTTCAGCATCGAATGAGATGATCATGTTATTTTTTTTTATTTGAGTTGGTTTATATAGTGGATTACATTGATGAATTTCTTTATATTGAACCATTCCTATATCCCTGGGATGAAGCCTATTTGGTCATGGTGAATGATCATTTTGACTTGTTCTTAGAATTGGTTTGCAATATTTTATTGAGTATTTTTGAATCGATATTCATGAAGGAAATTGGTCTGACGTTCTCTTTCTTTGCTTAGCCTTTGTGTAGTTTAGGTATCAGTGTAACTATGGCTTCATAGAACAAATTAAGTAGTGTTCCTTCTGTTTCTAGTTTGTGGAATAGTTTGAGAAATATTGGTCTTCATTCAAGGTCTGATAGAATTCTGCTTTAAATCCATCTGGCCCTGTGCTTTATTTTGGTTTGGAGACTTTTAATGACTGTTTCCTTAGGGGATATGGGACTGCTTCAAGCATTTATCTCATCCTGGTTTAACTTTGGTATGTGGTATCTTTCTAGAAAATTATTTATTTCATCTAGATTTTCCAGTTTTGTTGAGCATAGGCTTTTGTAGTAGAATCTAATGACTCTTGTACTTTCCTTAGTTTCTGTTGTTATGTCTCCCTTCTCATTTCCTGTTTTGGTAACTTGGATACTGTCTCTGTGACCTTCAGTTAGCTTGGCTAATGGTTTATCTTATTGATTTTTTCAAAGACCGAGCTCTTAGTTTTGCTTATTCTTTGTATAGTTAAGTTGCTAGTATAGGATCTCTCTAATTTGTTTATAAAGGTACTCAATGATATGAGTTTTCCAGTTGGTATTGCTTTCCTAGTGTTCCATAAGATTGGATATGCTATGCCTTCATTTTTGTTAAATTTTAGAAACCCTTTTATTTATTTCTTTATTTCTTTCCTGACCAAGTTATCCTTTAATAGAGAGTTGTTCAGTTTCCATGAGTATGTGGGCTTTCTGTAGTTTTTGTTATTATTGAAGACCAGTCTTACTTCCTGGTGATCTGATGGAATATATGGGATTATTTCAATCTTCTTATATCTGTTGAGACTTGTTTTGTGTCTGATTATATGTTCAAATTTGGAGAAGGTACCATGAGTTGCTGAGAAGACGGTATGTTCTTTTATTTTAGGGTGAAATGTTCTGTAGATGTCTGTTAAAACCTTTTGGTTAATAACTTCTATTGGTTTCAATGTGTCTGTGTTGGGTTTATGTTTCAATGATCTATCCATTCCTAAGAATCAGGTGTTTATATCTCCCATTGTTATTGTGTAATGTTCAATGTGTGTTTTGAGCTTAGTAACATTTCTGTTACAAATGTGGGTACTGTTAGATTTTGGGTGTAGATGTTAAAAATTGAGCAATTATCTTGGATTTTTCCTTGACGAGTATGAAAGGCTTTGCACTTCTCTTTTGACAACTTTTGGTTGAAAGACTATTTTATTGGCTATTAAAATGGCTACTCCAGCTTGGAACATTTTTTTCCAGCCTTTTAGTCCAAGGAATTGTCTGTCTTTGTCACTGATGTGTGTTTCATGTATGCAGCAACATGCTGGGTCCTATTTTTGTATCCAGTCTGTTAGCCTATGTCTTTTTATTGGGGAAAAATTGAGTCCATTGATGTTGAGAGATATTAAAGACCAATGATTGTTAATTTCTGGTTTTTTTGTTTGTTTGTTTTTTTGGTTTTTTTTTTCTAGAGCTGGTATTATATTTGTGTAGTTCTCTTCTTTTGAGATGTAGGTGAAATGATTAATTTCTTGGTTTTAAAAGGGTGTAGTTTCCCTCCTTGTGTTGGAGTTTTCCTGCTGACATCCTTTATAGGGCCCGTTTAGTGAAAAGATATTGTTTATATTTGGTTTTGGCATGGAATATATTGGTTTTTCCATCTGTGGTGATTGAGAGTATTGCTGGGGATAGTAGTGAAGGATGGAATATTTGTTCTCTTAGGGTCTGCATAACATCTGTCTAAGATCTTCTGGCTTTTCGAGTCTCTGCTAAGATGTGTGGTGTAATTCTTATAGGTTTGTCTTTATATATTACTTGGCCTTTTCCCCTTACCACTTTTAATATTCTTTCTTGGTTCTGTGTATTTAGTGTTTTGATTATTAAGTGACAAGATGATTTTCTTTTCTGGTCAGATCTATTCTGTGTTCTATAGACATCTTGTATGTTTATGGCCATTTCCTTCTTTAAGTTAGGAAAATTTTCTTCTATGATTTTTGTTGAATATGTTTTCTGGATCTTTGAATTGATATCTTTAATCTCTTCTAATCCTATTATTCTTAGGTTTGGTGTTTTCCTTGTGCTCTGAATTTCCTGGATGTTTTGGGTTAAGAGCTTTTTGCACATTGCATTTTCTTTGTTTGTTGTGTTTATATCTTTTATTTTATCTTGTATACCTGAGATTCTCTCTCCTATCTTTTGTATTCTGTTGGTGATGCCTTGTGTCTGTAACTTCTGATCTCACAGAAAATGTGGTACATTTACATAATGGAATACTACTCAGCTATTAAAAACAATGACTTTATGAAATTAGCAGACAAATGGATGGATCTTGAAAATATCATCCTGAGTGAGTTAACACAGTCACAAAAGAATGAACATGGTATATACTCACTGTTAAGTGGTTATCAGCCCAAAAGTTTGAAATACTCAAGAGTCACTTTGCAGCAACAGTAGGGCTGAGTGTGAGGTCCCAGATGGAAGAGTTGGAGAAAGGACTGACAGAGCTGAGGGAGTTTGCATCCCCAGGGAGCCAGCAACAGTGGCAACTGGCCTGACCCCTGATACTCCTGGAGACTGATCCACCAACCAAAGAATACACATGGAGGGACCCATGGTGCTGGCCACATATGCGGCAGAGGAGGTTCTTGTTAGCCATTAGGGGGAGGAGAGGCCCTTGGGCCTGAGAGGGTTAGATCCCCCAGTAGAGGAGAATGCCAAGGAGGGAAGACGAGAGTGGGTGGGTAGGTGGGTGGGAGAATACCCTCATAGAGTCAGGAGGGAGGGGGGAGGAAATGGGGAGGTTCCAAAGGGGAGATCTGGAAAGGGGAAAACATTTGAAATGTAAATAAAGTAGGAAAAATAAAAAAAAATAAAATAAAAAAACTTTTAAAAAACTGATATAGATGCATATAAAAGAAGAAGAAGAAGAAGAAGAAGAAGAAGAAGAAGAAGAAGAAGAAGAAGAAGAA